>OZ012737.1:56414994-56739294 GCA_963859935.3 Lathyrus sativus | reverse complement strand
TGATCAACCTAAAACCTGTCTCCGCTGCAAATTCCTGCATCTTCTGGCCAACAAACATGGAACCTTGGTTCGTCGTGATGGTTTCAGGAATCCCGAACCTGTAAAAAATATGGTTATGGATGAATTCAATCACAATCTCTTGGTCTACTTTTACCAAAGGTACAACCTCTATCCACTTTATGAAATAATCTATCCCTACAAGGATAAATTTATTTTGTTTCGACGAGGTCGGTCAAATCTCTCATATAATGTCCAACGCCCAACCACAAAAGAGCCATGGCTTAGCGATGGTGTGCAATTCGCTGGCTGGCACGTGCTGGACATTCGCGTGTCTTTGACAATCTGTTGCAGTGAGAATCGTGATACCAAGCTATTGATTAACTTGAATCTTAATTCTTAAATTCACAACTAAACTTTAATTTATCCAGAGGGAAGGTTTAAAGAAAGAAAAACCTAAGTGCGCTATGTAACAACAACGCTAAGAGATCTAAAGGTTTGGGGGTTGGTTATGTCTATGGTAGGTATTTCACATCCTAAACATCTGTAGTACTCTACAGGAACCTCTTGTTAGTATTTGTGTTATGTTAAAGTTTGTTTGCTAAGGGAAAAGTGTAAGGTAAAGATCTAAAGTTATATACAAAGTATGTACAAAGTTTGTTCGCCAAGACATCGCATCTTGTGCCTACGTATCCTAACGGGAATGGAATCAGAGCAACCGTAGTTCCCCTAACTAGGGGTGATGAACTCTTGACTGTAGTCAAGGTTCTAAGGGGATGTAAGCATTCATAGGGAAGTACTTACATGGAGTGCGGCGACTCCTGTTCTAAGTTGAAAAGTATGATAAAGGATGTTCACGGCGGGACGCTAAACATGAGTACGGCGACTCAAATCCTAAGGTTATGATAAAGGGTAAATGTAAAGGATATCCACAGCGGGACAACTACCTAGAGCAAAAGGTAACAGGAAGTTAGTGGTTAGTAAGCTCGCCAAGATATCGCATCTTGTGCCTACGTATTCTCAACGAGAAATCAGAGCTTTCGTAGTTCCCCTAACTAGGGGTGAGGAACTTTCGAGTATGGTCAAGATTTCAAAGGGAAAGTAAATGCCTGCGGCGAGACACCTACATAGAGTGCGACGACTCTAAACTAAACTTAAGTTAGCAAGGAAGGGAATGTCCACGGCGGGACGATTAAATAGAGCACGGCGACTCCAGGTCCTATGACAAAGATAAACATTCACGAAAAAACATCGTGGGAATAACAGACAATCACGGCAAATCATCGTGACCAGAGAGGACAGGCCCAAAAACATGAAAACAGACAAGTCTTCACATAGAATCGGGTGACAAGAGAGTTATTAATTAATTTAAATATAAATATTTAAATTAGTTAATAATTAACATATTTTTTTGGCATTTTCAATATTACAAAAATAAAAGTAACAAATTTTTTATATTTTTAAATATAATTGACAAATTGATAAAAGAAAATGACAAAAAAATTAACAAGAAATAAATAATTAAAAAAATATATTTCGGTTTTTAATATATTCAAAAAATGTAAAAATAAATCAAATATTAAAATAGAAATAAAAATTAAAACGTGCAGTGTATACATAGTTAGTTATGAATGTAAATAACTTAAAAAAATGTAAAATGTATATAACTATGGAAATTAAAACGTGTAGTGTATATATAGTTAATTATAAAACTTAAAACTTTTTATAATACATATATAACAACTTAAAGCATATAATGGTTAATGAATCCTTAGATCTAAAAAGGATTAAAACTAAACAAATTGTTAACAATTATACTAAATTAAAAAACAAGTTTCTTAAATAAATGAAAGAATACAATAATTTGACAATAAGTAATAAAACTGGCGGTGTACCTTTCTTCACACTTGGCAAAAGACAAAGACAAACCAAGTTTCAAAGATGTATCTTCCATGTTAAAAATAATAAGACCACCTCCAATGGTGGTTTTGTTAATGGTTTGTCAATTTGGTATTGAAATTGTCAACAAAAAAGTTGTTCCAGCCGGTGAACGTTACAAACATAAGCAATGGTTCTTTATTTTTTTTATTATTAAAATAATTATTTAGCCGTTGTGCAACGGCTTTATTTTATTTTTTTTAACTTTTATTTATTTATTATAAATATAGGTTTGTTGGAAAAATTGTATACCAATCATATTTTCTCTCACTTTGATGTGATGTTATTTATTTATATTGTTTTTAATTATGTGACATGTATTTAAATTTAATTTTAATTATTATTTTCAATTTTATGTTTAATTTTAATTTTATGTTTAATTTGTATTTATATTAAATAAAATTTAAATATTTAAATTATAATTTTAAATAAAATAAATTTAATATAAATAATATATTTTAAGTAAAGTGGTGGGACCCAATATGAATTATTTGGAGTTGCACCATTGAAGTGAAAATTGAATGAGTTGCTTTAAAAACGTGGATCCCACAAAGAACCTAAAAATGGGTTGCACCATTGGAGGTGCTCTAATAAGCAAGAGAAAAGCACTTCTTCAACTTAAAAAAAAAAAAAAACTCCTTAGAATTAAACCCAAAAGTCGGTTCCAAAAGCACACATTAAAATAAGCTCTCACAAATGAAACTCCAAGAGTTTCCTTCTCGTTTTTCTCTCACACCGTCATTTCCTCACCATTTCCTTTCAAATCGACATCGCTCTCTTGTCCTCTCTCTCGATTTTGATTTGTTCTTCCTTGTTCAGGTGCGTTCGCTGCTTCAGGTTCTGATGATATGCGGTGGCCTCTCCTTCTTTGCGACCAGTGATCAGGATCGACTCAGTTTTGGATTTAGGTTAGCGTTTGGGTTTCGCCTTAATCCTCTTCTTCTTATTTCAGTTACGCGTTCAAGATTCGTAGAATGTTTTTCAGTTTTTGTTGTTGGAATATGAGTGGTAGATGTTTTTCTTGTGTGATTGGAAGTAGGTTCGTGAAGATGATGACGCCGATAAGATTGTTAGGTGAAGAAGAAGTTATAAAGATGGATGATTGAAGAATAGTTGCGGAGAATCTTTTTTGAGTTCTGAAGGAAGGTCAGTGAAGTATTGTTGTCTCTGAGAAAGGGAAATGGAGAGGGGTTTCAGTTTAGTTGTGAGGAAGAAATTGAGGTCTTGAAAGCGATGATGGTTTGGTGACCAAGCGAAGGGATTGTGTGTGTGGAGTGATAAGGTTGCCTCCAGTTTTTGAATGGAGCCTCTCAAGTTTGAGCTCTTTTCTCGGTTGAAAACCGCAGGATCCCTCGCTCTGTTCTTCTTTTTCTTTTAAAACTATTCTGAACTTTTTCTGCTGATACGTCCCTCTCAATGTTCAATATGTTTGGAGCTTAAGGGTTCATAACAGCATTGCCTCGATGTTGGCAGGTTTTGCAGGTTCTTATTTTGATGAGAATGATTTAACATGGTAGCAGGATTGACATCGATATGGCTTGAGAATAGTAGGCTGGTGGTTGTGCTGGTACAAAGAGCAGATAATTGGCATGTATCAGCAAGGTATGATGTTGGTGCAAGGTTGCAAAGGTAGAGGAGTCTATCTTGTTTGGATGTTAGTGTTTTTGGTGTATGCTTAGGATAGTACATGTAGCAGTCATACCCTAAATTTGTCCTACCCCATTTGTAAATATTTTCGCATTTTTGTTTTGCATTTTTTTTTTATTTAATTTCATGCCGTTTAGATACGAGTCCACCCCCGATTGAGCGTTTTTCAAATCTCGATTATTTTGCCCAATAGGAGTGTGACACGTGCCAAAAAAGGTATTTTTGTAAATTTTAAATCCTGTTTTTTTCTTTCTTTTTTTTCTTTTTCAAATATCCATATTTTGATCTTAGAATAGATTTTTATTAAGAATTATATATATATATATATATATATATATATATATATATATATATATATATATATATATATATATATATATATATATATATATATATATATATATATATATATATATATATATATATATATATATATATATATATATATATATATATATATATATATATATATATATATATATATATATATATATATATATATATATATATATATATATATATATATATATATATATATATATATATATATATATATATATATATATATATATATATATATATATATATATATATATATAGCTTTTAAAATAGAAAATAGGATTTAGGTGGTTTTTTTAAATAGAAATTTATTTGTTTCTTAAGAAATAGTTTAGATTTTTTAATAGGATTAACTAGAATTTAATTATTTTTTAAAATAGAAAATAATTGTTTTTATAAGATTAGATTTTTAGAATTAGTCTAGAGGTAGAATTTTATTTTTTAATAGATTTAGAGTTTAGTTTTATTCGAAACTATTGTTATTAGATTTAATTTAGAATTAATTTAGAATTAGTTTAAATAGGTTTTTTTTATATATATTATTTAAAAATAAATTATTAGAAATAGTTTAGAGTTTTATTTGAGTTTATTTACAGAATTTTATTTTGTTAGCATTTTATTAGAATTAATAGAACTAATTATTATATTTGGGTTAGTTTAAAAATAGTTTTTTTTTTAATTAAATTTGATTTTCTTTAGTAAATATGTAATATATATTTATTGTGGTAATTTTGTTATTGGAAGTATACTTGTCCTAGCGGATGGACTTGTGTGTGTTATGTTGAAGGATTGGGTTTGAATCCCACTCAGCGCCCTTTTGTTTAGTTAAATTTTAATAATTTAGATTTTATCTTCTTAGTTTATTTAGTTTTACAAATTTTTAGAATTTTCTTTTCATTTTATAAATTTCTAGAATTAAAGTTGTTTTTTTATGAAATAGTTTTTTAATTAGAGTTATTTAAAGTTATTAATTTATTTATTTATTTATTATTTTATTAGAATATTTATTTTAATTAGAATAGATTATTTAATTAGGATTTCTTTATTATTTATTAATTAGATTTTTTTTATTTTCTTTTTTTAATTATTTAGTTATTATATATTAATTAGATTATTAGTAATTAATTATCTTTTTTATTTTACTTATTATCATTAGATTAGGAGTTAACTTTTATTAGAATTATATTATTCTTTAATTAATTTGTTAGAATCTTATTTAGTCAACTTTTAATCATCTTTAACAAGTCAAAACCATCATCCATTAAGCCTTACAGCTGCCACGTGGCAGCCCTATATAGGGTGTGCCCTATTCATTTTCTTCACCAAGGACCAACAACCCTTCAGCCTCCAAACCCTAGCCGCGGAGGACACCAACCCTAACCAGCCGCCACCCTCTCCCCTATTGCTCGTCATTAACTCCATCAGTTTCAACATGACCTTCAACTTCCATTTCCAGAAAACACGCTTCATAACTTAAACTTCACAAACCCATTCCGATAATTTACTACCGAAAATCACTTTCTCCATACTCAAGACTCACAAATTTGAAACAGCAAACACGTCCATTTCCAGAAAACATGCTTCAAAACCAAACACCAACAACCCATTTCGAACTTCAATCTCCTTCCCAAACAACCCATCTCGAAGCAACAACAGTAAATACCTTCTTCAACCTTTGTTAACGGAACAAATTTCCTCACCATTATTCACTTTCATCATCAACATAAACCTCCTCCAAACAAAATCACCAAATCTTCAACTCACTCTTCACTGTAAACCCACGACACACACCTTAAATTCAGAAACCCATTTCCGTTTCTATTATCCTCCTCACAACCAAAACCGTATAAACTTCTTCCATTTATCGGACTCCTTCAGAACCATCACCTTCAGCAATAAACCCCCAAATCGATTTCAACCTTCAAATCCACACAAATGTGAACCGGATCAGAGTAAGATATTGAATCTGAGAGAGAGATGAAAACGGAAAGGTTGCAGAGAATGGAGAGGAGAGTTTTGAGCGAAAATGAAAATTTTTGTTTTGGAACAGTGAGAAGGAGAAAGTGAATCTGAGAGCGAGAGAGAAAAGCAGAGAGAACGTGAGGAAGTGATGACCGTTTCGGTTTTTTTTATTATTATTATTTTTTATTTCAGTTTATTTATTTATTTATTATTTTTATTATCTATTTGTTTTGGCTGTTGGCTGATTATAGGAGGGCCTCCGGCCCATTTCTTCAATTCTACATCCCGTTTCTGTTCCAAACCCCCTCCCCTGTTTTGTTATGCTTGTTATTATATCATTTAGTATCTCGTAAAATATTTATTTTGTTATATAATTTTTAATGTATATTATATTCTGTTTATACTTTCTCTTTTTTTTCTAACAGTTTTTTTTATATTATATATTATATTATTTATAGTTTTATATTAGTTATATTATATTTTATTTTTAGAGTTTATGTATACTATTTTGTGTTTTATTTTATCTAGAAGTTTTATCAATCTATCTTTTTGAACATTATTATTTTGAAGTTAAATTTTATTTCTCTTTTGTTATTGGGCATTTTTCGTCTTTTGTTGGTCGATGAAGAAGTTTCCACCGTTTAACCGTCAAATTATTGACGTGAAACAAAGGATCCGAGACCAACTTTTTCTCTCCATTTCTATTTTTGACATTTATTCATCTTTGTATATTCTTCTATCTTTTTGGGTCAATGACGAGATCACTAACGTTTAACCGTCAAATTATTGGCGTGAAACAAAGGATTCGAGACCACCTTCTTCTTCCGATTTTATTTCGATTTTTGGATCGATGAAGTCTTTTATTAATAAGCGTCGCGTATCGAAGTTGATAACCTTCTCGATCTCAAATCTATGGGGAATGACCATTGGGGTCATTTTCCTTACTTTGAGATTGTGATAGGCTACCTTCGATTAATCGACATTATGTTTGCGATTAAGACGGGATCTCATTCCTTCGTGTCCCTATTCGATTCACTAAATTGACCACTAACTTTAATTTCCGTCAAATATTATTGTGGATATTATTGTTATATTTATCTTACTATAGATTCATATTGTCATATTCATACTCATTATTTATTCTCATTCACCCATATTCGAAAACACCTAATAAATTATCGAAATCCTAAAAGCCGAATTGGTGGACTGTTGTATCATTGGTTATTTGCAGGAACCCTAATTTTGAGTCGTGCCCGACTTTGCTCAAGGCGTAGTTTAGGACATATTGCACACGCACGGCTTTCTCTTGGGCTACATTACAATGAGACCCCTTTATTTCGTGCAATCCCATGTAAATTACATGTACCCCTCTCCCATTCCGATGTATGTCTCGCATTTCTTTGATTATCGGTTTATCTCCTAGGAGCACCCATAGGGACTAGAGTGGATCAAACTATTTTCAAACTAATTCTCGATTCATCATCGAGCCACTTTCAAACAACCTCGTAAGTCGAGTGCTCATACGCATTCGCCATCAACCTATTACAACTCGACCCTTGATGCGTAAGTCAAGTCGGTCTCTTTTTTCAAACCATTTCCACCACACGTTTTGCACGCGATAATGAGTCAAACCCTTGATCCACCGTCAAGCAGATTTTCAAAACAAACTACCAATCAATTAACAACTATTTAATTCTTTTCAATGTGTAAAGAGTGGGTTCAAGTCTTTGAGCTTGCTTTCGATTGTTTGGATGCGAGTTATCTTATTCGCGTGTGAGCAATTGACGCCTTTAAATAACATTGACAACTCGACAACATTCAACCATATCTAACTACTCATCATTCCAAACACCTCTCAAACAACCTTCTTTCACGATGAAAAAGAGAGTGTTCCAAATAAATTTGAAACGGATTACATAAATATTCTTTTAAAGAGTCCCAAATAAAAGCTAAATAAAAGCTAGTAAAGACACTAAAGAAGTTTTGAATTATGCTGCTTGAGCTGCTCCTCCAACTGGGTCTTCTCACGGGTGAGATTGTCCACAATCATTCCCCAAAGGGCACACTGAGAGTCGGAGGAAAATAAATCCTCTAGAATCTTCCTCTTCTTGTAGGGGAGTAGCTCTTCATCCTTCAATTGTAGTTGCTCTTGAAGTTTGATATTCTTCTCTTGAAGCTCACTAATCTCTGCAACAACCACTTGATATTTGTTTTTCCACGCCTCTGACTCACGCTGTGATTTCCTTAAGGCAACTCCCAACTTCTCAGCATCAGATATAAAGACATAAACAGGCTCTCTCTTCGGAGGTATGGGGTCTTGGCGAGAGTAAGACATCCTCAGCTTGATTGCCCTGTCTCTCACCCACTGGAGGTACGGTTCTAAAGACACACAATTAGGCCTCCCTAGACTTCTCTTCCCCTTCTTGTGTATACTACACCATGCATCTAGAATCTTTCCTCGGAGTTCCATATCATTTTTGAAGAATATACCCTCTACTTGAACACTCTTGGGGGGTTCCTTCAACGGGTATCCCAAATGTCGACGAGCTAAAACAGGATTGTAGATGATTCCTCCATCAAAGTTGAGCAATGGTACATTAGCAAAGTCACCACAACTATCAATGATTAATACTCCATCATACACTCGGTTGTACCAATCAATGTCAGAATGGGTCAATGCCATAACTCTTGGAGACCAAAGCTCTTTGCCAATATTTGTAAAAGAGCTAGACTTCGACAAGTGCGAAATAAACCACTTGTAAAGTAAAGGTACACAGCAAGTAATCATCCCTCCACCACGAAGGTTTCAGAGATGTATAGAGTGATATGTATTACCCAACAGAGTTGGCACTGGGTTTTTCTTCATAAAGATCTTGAATGCTTTGAGATCGATGAAACCTTCAAAACTCGGAAATAAAAACAACCCGTAAACAAGCAAAACAAAAATTGCCTCAAACGGAGTCTTATTGGAATAATCAGCGTAGAATGAAGCCTTCTCGACTAGGAAACCTGTCTTTAAACCAAGAATTCCGTCCTTAGTAACTAGGTTGGCTTTGACGTCAGATACCTTCAAACGGAGGGCTTTAGCAATATCTTTCTCATCAGGGTCCTTTTCCAAGAAGGGAAAAGGAGATTCTTCTAGGACAGGTAGACCAACCAAAAAGGAATACTCTTCCAATGTAGGTAACAGCTGAAAGTCTGGGAAGGTAAAGCAATGGTAAAGAGGATCATAAAACTGTAGTAGAGTGGCAAGAAGTCCTTCATCCACTGAGCGACCCAATAAAGATATCAACTTTCCATATTTGTTCTTGAATTCCTCTTGATCTTTGATGAAACCCCACAACTTCTTTAGGTCATCCAATTTGGGACTCTTAAAAGTATATTTCACAGTACGTCTTTCATTTGAAGTCATAGTGACCTACAGTGTTCATAAACGAAGGTAAATCCCATGAAGCCCAATGCAGAATGATGCTATATGAATGCAGCAAACACAAGTATTCACATAAGGACACAAAACAAACAAAGGGGAACCCTAGGTTCGCAACGAGCATGAAGCAAAGGTATACCCTTCCCCAAAGGTTATGGACTAAAGGATGTTTGTACCTGCAGAACAAGGTTCTAAAGGGACTCAAAATCATCAGCCCATCTATCGGATATTATCAATTTCCCAATTACTCGAGGATTAATAATATTCTCAAGAGAACTTTTTTTGAGTGTAGCTTTGCGTAGCACTATTTCGGAAGTACTCCCTCATAGTCTCGCACTACATCCTAATAAAGGCCAAAGTTGGGTTTAAGGTAACTACGGTTCTCAATATCATGGGCTCCAAGGTCGAAAATAGCAAGTGTCTTCACGATTACTCGTTCAACAGTACTATCCCGAAAGGGCCTCAATTGAGCGGGATTCTCGATTTAACTTAGTCGGGATTCAACTCCATATAAGCCTCCTCGACTATACCACCATCCTATCTTAATTTCTCTCAAGTTCGGGTGTAGAACTTTATCTCACCACTCAAAGACAACAATCCCAAAAGAAATACAAGAGAAAGCATATAAACAATTAATCAAGTAGGCAGATATATAAAGCAGTAAACAAATAAAATAAGATAGGGAAACCCACTAGAGAGATCCCCAGTGAAGTCGCCATTTCTGTCGCGGTGAAATTTGGATACCAAACTATTGATTAGTTTGAATCTTTAATTCATTTTTTGCAACCGAACTTTGATTTGTCCAAAGGAAGGGATAAAGATCGAAATACCCACAATGCAATGCAAATGCAAGGTTAAGAGAGTTATAGGTTCGGGGTTGGTTAAACTTAGGGAAGGTACTAGCATCCTAAGTTTCTGTAGTACTCTACAGGAACCTCTTGTTTTATGTTTGTTTATTGCTAAGTGTTTATCTGCTTAATGGTTGAAAGACCTAGTGATTTATTTCTAAGTATACTCGATAAGATATCGCATCTTATGCCTACATATCCTTACGGGAGTGGAATCAGAGTATTTGTAATTCTACTAAAGGGTTAGAGGAGCTCTTTGACTGTGGTCGAAGTTCCTACGGGTTTAGGGTAGTTGGTTGATTGGTTTTAGGAGAAGAGATGTGTCTTCATTTTAAGAGAGATGTAACCGCCACAAGTTGTAGGAAAATAGTCTTTGTATCGTCTTAAGAAAAGGGCTTAAGTACTCAGATTGTTTAACGAGTATGTCTTTATTTCTCTTAAGGCAAAGTTCCTACGGCTTGATTGTATTGTTATGGGGTGGAGATTCTATCTCGCTTAAGATGATTTGGCATCTTTTCTCTATTGTGTTTGAATATATTATTTTGAATTGTTAAATGCTTGAATATTGTATGTTGAATTGATTGAGTTGATTGTTTGTTTGTCTAAGTTGTAAAGGTAAAGACAAGGTCCTTCCTATGGGGTAGGTCCTATCCTAAAATGATCGACTTGAATGGGATCAAGGATCGAAGGGATTATGATGCAAATGATGTGCACTACACACAACGTTGAATTATGTGTAGGTTTTTCCTTTGGACGGAATGCGATGCGAAAATGTAAATTGCGATAATGTAAATTACTGTAAAATAAATTGCAGAAAGTAAACCATACACAAACGCATGAAAGCGCTAAGGTGTAAGTGAGAGTGAATGTGTCGTGAAGTGCGCGAGTTGATTTTATTTTACGCTGTTTGATTTTAATTGGTTAAATTAAAAGGATATTGATTTGAGTGAATTGATCTTAGACGAGATTGGCTTATATAAGAAAAATTCTAAGTCTTAAATAAAAATGCTACAATTAATTTATTATGAAAACTTAGTGATTATAGCTATTAATAAAAGAAGTATATTATAAAAGTTCCTTATCAAATAGATTGTTAATAAATAAAAGGTTATTCAAAAAGGATTTATTATTATCAATATACCATTATCTAATAAGAAGTCACTAAATTATTTTTTAAGTAAAATAAAACTCAAATATAGTGATTGATTAAAATGGTTTTCTTATAAATAGTTTTAGCTAAAAAGATTGTTATTATTGGTAAATCAATAGTCTTGCCATGAAGTGAGTTTTTATAAAAATAAAATGGTTCTATTATTATTGATTATAAAATAATTTTATTATATTATATAGGTTTAAACTTTTATTTAATAAAACTAACAATTAAATTTAATTAATTTAAAAAAAGGGTTATTGTAATTTATTTAGAAGTTACATAAAGTTTTAAGAAAAAGAACAAATAGACATATCACCTTATTTAAAAAAGGAATTATTAGTTTAAGCTTTTTTTTAAAAAGGTTGATTGAGGTTAATTAAAAGGTAAAATTAGTTTAATAGTTAATAAAACGAAAGGGGTTAATGGTTATATTATCAGCTAATTAAATTAGTTAATGAATAAGTGGGGTTAATTAAGTGTTAACGGTGGGTTGGGAGTAAGATTAGTGGTGATGCGTGTGTGGTATGTGTGTGTAGTAGTTAAGCATTACATTACACCAATAATGAAATACAGAAAGAAACGAAAACCTAATCCCTCCCCCAACGTCCCCAAATCGGAAAGGCTCAACTCCCTCCCTCACGATCCGTCGTCTCTCCATTCATCGTCTCTTTCTATCTCTCCGGACCTGAAATCAAGCAAGAAACATCAATAGTTTAATCATTTTGATAAAAGCAGAAGTTTACCGAATGTTGGCGACGGCGGCGGTATTTGGAGGCGAGAACGGCGGTCGATGGGCTCGCGGCGGCGGCAGTGGCTCTGACGGTTGAAAAGATAAGCTGCTTTTCCCTCAATCTCTTATGTTTTCGAAAGTAGGGTTTTTTTTGATTTTTTCCGTCGATTGCGAATTTTCTCCCTCCCTTTTCTGTCTCAGATTCCTCCTTTATATAGGCCTCAGAATTGAAAACAATTTGAATGATACTTGAATGCTGATTAGATTGTAGATTCAGGGTTTCCTTATTGGGGTTTATCTGATTTGAAAAATATTCCTTTTCGATGGTTGCTATAATGAGTCGCTTAACTGACACTTCAAAATCTCTGATTTTGTGTATTAATTGGATCTGATTTGATTCCTGAATATTCTATTATCCTCCGAATATTCTTTCTATCGGTTACCTTTCAATTGCTAATTTGCATTTGGAATTTGGCAGATGTAGAAGGCGATTAGGTTGGGCCAAGGAAGTCTAACAGCCCAGAGTAATTACGGCATAATGAAATTGGTGAGTCCAAAGCCCTCGTAAGTTCTTAAGTGTATCCCAGTTTAACTTCCCCTTCTTGTTTCGTCATGTATGCTGAAGGTTAATTAGTTGTGGCCTTTGGTTTTGCAGATTGTTGAAGAGGAAATGTGGAGCGAGGAATGGTCGGGATGAATTTGTGTCAGATGTAGGTAATTCAAAACTTCTATGTTGGTGTTGGAAAGCAATTAATATTGCTCTGAAAATGCTCGCACTGATATATGCTTCTGTTTTTTTGACAGGCGAAGGGTGTACCCCTGGTTGCGGTAATTGTTTTCCTCTTTCATCATCTTCAATTGGATAACATGTGGAAAAAACGCAAATGCACCGTTGCTTTGATAACACCGGGAGGAGAGGCCAAGAGTTAGGTTATTCAAATGCTCCTCGATCTCCTTTAAAATTGTTATCTGTTGGGAAAATAACGCTAACAGAAACCCTTAATTTTTCTTTCAATTGTAGTACTGGAGTAAACCAAAGAAAATAGAGTGCCCGGTTGGGGAGTTTCATCGATGCCGCTTTTGCCGACTTCCAACAAGTTCAATACGAGGAGACAAGGGTGCCGGTACTTATACCCGTAGTTTCTGAGGTAACCATAACTTCGACTTAAACAACTCCTGCTTTGCACTGAGAATGTGATTAATGGTGATGAATTGATAGTCATGATATCTTGCATTACCCCGCAGGTATTTGTTTATATTTGGAAGCTCTGGTGATTCACAGATTTGTAAAAGATTGAGAACCATTAGCGTTGGACCGCTGCTGCCGTGTTAACCACGCCCTTGGAGCTGTACCGTGATGCAGTTGCTGTTGTAAATACCCTGCTTCTTCTCTTCTGAATTTGGCAAGTACTTTTTCAAAAATCTGCTTTGCAATCAGTTTCGGTTCATCTTTAAATTTGGTGTTGGCATTGATTATGTTCTAATGATTACTTGCAGCAGCCGGGCGTGGATAGTGAGGTGCTACCGTATGTGAGTCTTTCGCGCCCTTCGGCATGATTTACTCTAATTGCGAAGTGAGAACTCTTCCACTGCGGAGATAACATCACTGGCTACTGTCAAAATGTACTTACTGATTCCATCCTTTGAGTTTTATAAAGTCTTCAGCCATTGTGGAAAAGAATCTAGCTGTCCATAACAATTAGGATTGTTAAATTGCATATAGAACTCTGGTGTGGGACCTTCGTTGTTCAATTAATCATTTAGCTTTGACGCTGCCTTGGATACCGTTGTGATAATGCTAATGTGAAGTTGGTTTTGCAGGTTGTTAACTTCAAGTGCAGGCTGGTGGCCTTGGCTGTTTACGCAGGATTCTGAGAGCGTCGCTGAGCGGAGCTGAATTTGAGTTTTGACACCGAAATGCAAGTAGGCTGGAACAGCCACAAGTATGTTATGCTTCTAAGGCCGTAGCTGCTGAGCTTCAATGTCGTAACCTTTACCTTCATTAGCTACTGCTCGCGAAATTCAACAGTTCCAAATTGTCTGATATAGGTGGTGATTGTGTGGAGCCAAATGCGGCATCGCCATTTCCTGATACTTTTTGGTACGATAGTTCCTGATACTTGTCTTTGAACACTGCCGTTAATTTTGACATGTTGCACTTGGCGGGGACACGTGGGGGATTCAATCTTTGACAACTTTGTTTGACGCGTGGAGGTGGTGTTTAATCATATTGCTTGTAGCTGATATTGAAGGTTGGCTGTTTGTGCCAATGAAGTTTGTTTGCCATCACCTGATCAAGTCTCACCATGCTAAATTATTCTCGAATCTGTAACTGCAATCCTTCACTGATTTTGTTCTGATTTTATTGTATTGCAGATCATCGAAAAAAGGAGGAGCTTTGATCGCGTAAGTAGCTTCTTTATTTGTTTATGTTCGACAAAGCTTGTGCTGCATTATCAACTCAAAATATGCCTCATTCTAATGTTGAAATCCAAATAATGGTATACAAGGAGTTTCGTAGGTATATCCTTGTTCATGTTCCGAATTCATTTGTAAGGGGTTAGCTTGTTGTAAGCCGGTTTGCGGAGCGTGAAGTCCAATTCGGTAATCCCGTCTGAATTGTTTGAGGAGGAATCTGCTGAGCATGCTGCCTGTGCTGGTGCGCCTGGAAATTGCTGTCAATCCAAGCATCTTCGGTCAAAGGGGTGGCTTCGAGGCGCAAAAGCTACCTAGAAGTCTTCTTAAGTGGAAAATGTGAGGTATCTTTATAATCTTGATGATGTTAGGCCTGTTGTGATAGTTTGTTTTATTTTGGTCTTAAATCCATGAGATGTTGGGTCGAGTTATGATGAACATTGGGCATTCCTGACTAATATCTCTTGATGTTCCTTTCAGTTGGTTATCATGGAGGTGCCGGCGGCGGGATTTTCTCATAATGTTAAAGCTGGCCGCGAAGTCCAAAAGAAGTTACAGGGGAGAAACACATTAAAGCCTACAACCTCTATTTTCCCAACGTAAACATGATATCAGATTTGTGTGATACTCATCCATGGGGATCCTAACTCCATCTAGTGTAGCTTTTGCCTTATGTAAAACTTGATGAAATGAATGTATTTTACTTTCAGAGTAAATAGTCTTGTAAAAAGTCTTTGAATGGTGATGAATGAATATAACTCTTGTACTTGAATTTTGACCTCTATCAATGCATTAGTGGGTCGGATCCCCTGTTGGATTAATTGACCAGTATTTGTGAAATGCTCTGAAGTTTTGCAATGCATGATTCCCCAGTAAACGTGGCTTGGATGATCCACCAACTAAATACTTAGACTTGAGTTGGCTTCCTTAGAACTTTGTCATAAACATGCCTTTGATCTTTGTACTCCTCTTTTTGTTATGATAAAGCTAGCTGTTTGATGGATGTAGTATAAGGAAAGAAATGACCAAGTAATGTTGAGGTAGTTTGCCGAGGATCTAGTTGTATGAATTTAATGAAATCCTTCGTCATTTGTAGATTTACTAGAACAACTCAACCATATGCTGCGAAAAGGATGAGTCACTTGAGTAGTATAATAGGAAGCTTTTTCAATGTTGTGTCAAGTCTGATCCAAGCTCCATAATTATTTATTAAACCATCCCTGCTGAATTCTTCCTTTTCTTTACTAAAATTTGATGGGACCTGTCTTTCCTTATATGAATTATCCTTGAATTTGAATTCATTCTATCTTGCGCTAAAAACCTGTCAGGGGTGTCTTAAAAGGCGAGATGAACCTGCACATGCTTGTTAGTTGTAAATAAAAATAAAGAGAAAAAATGCACACAAACCAAAAGGAGGCGGAATCTTAAGGTCAAAAATTAGGGTGCAACAGATGCCCCTATTTAAGTTTCTTCTATCTGGAGATATGGAGATTGAAATCCCCGTCTTGACGAGATAGGAGGGACTTAAATACAAACATTGCGCGGATTTTTGGCCTTAAGAAGCCACCGAATGCAAATGATATGCAATGCTATGAGAAATGCAAGGCAGAGGGGTCCTGTGAGGAAATGATGTCACAGAGGAAAAACTAGACACCACATACGGGAAGAATAGGTTCAGCAGAAGGAGACTCCATGGGAACAGGAAACGACTGCCAAAGAGAAATCTCTGAAAGTACAACAGCAACTCGAACGCCCAGGATATGGTGACTTAGACGATAGGTGAGAAGCTTATTATCATAATGTAGTGGTTGGTAATGATCCAAATGAATTGAGTCAACGGTTCAGTTTTATTTGGCATTTTTTTCCTTTCTTTTCTCGTTTTTGTGTATATCTTTCTTTTTGGAACTCAACTTGAAATAGTAAATGTATAACTTCCCCGAGCGTCATGATAAGGGTAACATGAGCTGGTCTCAGTCTCTGCTTGAAATGTCAAAATCTTGTAGATGGTAGAATCACTGTAGTTTGTAGATGTAGATGTAAATGTCGTTGTAGATGTTGTTGTAGTTGTAGAACTTCCCCGAGCGTCATGATATGGGAACCATGAGCTAGTCTCAGTTTCTGATGTAGAACTTCCCCGAGCGTCATAGTCTGGATGCTATGAGCTGGTCACGGTCTCTGCTTGTAGGACTTCCCCGAGCGTCATAGTCTGGATGCTATGAGCTGGTCACGGTCTCTGCTTGTAGGACTTCCCCGAGCGTCATAGTCTGGATGCTATGAGTTGGTCTCAGTCTCTTCACGAAATGATGAAAACTCGTGAGAGCATCTTCACAGGGGGTTGTAATTTTGTAGATTGTGGATGTCGTTGTAAACTATAAATGTAGTTCGTTGCAGAACCCTGTAGATGTAGTTCGTTGCAGAACCCTGTAGATGTAGTTCGTTGCAGAACCCTGTAGATGTAGTTCGTTGTAGAACCCTGTAGATGTAGTTCGTTGTAGAACCCTGTAGATGTAGTTCGTTGTAGAACCCTGTAGATGTAGTTCGTTGTAGAACCCTGTAGATGTAGTTCGTTGTAGAACCCTATAGATGTAGTTTGTTGTAGAACCCTGTAGATGTAATTTGACGTAATCTGTAGCTGTAGTTGTAAATTTGTAAATGTGATTGTAAATGTAGATGTAGCTTCACCGGGGATCTTCGGAAGAGATGTGAGCCGGTTGAATTGTAACGTATGTCTTCTCAAGTACGGAGACTATTGTGGTAAACTTCTTTGACTTCTCTGGGGAGATGCCACTTGACGGAAGTAAACTTGTGTGATGAACTCACTGGGGAAGTTATTCCTGAGAGAAATGTATGTAACTGTCTAATGTTGAAGGATCCACTGATGGTAAATGATCTGTCTTGTGAAAATTGTCGTTTTGTCGTTTTGAATAAGATCCTAATCAAAACGAGTTGCTCAAATAAAGAGATTGATGTTCGATAAAATCCTGTGATGCCATTGTTGAAGAGATGTCTGTCTTTAGGAATATTCTTCCTGGGGAAAAGGGTGCAAAATAAATGCACACTTAATCCACGTTCATGATGTGATTGCCGAAGACCGAAGTTCAAATCGGGAAGTAGCCGAGGAGAAACTGTCAAGCAAGACTCGACCAATGTGGTATGAACTCAAATGGAATTGTACTAAAATAACCGTCTTCCATGAGGGTTGAACTTCATGGGGAAAATGAAACATTGTGCTCTTTTTGCCTAGGGAAGAATCTAATTGGAAGGATAAGACACACCCAAACACCTAGGGATAACTACAACCAAGGCGATAGAAACAAACACAAAGAATGTGAAAATGCACATGCCATGCTGTCTACTTATATGCTATGCATATGCCTATGCTGACAAAACAGACAGAAAGAGGTGACGGAGATGAAATAAACATCTCGAGATAAACATCTCGACCAATCTTTGAAGATAGAAGCACCACTGGGGATAGACGGAGAACTAGATACAGGATCACAATCCTGCTTCAAAAAATCTCTTGAGGAACGGAGATCAATCCATTTGGGATGTAGCATCTTGATAAGTCTGAAAGGTTGTATGAAGCTGTAGCCGGAGGTACCCAAACTGAAGTTTCCTAAGAGGATAAAATGAATATCCTGGGTCGTCATGGTTGTTGTTCATATCGGAGTTGAGCTTCCTGGGGATGAAATGAACATCCGCCTCGCTTCAAATTTCAAATGCCCCAAGTCACATGGCTTAAGAGAAAAACATCTCGAGAGGATTTTATAGAAAACATGATGTCCAAATGTCCCACTATTTTCAAACTCTCGGAGAGATTCGCCGAATCTCGACGTAACTGCCCCTGATTGGCGGTTTAACTGAGTCTTCCAAATTGTGCTTTAGATAAAGCCAAACTCGTACGGATCAAACCTCTTGGAAAAATAACTTGCTCCAGGTTGGCAAAGTCTTCAAATCTTTCTAAGATGTCAAGCGCATTTAGCAAGTCAGAAATGTTAATTTCGAAACGGGTAATGCAACACGCGTTTGTCTTGAATTTTTTTTTGAGATATCGCAATAACTTGTGATCGAAATCACTAGTTAGGATAAATTTTTTTTATAAAGCCGATTTAATTGGAGCATAGCTCAAGGAGTCAGGAAACAATATCTCATTGAGTATGCTTTCGAACTAAACCTTACTTCAATTAGGACTTTGAGGGTCGTATGTGGGTTTAGTTTATGACTTGTAAAGTGGAGGAATAAAGGGTTAGTATATTTGTGCCCACCCAAATTTTTTGAAATATGTTCATCATTGATATTACCCAGCCCCTGGCTAAAAATGAGGTTTTGGTTTGGGAGAAAAAACAAATCTTTTCTCAAGGCTTAAAAAAAAGAGGGTTTAACTATGTTGGTGTTTAGGTGGTTGAAATAAGGCCTTACATCATCAGTAGGGTTCTTATTCGAAGCATACAACAAGAGATCATATGTTTTACTTCATCATCCTCCTCTCAATTCTCTGTCAGAGCAAGAGATCGGGTAAAGTCGGCATTATAAATTATTTGAAAAACAATTTGAGTGAAAACGAATGGATTTCTTCAAGACAAACATTCCTTGCATTAATTATTCAAAATAACGGGTTCTTACACACCAAATATACGTTTAATCAAATAAAAAAAACACACAAGCAAACAAAATAAACAGCCGACGGGCCCTTCTCAGTTCTTCTGGAGTTTTCACTTATATCAGCATAATGGTATTCCATTCATGATCGGTCTTTCTCTTTTGAAGGTTAGCACTTCATTATCAATCATTTCTTGAACTTTCTCTTGAAAAACTTTGCAATCTTCGATCGAATGCCCCAACACTCCATCGTGAAATTCACAGCTGGTGTTTGGGTTGAACCACGGTGGGTGAGAGTTCATGGTTCTAGTCTTTCTAGGTGTCATTACCGAGTTTCGGATGAAATAAAACCATAATTGACGGTAAGTCAATGGGATAAGATCAAACCAATGAGTTTCTTCTTTCAGAGTATTCAGAGGTACTTTCTGATTCGGAAACTGTCTTCGAATATGTCGATGCTGATCTGGAAATGGCATCCTTCTCTTAGGAGGTAATTGCTGCTCGCGCTGAGCGGGCATTGCATACCCATGTTGAGGACGGGATATCGGAGCTGTGGATTCGCTGGAAGATCCACTGTCGCCTGTTTTATCTGGAATTATTCCCAAATTGTAATTGTATTGCTTTACAAAAGCAACAGCTAAGTCTTCACAGTACTAAACGTGATTCCTTTGTAGCTTCATGTACCAAGTTAACGGTGGTCCACACAAACTTTCTTGAAAGCAGTGAATCATTAGTTTGTTGTTCCCAAGGTAAGCAGTCATTTTCTGACAAAACATCATCAAATGATACCTTGGACAAATCGTACCCTTGTACATTTCAAAGGCAGGCATCTTGAACTCCGGAGGGACAACCAGGTTTGGAACTAGGCGCAGGTCATGAATATCAAAATCAGATGCCTTGTTTTTCTTCATCATTTTCCATCGTTTTTCGAAGTCACGAAGTTCGTTCTCAAATGCTATAAGCCCAGGATCGCCCACTTCCTTCTCGGCATGAATATTCTGATAGTCAACAAATAGGTTGTCTTGCATAGGCTGAAGTTGCGCAAGAACAAGGTCATCGGAGGGACGGTGAAATGTCGGTTTAGACCTTACTCTGAAGCTAATCATGCTATCCATATCTTTGTTCTCTTTACTATCCTTTAGCACTTTGAGCTTGGTTAGATGGTCGGGATATCAACTGACAGGCAAAGACGAAAAATCGAAATGAGCCACAACAAAGGAATGACACATGCACAAATGTAAAATGCCATGCAGAATGTTAATGCAAAAATGCAGATGTAGGAGGAGACTTCAAGAAACTCAAAGTGTTTTTCAGTATTATAATGTAGAATAATTGAAAAACTTTTTTATTCTTGAGAAACAGTGAAAACAAAGTACTCTTTCCAAGAGTTTATTACAACGAAATCGAAAAGAAAACTTAGAACTCTTATCCCACAGTCTTCCCCTTTGTACGAAGCTCCTCGGTCAACTGATCAATACGCTCCTGCAGCGCCGCTTTCTCGATGATGAGTCGTTCCACACACTCCTTTCAAGCCATGGTAGTTGAGGGGAGATCATCACTGGTGACAGCACTTGGAGAGGCATGAGGAGAAAATAAATCTCCCTGCGCCTTTCTCTTTCTAACAACTTCTACTTCCGGAGTCCTTTGAAGTCTTTCCTTCTCTACCTTGAGGGTGAAGAACTTATTCTTCCAAGCAGTCCCCAATTTCCGGACTTCATCTAAAGCAATCCTTACTTGTTCAATTTCGTCCACATCGAACTAGTCGGGGTCATGATGAGATAATACCATAGGTTCATGAAAAGGAAAAGGCATCTTGAGATCGAGAGCCCTTTCTCGCCCCCAATGCAGATAATCCTCAGAAACATCACAACCGGGGTATCCTGAAGCAGCTGTTCCTTCCATATCAATATATTTCCATGCATAAATAATGACAGTCCTTAGATCTAGATCCTCTTCTCCTTTGAAATAGATCTCTTCCAACGAAACCGGGTCAGGCACTTGGATCATAGGGTGCCCAAACTGTCTACGGGCCAAAGCAGGATTGTAACTTATACATCCTTCTCTTCCAATAAGCGGTACGTTGGGGAATCCTCTGATGCTAGGAATCATAGGCACGCCTCCATAGGAGGGGTCATACCAAACAATGTATGAATGGGTAAGCGCCATCAGTATCTCAGACCAACGAGGTGTCACTACCTCATTCCAAAGGGACGAATACCAAGTCAAATGAGCGATGAACCATGAGTACAGCAAGGCGGTACAACATACAATGTGTCCTCCTCCTTCGGTATTCTTCGAGTGAATCGAAAAGTACGTATCAGGAAGCAAGGTGGGTACTGGATTCTTGAGTATGAACAACTTGATTGCATCCATATCAACAAAACCGTCCATTCTAGGGAACCAGAAAGTCCCATAAACCAACAAAGCAAAATTAGCTTCCAAGATGAGAACCTCCTTTCTTTCAGCATGGTAACAGATTTTTTCAATCAAAAAGTCAGCGGGGGACCCAAGGACTCCTTCCTTGGTGATCAGGTGTGTTTGAACATCTTCAAGACTAAGATGAGTGGCATTTGCAATTTCTTGGTGACTAGGCGTGTCTTCCCTTCCGGTGAATAGAGGTCGGACAGTCACAGGCATCCTCAAGAGTTCTGAGTACTCTTCCAAGGTCGGCATCAATTGGTAGTCCGGAAAAGTGAAGCAGTGATACATCGGGTCATAAAACTGAACCAATGTTTCCAACAATCCTTCTTTCATCCTTAGCTCAAGGAAACAGAAGACTCCTCCATATTCTGCTGCGAAGGCAAAGCGATCCTCGACGAGTTCGGCTAGTTCTCTCAAGCTTTCTATGTTGGGACTCTGAAAAGTGTACTTCAGGGTTTCTCTTCTGAAATCCATGATTACAATACCTACAAAACGAAATTGAGTTTCTTGAAGTGGACAAGGGAAAAGAATGCAATGCAAGATGATTAGGACTTCATGGGATTCCTCCATTTATAGGCATTGCGGTAAAAGGAAACGTTTTATTAAATTTGAAACAGATTACATAAATATTCTTTTAAAGAGTCCCAAATAAAAGCTAAATAAAAGCTAGTAAAGACACTAAAGAAGTTTTGAATTATGCTACTTGAGCTGCTCCTCCAACTGGGTCTTCTCACGGGTGAGATTGTCCACAATCATTCCCCAAAGGGCACACTGAGAGTCGGAGGAAAATAAATCCTCTAGAATCTTCCTCTTCTTGTAGGGTAGTAGCTCTTAATCCTTCAATTGTAGTTGCTCTTGAAGTTTGATATTCTTCTCTTGAAGCTCACTAATCTCTGCAACAGCCACTTGATATTTGTTTTTCCACGCCTCTGACTCACGCTGTGATTTCCTTAAGGCAACTCCCAACTTCTCAGCATCAGACATAAAGACATAAACAGGCTCTCTCTTCAGAGGTATGGGGTCTTGGCGAGAGTAAGGCATCCTCAGCTTGATTGCCCTGTCTCTCACCCACTGGAGGTACGGTTCTAAAGACACACAATTAGGCCTCCCTAGACTTCTCTTCCCCTTCTTGTGTACACTACGCCATGCATCTAGAATCTTTCCTCGGAGTTCCATATCATTTTTGAAGAATATACCCTCTACTTGAACACTCTTGGGAGGTTCCTTCAACGGGTATCCCAAATGTCGACGAGCTAAAACAGGATTGTAGCTGATTCCTCCATCAAAGCTGAGCAATGGTACATTAGTAAAGTCACCACAACTATCAATGATTAATACTCCATTATACACTCGGTTGTACCAATCAATGTCAGAATGGGTCAATGCCATAACTCTTGGAGACCAAAGCTCTTTGCCAATATTTGTAAAAGAGATAGACTTCGGCAAGTGCAAAATAAACCACTTGTAAAGTAAAGGTACACAGCAAGTAATCATCCCTCCACCACGAAGGTTTCAGAGATGTATAGAGTGATATGTATTACCCAACAGAGTTGGCACTGGGTTTTTCTTCATAAAGATCTTGAATGCTTTGAGATCGATGAAACCTTCAAAACTTGGAAATAAAAACAACCCGTAAACAAGCAAAACAAAAATTGCCTCAAATGGAGTCTTATTGGAATAATCAGCGTAGAATGAAGCCTTCTCGACTAGGAAACCTATCTTTAAACCAAGAATTCCGTCCTTAGTAACTAGGTTGGCTTTGACGTCAGATACCTTCAAACGGAGGGCTTTAGCAATATCTTTCTCATCAGGGTCCTTTTCCAAGAAGGGAAAAGGAGATTCTTCTAGGACAGGTAGACCAACCAAAAAGGAATACTCTTCCAATGTAGGTAACAGCTGAAAGTCTGGGAAGGTAAAGCAATGGTAAAGAGGATCATAAAACTGTAGTAGAGTGGCAAGAAGTCCTTCATCCACTGAGCGACCCAATAAAGATATCAACTTTCCATATTTGTTCTTGAATTCCTCTTGATCTTTGATGAAACCCCACAACTTCTTTAGGTCATCCAATTTGGGACTCTTAAAAGTATATTTCACAGTACGTCTTTCATTTGAATTCATAGTGACCTACAATGTTCATAAACGAAGGTAAATCCCATGAAGCCCAATGCAGAATGATGCTGTATGAATGCAGCAAACACAAGTATTCACATAAGGACACAAAACAAACAAAGGGGAACCCTAGGTTCGCAACGAGCATGAAGCAAAGGTATACCCTTCCCCAAAGGTTATGGACTAAAGGATGTTTGTACCTGCAGAACAAGGTTCTAAAGGGACTCAAAATCATCAGCCCATCTATCGGATATTATCAATTTCCCAATTACTCGAGGATTAATAATATTCTCAAGAGAACTTTTTTTGAGTGTAGTTTCGCGTAGCACTATTTCGGAAGTACTCCCTCATAGTCTCGCACTACATCCTAATAAAGGCCAAAGTTGGGTTTAAGGTAACTACGGTTCTCAATATCATGGGCTCCAAGGTCGAAAATAGCAAGTGTCTTCACGATTACTCGTTCAACAGTACTATCCCGAGAGGGCCTCAATTGAGCGGGATTCTCGATTCAACTTAGTCGGGATTCAACTCCCTATAAGCCTCCTCGACTATACCACCATCCTATCTTAATTTCTCTCAAGTTCGGGTGTAGAACTTTATCTCACCACTCAAAGACAACAATCCTAAAAGAAATACAAGAGAAAGCATATAAACAATTAATCAAGTAGGAAGATATATAAAGCAGTAAACAAATAAAATAAGATAGGGAAACCCACTAGAGAGATCCCCAGTGAAGTCACCATTTCTGTCGCGGTGAAATTTGGATGCCAAACTATTGATTAGTTTGAATCTTTAATTCATTTTTTGCAACCGAACTTTGATTTGTCCAAAGGAAGGGATAAAGATCGAAATACCCACAATGCAATGCAAATGCAAGGTTAAGAGAGTTATAGGTTCAGGGTTGGTTAAACTTAGGGAAGGTACTAGCATCCTAAGTTTCTGTAGTACTCTACAGGAACCTCTTGTTTTATGTTTGTTTATTGCTAAGTGTTTATCTGCTTAATGGTTGAAAGACCTAGTGGTTTATTTCTAAGTATACTCGATAAGATATCACATCTTATGCCTACATATCCTTACGGGAGTGGAATCAGAGTATTTGTAGTTCCACTAAAGGGTTAGAGGAGCTCTTTGACTGTGGTCGAAGTTCCTACGGGTTTAGGGTAGTTGGTTGATTGATTTTAGGAGAAGAGATGTGTCTTCATTTTAAGAGAGATGTAACCGCCACAAGTTGTAGGAAAATAGTCTTTGCATCGTCTTAAGAAAAGGGCTGAAGTACTCGGATTGTTTAACGAGTATGCCTTTATTTCTCTTAAGGCAAATTCCCTACGGCTTGATTGTATTGTTGTGGGGTGGAGATTCTATCTCGCTTAAGATGATTTGGTATCTTTTCTCTATTGTGTTTGAATATATTGTTTTGAATTGTTGAATGCTTGAATATTGTATGTTGAATTGATTGAGTTGATTGTTTGTTTGTCTAAGTTGTAAAGGTAAAGACAAGGTCCTTCCTATGGGGTAGGTCCTATCCTAAAATGATCGACTTGAATAGGATCAAGGATCGAAGGGATTATGATACAAATGATGTGCACTACACACAACGTTGAATTATGTGTAGGTTTTTCCTTTGGACGGAATGCGATTCGAAAATGTAAATTGCGATAATGTAAATTACTGCAAAATAAATTGCAGAAAGTAAACCATACACAAACGCATGAAAGCGCTAAGGTGTAAGTGAGAGTGAATGTGTCGTGAAGTGCGCGAGTTGATTTTATTTTACGCTGTTTGATTTTAATTGGTTAAATTAAAAGGATATTGATTTGAGTGAATTGATCTTAGATGAGATTGGCTTATATAAGAAAAATTCTAAGTCTTAAATAAAAATGCTACAATTAATTTATTATGAAAACTTAGTGATTATAGCTATTAATAAAAGAAGTATATTATAAAAGTTCCTTATCAAATAGATTGTTAATAAATAAAAGGTTATTCAAAAAGGATTTATTATTATCAGTATACCATTATCTAATAAGAAGTCACTAAATTATTTTTTAAGTAAAATAAAACTCAAATATAGTGATTGATTAAAATGGTTTTCTTATAAATAGTTTTAGCTAAAAAGGTTGTTATTATTGGTAAATCAATAGTCTTGCCATGAAGTGAGTTTTTATTAAAATAAAATGGTTCTATTATTATTGATTATAAAATAATTTTATTATATTATATAGGTTTAAACTTTTATTTAATAAAACTAACAATTAAATTTAATTAATTTTAAAAAAGGGTTATTGTAATTTATTTAGAAGTTACATAAAGTTTTAAGAAAAAGAACAAATAGACATATCACCTTATTTAGAAAAGGAATTATTAGTTTAAGCTTTTTTTTTAAAAAGGTTGATTGAGGTTAATTAAAAGGTAAAATTAGTTTAATAGTTAATAAAACGAAAGGGGTTAATGGTTATATTATCAGCTAATTAAATTAGTTAGTGAATAAGTGGGGTTAATTAAGCGTTAACGGTGGGTTGAGAGTAAGATTAGTGGTGATGCGTGTGTGGTATGTGTGTGTAGTAGTTAAGCATTACATTACACCAATAATGAAATACAGAAAGAAACGAAAACCTAATCTCTCCCCAACGTCCCCAAATCGGAAAGGCTCAACTCCCTCCCTCACGATCCGTCGCCTCTCCATTCATCGTCTCTTTCTATCTCTCCAGACCTGAAATCAAGGAAGAAACATCAATAGTTTAATCGTTTTGATAAAAGCAGAAGTTTACCGAACGTTGGCGACGACGGTGGTATTTGGAGGCGAGAACGGCGGTCGACGGGCTCGCGGCGGCGGCAGTGGCTTTGACGCTTGAAAAGATAAGCTGCTTTTCCCTCAATCTCTTATGTTTTCGAAAGTAGGGTTTTTTGTGATTTTTTTCCGTCGATTGCGAATTTTCTCCCTCCCTTTTCTGTCTCAGATTCCTCCTTTATATAGGCCTCAGAATTGAAAACAATTTGAATGATACTTGAATGCTGATTTGATTGTAGATTCAGGGTTTCCTTATTGGGGTTTATCTGATTTGAAAAATATTCCTTTTTGATGGTTGCTATAATGAGTCGCTTAACTGACACTTCAAAATCTCTGATTTTGTGTATTAATTGGATCTGATTTGATTCCTGAATATTCTATTATCCTCCGAATATTCTTTCTATCGGTTACCTTTCAATTGCTAATTTGCATTTGGAATTTGGCAGGTGTAGAAGGCGATTAGGTTGGGCCAAGGAAGTCTAACAGCTCAGAGTAATTACGGCATAACGAAATTGGTGAGTCCAAAGCCCTCGTAAGTTCTTAAGTGTATCCCAGTTTAACTTCCCCTTCTTGTTTCGTCATGTATGCTGAAGGTTAATTAGTTGTGGCCTTTGGTTTTGCAGATTGTTGAAGAGGAAATGTGGAGCGAGGAATGGTCGGGATGAATTTGTGTCAGATGTAGCTAATTCAAAACTTCTATGTTGGTGTTGGAAAGCAATTAATATTGCTCTGAAAATGCTTGCACTGATATATGCTTCTGTTTTTTTGACAGGCGAAGGGTGTACCCCTAGTTGCGGTAATTGTTTTCCTCTTTCATCATCTTCAATTGGATAACATGTGGAAAAAACGCAAATGCACCGTTGCTTTGATAACACCGGGAGGAGAGGCCAAGAGTTAGGTTATTCAAATGCTCCTCGATCTCCTTTAAAATAGTTATCTGTTGGGAAAATAACGCTAACAGAAACCCTTAATTTTTCTTTCAATTGCAGTACTGGAGTAAACCAAAGAAAATAGAGTGCCCGGTTGGGGAGTTTCATTGATGCCGCTTTTGCCGACTTCCAACAAGTTCAATACGAGGAGACAAGGGTGCTGGTACTTATACCCGTAGTTTCTGAGGTAACCATAACTTCGACTTAAACAACTCCTGCTTTGCACTGAGAATGTGATTAATGGTGATGAATTGATAGTCATGATATCTTGCATTACCCCGCAGTTATTTGTTTATATTTGGAAGCTCTGGTGATTCACAGATTTGTAAAAGATTGAGAACCATTAGCGTTGGACCGCTGCTGCCGTGTTAACCACGCCCTCGGAGCTATACCATGATGCAGTTGCTGTTGTAAATACCCTGCTTCTTCTCTTCTGAATTTGGCAAGTACTTTTTCAAAAATCTGCTTTGCAATCAGTTTCGGTTCATCTTTAAATTTGGTGTTGGCATTGATTATGTTCTAATGATTACTTGCAGCAGTCGGGCGTGGATAATGAGGTGCTACCGTATATGAGTCTTCCGCGCCCTTCGGCATGATTTACTCTAATTTGCAAAGTGAGAACTCTTCCACTGCGGAGATAACATCACTGGCTACTGTCAAAATGTACTTACTGATTCCATCCTTTGAGTTTTATAAAGTCTTCAGCCATTGTGGAAAAGAATCTAGCTGACCATAACAATTAGGATTGTTAAATTGCATATAGAACTCTGGTGTGGGACCTTCGTTGTTCAAGTAATCATTTAGATTTGACGCTGCCTTGGATACCGTTGTGATAATTCTAATGTGAAGTTGGTTTTGCAGGTTGTTAACTTCAAGTGCAGGCTGGTGGCCTTGGCTGTTTACGCAGGATTCTGAGAGCGTCGCTGAGCGGAGCTGAATTTGAGTTTTGACACCGAAATGCAAGTAGGCTGGATCAGCCACGAGTTTGTTATGCTTCTAGGGCCGTAGCTGCTGAGCTTCAATGTCGTAACCTTTACCTTCATTAGCTACTGCTCGCGAAATTCAACAGTTCCAAATTGTCTGATATAGGTGGTGATTGTGTGGAGCCAAATGCGGCATCGCCATTTCCTGATACTTTTTGGTACGGTAGTTCCTGATACTTGTCTTTGAACACTGCCGTTAATTTTGACATGTTGCACTTGGCGGGGACACGTGGGGGATTCAATCTTTGACAACTTTGTTTGGCGCGTGGAGGTGGTGTTTAATCATATTGCTTGTAGCTGATATTGAAGGTTGGCTGTTTGTGCCAATGAAGTTTGTTTGCCATCACCTGATCAAGTCTCACCATGCTAAATTATTCTCGAATCTGTAACAGCAGTCCTTCACTGATTCTGTTCTGATTTTATTGTATTGCAGATCATCGAAAAAAAGAGGAGCTTTGATCGCATAAGTAGCTTCTTTATTTGTTTATGTTCGACAAAGCCTGTGCTGCATTATCAACTCAAAATATGCCTCATTCTAATGTTGAAATCCAAATAATGGTATATAGGGAGTTTTGTAGGTATATCCTTGTTCATGTTCCGAATTCATTTGTAGGGGGTTAGCTTGTTGTAAGCCGGTTTGCGGAGCGTGAAGTCCAATTCGGTAATCCCGTCTGAATTGTTTGAGGAGGAATCTGCTGAGCATGCTGCCTGTGCTGGTGCGCCTGGAAATTGCTGTCAATCCAAGCATCTTCGGTCAAAGGGGTGGCTTCGAGGCGCAAAAGCTACCTAGAAGTCTTCTTAAGTGGAAAATGTGAGGTATCTTTATAATCTTGATGATGTTAGGCCTGTTGTGACAATTTGTTTTATTTTGGTCTTAAATCCATGAGATGTTGGGTCGAGTTATGATGAACATTGGGCGTTCCTGACTAATATCTCTTAATGTTCCTTTTAGTTGGTTATCATGGAGGTGCCGGCGGCGGGATTTTGTCATAATGCTAAAGATGGCCGCGGAGTCCAAAAGAAGTTACAGGGGAGAAACACATTAAAGCCTACAACCTCTATTTTCCTAATGTAAACATGATATCAGATTTGTGTGATACTCAGCCACGGGGATCCTAACTCCATCTAGTGTAGCTTTTGCCTTATGTAAAACTTGATGAAATGAATGTATTTTACTTTCAGAGTAAATAGTCTTGTAAAAAGTCTTTGAATGGTGATGAATGAATATAACTCTTGTACTTGAATTTTGACCTCTATCAATGCATTAGTGGGTCGGATCCCCTGTTGGATTAATTGACCAGTATTTGTGAAATGCTCTGAAGTTTTGCAATGCTTGATTCCCCAGTAAACGTGGCTTGGATGATCCACCAACTGAATACTTAGACTTGAGTTGGCTTCCTTAGAACTTTGTCATAAACATGCCTTTGATCTTTGTACTCCTCGTTTTGTTATGATAAAGCTAGTTGTTTGATGGATGTAGTATAAGGAAAGAAATGACCAAGTAATGTTGAGGTAGTTTACCGAGGATCTAGTTGTATGAATTTAATGAAATCCTTCGTCATTTGTAGATTTACTAGAACAACTCAACCATATGCTGCGAAAAAGGATGAGTCACTTGAATAGTATAATAGGAAGCTTTTTCAATGTTGTGTCAAGTCTGATCCAAGCTCCATAATTATTTATTAAACCATCCCTGCTGAATTCTTCCTTTTCTTTACTAAAATTTGATGGGACCTGTCTTTCCTTATATGAATTATCCTTGAATTTGAATTCATTCTATCTTGCGCTAAAAACCTGTCAGGGGTGTCTTAAAAGGCGAGATGAACCTGCACATGCTTGTTAGTTGTAAATAAAAATAAAGAGATAAAATGCGCGCAAACTAAAAGGAGGCGGAATCTTAAGGTCAAAAATTAGGGTGCAACATGGGGGTTGCTATGCTTATGGTTACTTTGTGAGATGGCTCTACACCTGAGTCCGAGTATAACCCTAGGATTAGGATGGTGGTTGTGTAGTGGAGACTTGCGTGGAGTCTTTCACGTTGAGTTGAAGTGAAAACCCCGCTTGGAGTAGATTCCTTGGAGATATTGTTGTTGTGGTGATTCTTTGTCATGGCAATAATGTTTTCAAGCTTGAATCGTTGATCCCAAGGACCATTAACCATTTTATCCATGGTGGTTGGTAGTGTTAATTCTTTGTGGATTAATGCGAATGCCCCAATCAGATGAGATCCCTTGAATGTATTACTTCCTTACAGTAATATTTTCAACCTCGACCTATGACTCTGAGAACCTTTTCTAGAACCCGTGTGTCGAGTGTTGTGTAGTTGACGCCTCCGAGAAGTCCTTCTCGCGTGGAAGATACGAAAACCTCACCTAGAGGAGATTATTTTGAGAATATTATCGTCGTGATGAGGCTTTGTCATGGAAGTAATATCTTTGAAAGATATCCATGACTCTAGGCACCTACCTGTTTTAGAATCCTACCTGTAGGGTTTCTTTGAGCAGTGACTGTGATCCTTGAACCGTTCACCCGACTAATCTCAGAACTGTTCAAATTTGTGATCCTGAGATCCTAGATCTTGCAATGCATATCATTTTCTATGCATCTTGAATTCTCCTTCCTTCATCAGTTTCTCATGTTTCTCTTTCCTTCCTCTCCAGTAAATCAAGCTGATTCCTCGACACCAGTACGCAACTAGAGCCAATACAAGACGAAAGGTGGAGCAGATTCAACGAGAACAAGTTGCCATCAGAAAGGAGTTGGAATCCCTCAATGGAAAGATTGATCAGATCTTCGAAGCCCTTTCTATAACCAGAAAGGGATCAGAACAGCAAGTCGCTCAACGACCGCGTCGGTGAAATCAACAGAGAACATGGAGGCCAGAAAGAGTATTTGATCGTCTACCAATGACATATGCTAGTATCTATGCTCAGTTGATGGAGAATAAGGCTGTTGTTCCAAGAGATTTGGCTCCCCCAACTGTCATTCCTGCCGATTATGATGCAAATGCTTGTTGTGAGTTTCATAAGGGTGCTTCAGGTTATACTATTGAGAACTGCAAGGATTTCAAGCATAAAATTCAAGACCTGGTTAACAAGGAAGCTCTCACCTTTGATGGGAAATATCTCAACGCCATCAATGACCCGATGCCGCCAGCCAGCTAGTGCCAGCATCAAATCATATCAAAGTCCAGTCAAGTTCATTCCTCGAAGAAGGCAGCCATGTTGCCATTTCATTATTCGCAGTTCTTATATTTTGTCTTTGTTTGTTTAAGTACTTTATGCTTTGAACAATTGTCATTTCATATTTGGTTTTCATTAATGTATCGTTTATGCATATTTTGAATTAGTTATGTCGTATTCACTCATTTTTCACTTGTCACCGACACATTTTCACTTCACTCTATCAACTGTTGTTTAGCATGATTTGAGGGAGGATGATGAAAAGGAGATACCCATAATTGCAAACCGTATGCTTTCAGACAGAATCTCGTCAATGATGTACAGGCATTGCTTCAATTCCCCAAACACCGGAGATATAGGAGTTAATCCCTAGTAAACCACTTCGAGCCTAGAAGTAGTAGTTTCCTTCAGATATTTAAACCTTACACTCAACCTGGGGCAGGGTAGTGTTCAATTAATCCAATCCCGCATTTGAATCAACAAGCAAAATCCAGAAGACGGTTGTTCTTTAATGACCCATGACATGGCAATCACAATCCTCCAACAAAATAAAAAAAAATCATAAGCCTGCTAAGTCAAACGCCTTAGAGGGGATTTAGGCAAAAATCAAGGCAATCCCGATGGATCTGGCAAGCAAAGTCAGTCCATGCAAAAGTTAGGGATTAAAACAAAAACAAAAGAGGACCCCAAAACCCTCAACAAAAACAAAACAAGATTCAGTGGCCACCCAAGTCGCGAGGGTCACTGGCATCCATCAAAAATCAAAATAAGGTGACTACCACGTCGAGCAAACCTTAGACCTTCAAGTTTACACCGTTAAGACAAGTGCAAAATTAATTGAACGTAGGAATGGAGATCATTGTGAAGAAAGGGTGGATACAAATCACACTTTGAGCCTAATATCCTTTGTTTCATAACCGTGAACCAGACCACGTTACAACCCTCGAAAGACCTAATTAAGGCGAGGTTTATTCTGAAAGCATACTATCGCAAGGTTGCATAACTTGACTCCTCACATGATTGCTAATCATCAGCATTAGTGTCACTATCCTTGCTATATCTTGTACACAAATCAAATTAGCACAACGTCTGGACTAACGGTTCATTCGTTTCTCACTATCACGACACTCCCAATAAGCGACACTTTTTCAAAGCTTGCATCGAACTTTGCATTAATGTTACCATTTATGAATGTACAATTTTAATTGCAAATCAGTGTTAGGTATTCAAAGACATTTCAACAAGGGGCAATCGAAAGAAGCTTGACTTTCAGTGGCGTACACGAGGCAAGATTATTTCAAAACCCATAGGCTGGGGCAAATCATTCAATAGCTCGAGCAGGGGCAAGTCATCAGAGCTCAGCTTCAACTTCAGAATTGGTTAATCAGGGGCAGACTATTAACAAGTTCAAACTAGGGCAGGACCAATCACCCAAATCATCAAGCAGAGTTGCAACCTTCTCTGAAGCAAATTCACAAATCACCAAGTACCCAGACTTGGGGCATCCAGAGCATCATCTTCTGCTTCAATCATGGCGTCTTCAAAGAACTGCGTGTCGAGGAAGTCAATCCCTCCCACCACCCAAAGTCCAATCCGCATTGGCAACTACCGAAAGTCCACCGCGCTGGCGTCTCCACCTGCATTTCCAATCACCCGTCTGCAATCATATGCATCATACACATCGCATTCGTTATCATAAGCATCTTGCATCATATACATACCTAAATCATATCATACTTTCCCAGCTCTTGCATCTCCGCGCGTCAGCATTTGCATTTGCACTTCCATTCACTATAGAACATCATTATTATCCAGCATTCACATAAGCAAGTCAAGGTCCGGGATCAATCTCGAAGATTTCTAAGACCATCATCAACCCGGTCAGGGGCATTCTCCACAAGACCGTGGGTTCCTCCCGCGAACTTCGAGAGCTTCAAAGTCATCATCAGCCCAGTCAGGGGTAATCTTCTGCAAGCGTGGGGGTCTCCCACGAAATTCAAAGTTATTCAAAGCAAGATTCAGCCTAGTCAGGGGAATCATTTTCAAGACCATGGGTAGTGCCCATGACATATTTCAACCTCGTGGTTGATCAGATCTTCAAAACAACATACAGCCCAGTCAGGGGCATATCACTCAAGAGCCGTGAGCGTTCCTCACGAAGTTGTTCAACCTTTTATTGACCAAGACAGAATTTCAAGATAAATTCAACCCAGTCAGGGGCATCCTCTTCAGAATGCATGGGCGTAACCATGAAATCATTTCAACAAAATTATGATCTCCAAGCAAGACGGTGGGCGTACCCCGTTGTTTCATTTCAATCCAATGTTCCTCTTGGGTGTTCCCTAATGAGTTGTATTAAGCAAGCGTGACCGTTGTCAATTGCCTCACTATCATCCTTTTGGTGATAGCCGAACTTCGTCGGTTCAACCCAGCCTGCATCCTTTTGGTGTTGGTAACCTTCAATTTGTGTCGTCCTATCATCCTTTTGGTGATAACAACCTGTGTGATTTCGCTTCGTCATCCTTTTGGTGGGGGGTTTGTCATAGTCATTAAAGACAGATTGTGCGGTATTGTTTGGTGTGAGTTTCGCTCCGTCATCCTTTTGGTGGGGGGTTTGTCATAGTCATTAATGATAGATTGTGCAATAGTGTTTGGTGTGATTTCGCTCCGTCATCCTTTTGGTGGGGGGTCTATCATAGTCATTAATGATAGATTGTGCGATATTGTTTGGTGTGAGTTTCGCTCCGTCATCCTTTTGGTGAGGGTCTATCATAGTCATTAATGATAGATTGAGCGATATTGTTTGGTGTGAGTTTCGCTCCGTCATCCTTTTGGTGGGGGGTCTGTCATAGTCATTAATGTCAGATTGTGCGATAGTTTGGTGTGAGTTTTGCTACGTCATCCTTTTGGTGGGGGGTCTATCATAGTCATTAATTATAGATTGTGCGATATTGTTTGGTGTGAGTTTCGCTCCGTCATCCTTTTGGTGGAGGGTCTATCATAGTCATTAATGATAAATTGAGCGATATTGTTTGGTGTGAGTTTCGCTCCGTCATCCTTTTGGTGGGGGTCTGTCATAGTCATTAATGTCAGATTGTACGATAGTGTTTGGTGTGAGTCTCGCTCCGTCTTCCTTTGGTGGGGGGTCTGTCATAGTCATTAATGATAGATTGTGTGATAGTGTTTGGTGTGATTTCGCTCCGTCATCCTTTTGGTGGGGGGTCTATCATAGTCATTAATGATAGATTGTGCGATAGTGTTTGTTGTAAGTGTCACTCCATCATCCTTTTGGTGGGGGGTCTGTCATAGTCATTAATGTCAGATTATGCGATAGTTTGGTGTGAGTTTCGCTCCGTCATCCTTTTGGTGGGGGGTCTGTCATAGTCATTAATGATAGATTGTGCGATATTGTTTGTGTGTGAGTTTCGCTCCGTCATCCTTTTGGTGGGGAGTCCATCATAGTCATTAATGATAGATTGTGCGATAGTGTTTGGTGTGAGTTTTGCTCCGTCATCCTCTTGGTGGGGGGTCTATCATAGTCATTAATGTCTGATTGTTTGATAGTGTTTGGTGTGAGTTTCGCTCCGTCATCCTTTTGGTGGGGGGTCTGTCATAGCCATCAATGTCAGATTGTGCGAGTGTGTTTGCTCTATCATCCTTTTGGTGGTAGTAGCCATGTGTGTTTCATCCCATCAGCCTTTTGGTGATGACGACCTTTTTCCAGTTGCTTACAGTTTACTTTGAGGTTTACTTTTTTCAATATTTCAGCTCCCAAGCATCTCTTTTCTTTCAGACAAATTTAAGGTTTTCTTCATATCTAATTGACTTCTACCTCGGGAAAATGAACGTTGCAGCAGTTCATTTCCCTAAGTTTAAGCCAATTAGATAGGGGCATCTGCCATACCCTAAATTTGTCCTACCCCATTTGTAAATATTTTCGCATTTTTGTTTTGCATTTTTTTTATTTAATTTCATGTCGTTTAGACACGTGTCCACCCCTGATTGAGCGTTTTTCAAATCTCGACTATTTTGCCCAATAGGAGTGTGATACGTGCCAAAAAGGGTATTTTTGTAAACTTTAAATCCTGTTTTTTTTTTTTTTTCAAATATCCATATTTTGATCTTAGAATAGATTTTTATTAAGAATTATTTCTTTTTTATATATAACTTTTAAAATAGAAAATAGGATTTAGGTGGTTTTTTTAAATAGAAATTTATTTGTTTCTTAAGAAATAGTTTAGATTTTTTAATAGGATTAACTAGAATTTAATTGTTTTTTAAAATAAAAAATAATTGTTTTTATAAGATTAGATTTTTAGAATTAGTCTAGAGGTAGAATTTTATTTTTTAATAGATTTAGAGTTTAGTTTTATTAGAAACTATTGTTATTAGATTTAATTTAGAATTAGTTTAAATAGATTTTTTTTATATATTATTTAAAAATAAATTATTAGAAATAGTTTAGAGTTTTATTTGAGTTTATAATTTTATTTTGCTAGCATTTTATTAGAATTAATAGAACTAATTATTATATTTGGGTTAGTTTAAAAATAGTTTTTTTAATTAAATTTGATTTTCTTTAGTAAATATGTAATATATATTTATTGGGGTAATTTTTTTATTGGAAGTATACTTGCCTCACCAGATGGACTTGTGTGGGTTATGTTGAAGGACTGGGTTCAAATCCCACTCCCAGCCCTTTTGTTTTTTTATTCATTATTAATAGTCAGATTTTGTTTAAATTTTAATAACTTAGATTTTATCTTTTTAGTTTATTTAGCTTTACAAATTTTTAGAGTTTTCTTTTCATTTTATAAATTTCTAGAATTAAAGTTGTTTTTTTATGAAATAGTTTTTTAATTAGAGTTATTTAAAGTTATTAACTTATTTATTTATTTATTATTTTATTAGAATATTTAGTTTAATTAGAATAGATTATTTAATTAGGATTTCTTTATTATTTATTAGTTAGATTTTTTTTATTTTATTTTTTTAATTATTTAGTTATTATATATTAATTAGATTATTAGTAATTAATTATCTTTTTTATTTTACTTATTATCATTAGATTAGGAGTTAATTTTTATTAGAATTATATTAGTCTTTAATTAATTTGTTAGAATCTTATTTAGTCAACTTTTAATCATCTTTAACAAGTCAAAACCATCATCTAATCATCCATTAAGCCTTACAGCTGCCACGTGGCAACCCTATATAGGGTGTGCCCTATTCATTTCCTTCACCAAGGACCAACAACCCTTAAGCCTCCAAACCCTAGTCGCGGAGGACACCAACCCTAACCAACCGCCACCCTCTCCCCTATTGCTCGTCATCAACTCCATCAGTTTCAACATGACCTTCAACTTCCATTTCCAGAAAACACGCTTCATAACTTAAACTTCACAAACCCATTCCGATAATTTACTACCGAAAATCACTTTCTCCAGACTCAAGACTCACAGATTTGAAACAACAAACACGTCCATTTCCAGAAAACATGCTTCAAAACCAAACACCAACAACCCATTTCGAACTTCAATCTCCTTCCCAAACAACCCATCTTGAAGCAACAACAGTAAATACCTTCTTCAACCTTTGTTAACGGAACAAATTTCCTCACCATTATTCACTTTCATCATCAACATAAACCTCCTCCAAACAAAATCACCAAATCTTCAACTCACTCTTCATTGTAAACCCACGACACCCACCTTAAATCCGGAAACCCATTTCCGTTTCCATTATCCTCCTCACAACCAAAACCGTATAAACTTCTTCCATTTTTCGGACTCCTTCAGAACCATCACCTTCAGCAATAAACTCCCAAATCGATTTCAACCTTCAAATCCACACAAATGTGAACCGGATCAGAGTAAGATATTGAATCTGAGAGAGAGATGAAAACGAAAAGGTTGCAGAGAAATGGAGAGGAGAGTTTTGAGCGAAAATGAAATTTTTTGTTTTGGAACAGTGAGAAGGAGAAAGTGAATCTGAGAGCGAGGGAGAAAAGCAGAGAGAACGTGAGGAAGTGATGACCGTTTCGGTTTTTTTATTATTATTATTATTATTTTTTATTTCAGTTTATTTATTAGTTTTATTATCTATTTGTTTTGGCTGTTGGCTAATTGTAGGAGGGCCTCTGGCCCATTTCTTCAATTCTACATCTCGTTTCTGTTCCAAACCCCCTCCCCTGTTTTGTTATGCTTGTTATTATATCATTTAGTATCTCGTAAAATATTTGTTTTGTTATATAGTTTTTAATGTATATTATATTCTGTTTATACTTTCTCTTTTTTTTCTAACAGTTTTTTTATATTATATATTATATTATTTATAGTTTTATATTAGTTATATTATATTTTATTTTTAGAGTTTATGTATACTATTTTGTATTTTATTTTATCTAGAAGTTTTATCAATCTATCTTTTTGAACATTATTATTTGGAAGTTAAATTTTATTTCTCTTTTGTTATTGGGCATTTTTCGCCTTTTGTTGGTCGATGAAGAAGCTTCCACCGTTTAGCCGTCAAATTATTGACGTGAAACAAAGGATCCGAGACCAACTTTTTCTCTCCATTTCTATTTTTGACATTTATTCACCTTTGTATATTCTTCTATCTTTTTGGTTCAATGACGAGATCACTAACGTTTAACCGTCAAATTATTGGCGTGAAACAAAGGATCTGAGACCACCTTCTTCTTCCGATTTTATTTTGATTTTTGGATCGATGAAGTCTTTTATTAGTAAGTGTCGCGTATCGAAGTTGATAACCTTCTCAATCTCAAATCTATGGGGAATGACCATTGGGGTCATTTTCCTTACTTTGAGATCGTGATAGGCTACTTTCGATTAATCGGCATTATGTTTGCGATTAAGACGAGATCTCATTCCTTCGTGTCCCTATTCGATTCACTAAATTGACCACTAACTTTAATTTCCGTCAAATATTATTGTGGATATTATTATTATAATTATCTTATTATAGATTCATATTGTCATATTCATACTCATTATTTATTCTCATTCACCCATATTCGAAAACACCTAATAAATTATCGAAATCCTAAAAGCCGAATTGGTGGACTGTTGTATCATTGGTTATTTGCAGGAACCCTAATTTTGAGTCGTGCCCGACTTTGCTCAAGGCGTAGTTTAGGACACATTACACACACACGGCTTTCTCTTGGGCTACATTACAATGAGACCCCTTTATTTTGTGCAATCCCATGTAAATTACATGTACCCCTCTCCCATTCCGATGTATGTCTCGCATTTCTTTGATTATCGGTTTATCTCCTAGGAGCACCCATAGGGACTAGAGCGGATCAAACTATTTTCAAACTAATTCTCGATTCATCATCGAGCCACTTTCAAACAACCTCGTAAGTCGAGTGCTCATACGCATTCGCCATCAACCTATTACAACTAGACCCTTGATGCGTAAGTCAAATCGGTCTCTTTTTTCAAACCATTTCCACCACACGTTTTGCACGCGATAATGAGTCAAACCCTTGATCCAACGTCAAGCAGATTTTTGAAACAAACTACCAATCAATTAACAACTATTTAATTCTTTTCAATGTGTAAAGAGTGGGTTCAAGTCTTTGAGCTTGCTTTCGATTGTTTGGATGCGAGTTATCTTATTCGTGTGTGAGCTGTAACACCCCACTTCCCAAATTAAATAAAATATAAACATTATAAATAAACATCAGAGTTTTCACAAAAACAGTGGGATATCACATCACCAATAGTTATCAAAAATACTTTATTCATTATTTTCAAAATAATACAGCGGAAATTATTATTCCAACATTCTCGGCCATCCGCCAGATTTACATAAAATCTTTATTATTATGATTCACCAAAATGTGATACGTCACAGGATTTTCAACAAGTTTAACATAAACAAATAAAACACCCATATCCCGTGTTACGTGTCAGAGCATCCTAAGACTCGACTTGCACACCGCTATCCAAGCTATCTATGTACTTGGATTATCTGTACTTCCGAGGAAGCACAGACCGCAACAACAACAAAGGGGTGAGAAAACATGATCAAAATATATCGGTAATTTAATACATGCAATAAAGGTAGTAAAACACACCAATATTCACCCCATCAACACCAATCACGAACCTACTGTTCAAACATCCACATAACATATAATAATGCAATATGCCACACAACACCATGCATGCGGTACCGACTCATTGGTTCATTCAATCGAACCCTGGACATATCACTTACGCTCCTACTGAGATATGATCTATCCCCCGACAGATCACTTACGCTCCTACTGAGATATGATCTATCCCCGACAGATCACTTACGCTCCTACTGAGATATGATTTATCCCCACCATTCTCCACAAAGGAGTACGGATGAATCACATACACTCCTCCTGAGCAATGATTCATCCCACCAAACATCATGATATGTACGACACCAATGCACAAACTCAAGCACACTAAGTGCACACGATCCTCCTGATCACATCACCACACATTATATATATTACACCACCAATAAACACAAGCACACTAAGTGCACAATAATTAAACTCAAGTAAATAATCAATAAATCATTTCAATCGATCCATGGTTTAGTTACTATTTAATTAAACAATGACTCCCCAAAAATATTGGATATAAAAATATTTGGAAAATAACTATATTATTTATACCATGTTATATATCTATTCAAGAGCTTTCCAACGCTTTGAACGGGGACTAAATCCGACTTACGGATCAAAAGTTATGGCCAAAATCGTCAAAACAGAAAACTCACCAATATACAGCTTTGAGTCGACGCAAACAACGCAGAATGCAGAAAATTCTGTGTTTTCCACCGTTGGAGGCCTTCCGGACCTTCGATTTCAATTCCGTAAAAAGCCCCGGTTTCAGAATTTGAAATCCTACCATAATATGACAATTATAACAGCCAACAACATATTTTTAAAGATCATATCATCATATATCATATAACCATACTTTTCAACACCATGGAATTTAGGGGTTTCTATCCTAAATGTGATCCTACCCATCATACACTATCACACAATCCCCATGATCATACGAAAACCCACCCTTACTGCCCGGAACTATTATCTTGCTCAAATTCAAGCCTATTTCTCCACTTCTATATCTTGTCCTCTCGGAACCTATTTCATACTCATCGCTATTACTACAGAAATTATACCGGATTTCACCAATCTCATAACAGCAAATACACCACTCTATCAGTATCAACAACAATCATCACACTCTACTCTAATCAATTGTTCCTTAAACTATATCTCATAACCTATATCATGGTCATTACCCAAGCCACAGAGGTTACACAAAATCTCACCAATACTCATGGTCATTATCCAAACCACAGAGGTTATACAGGAACTCACCAACATCGTAATAATGTACGAATTTCATCACCATCAACAACAACAGCAACATGCATAATGTCGTAAATTCGTGTTCATCACTAATATTACAGGAATTACACAAAATCCCACAATCATCATAAAATGTATGCACAAAACTCTTCAATCACATCAACATTCATAAACACAGACATAATATCATATATCAATCATAATCATCAAATTCCTACGGGGTTAAGGAATCCCCTCTACCCAATTTCATGCATTATACCAATCCCAATCAGTTTCTCCCCCTTACCTGGATAATTGTTCTGATCGGTGACAAATTCCTCCAAGATTGGCCAATTCTGACCTTTCCTCTTCTTCTCCGTTCTTCGCTCCTTTCTTCGCTCTTCTCTCAATTTCCTCTTCTCACGTTCTATCTATCGTGACTTCTCAACTTATTTCCTTCCTATCCTTAATAACCCCTTCCACTTCTATTTTCTTTTAATTCTAATCCCAATAATAATAATAAAAATAATATTACTAATAATAATAATAATAATCATTATAATAATAATAATACACATAGCAATATTAATAATATTATTTCACCCATAATAATAATATTAATAATAGTAATAATACTCCACCAATAATATTATTAATAATAACAATAATAATCATAATAATATTCTCCCACTAATAGTTATAATAATAGTAATAATATTAATAATAATAATATTCTCCAATATTAATAATATTACTACAATTAATAATAATAATAATAATAATAATAATAATAATAATAATAATAATAATAATAATAATACCACCATATTACTACTATTTATTTTATTACTATATTCACACCAATTCACCACCAATAATCCTCCCATATCAGGGACACCCACCAATCATCATCAAACACACCCCCACCAAAGGGCACACCAACATATAATAATTAAAATAGAAATAAAATGACTAAATAATTAAAATGGGTTTTACATGAGCAATTGACGCTTTTAAATAACATTAACAACTCGACAACATTCAACTATCTCTAACTACTCATCATTCCAAACACCTTTCAAACAACCTTCTTTCATGATGAAAAAGAGAGTGTTCCAAGTCTTTGGTTCGCTCTCCCGACTACTTGGGTCCGAGAAGTCTTTCTTAAGCTTCAAGTAGTCGTCATCCGTTCAAACCTCATCCTTTCAAACAACTTCCTTCACGATGAAAAATAGAGTGTTCCAAGTCTTTGGTTCGCTTTCCTGATTACTTGGAGTCCGAGAAGTCTTTCTTAAGCTTCAAGTAGTCGTCATTCGACCAATCTCACCATCCAAATAACTTTCCTTCCGCGATGAAAAAGAGAGTGTTCCAAGTCTTTGGTTCGCTCTCCCGATTACTTGGGTCCGAGAAGTCTTTCTTAAGCTTCAAGTGATCGTCATCATTTCAAACTCCATTCAAACATCACTCCTTCCGCGATGAAAAAGAGAGAGTTCCAAGTCTTTGGTTCACTCTTCCGATTGCTTGGGCCTGAGAAGTCTTTCTTAAGCTTCAAGTAATCATCATCCGTACCCACTTCAATCCAATCTAATCCCGTTTCCTTTCGTGGTCATTACCACGAACTACGACTGCTCTGATTCTTCATTCTCGCTCGAATGTAAGATACGTAGGCACAAGATTGCGATGATCTTGGCGAGCACACTTCTCTCTTCCTCCATTATTCCGTCCATTCTCCATCCCTTCCCGTAGTCGAACTACGACGCTCTGATTTCTCATTTTCGTCTGAATGAGCATACGTAGGTACAAGGGCCCCAATCCTTGGCGAGCACTCTATCTTCTAACCATTCTTTTTCCCCTAGCGTCTTTATCCCTTTATAGTATTGTTTAGTATTTAGTAGTGAGAAGAGAAGAATTAAGCTTAGCTAACATTCATCACAACTCGAATTAAGAGGTTCCCATCGAGTACGACAGACGTAAGGGGTGTTAATACCTTCCTCTTGCGTAACCGACTCCCGAGCCCAAGAATATGATTGCGACGGCCGTGTTCCTTCCGTGTTTATGAGGTTTTCTCGATATTTTCCTCTCCCGTTCATTCGGGAAAAATAAAGTTTTGTGGCGACTCTGTCGAACCGCATTTCCGCGCCTTTTGCGCGAGGGTCGCGTTTCTCCGAATTATCCTCTGTGATTTTTCGAGGTGCGACAAGCATGTGTTGCACCCCAAAATTTGGCCAACTGGTTCTACCTGATTTATGTTTTCATAGCTTTATCATTTGCATAGTAGATGATCACACTAAAATTCACCGTATTTCTGACTCCGATTTCGCATGCATTCTTAGCTTTTATTGTTGTTTTGCTTTGTTATTGCTTTGTTTTCTTATGTTTTCAGGTTTTTATAATAATCGGAGCTTGAATCGGGAAAAGGAGCGAAAAAGGAGTGAAAACGGACGAAAACCTAGAAATTCAGCATTTTGCACTTACGGCACCCACTGTGGCGGGCGCCATGGGGTTAGCCATGACGTGGCCACGTCTCAAGACCACTCCTCAACCTCCAAGACCCACGATCCCCACTACATCATCCCCTGTAGGGACCGTGGCGGGCGCCATAGGCCTGTGGCGGGCGCCACAAGGCAAAAATCCTCAACCTCCACTTTTTAGTGGAGGGGCGTCCCGGTCATTTCGCGCTTTCAGTTTCTCCTATAAATAGGACCTTAGATTTTCGTTTTTCTTCATCCAGAATTAGAATTCTCTAGGCATATATCAGTTATAAAGCAGTTGCCATTCCACATCGGGGTGCCTCTGCAATCGAGTGATCGAGTCTGTAATCTGTCTGTGGTTCGAGTTTTGGAGCACTCTGGAGGAAGTTAATCCTGCCGCCATTTTAATTCCAGTTAGTATTTTATTTTCCCGCATTGCTTTACTTTTATTTATTTTCTCGCACTTTACTTTGTTTATTTCCCGCACTCGCACATTTACGTTGTTTATTTCCTGCACTCGCACATTTACGTTGTTTATTTCCCGCACTCGCACATTTACGTTGTTTATTTCCCGCACTCGCACATTTACGTTGTTTACTTCCCGCACTCGCACATTTACTTTGTTTACTTCCCGCACTCGCTTTAAATTACTCATATGAAAAACTATAAAAAGAATATTTACTTTATCATGTCTAACTAATCCCATAAAGGCTAGAATGTAAGGATCGTAATTGAACCAGTAATCAGTATAATTGTTCGTGGAAACACCTAAGGGCTATTTTATCTTTCAATTCAAGTAATTGTTTTTAACTATTTCAAAAACAGCCAAAAGCGCTTTGTATAGTTCATTAGGAGTTTTTAGATTAAAAAGAAAAGAGATTTTAAAACGATTTTCGGACGCGTTATGAGATTTAGAGTCTGGTTCATAAGAACCTCTTTTTGCTAAGAAGTCCAGGTTAAAATACTTTTCAACTTTGTTAAGAAACTATATTTCTTAAAAATAGGTTTACTACTCTAACGCAGTACGCACCTTTTTATCCGTGACAATAGGAGGGGTTGATTAGAGAGTACAACTCGGTTCTGAATACGCGAAAGCGACAGTTCCTGTTAAATTAGTTCTTTTCAAAGGAGAAAACATTGCCCATAAGTAGTTCCATTAACAAGTACTGGATTATCATTGATTACGTGAATTACATTCGAGCCTGTCTTTTATTTATTATTTAAAATTATAATTTTATTTACCATTGCACCCTTACTAAAACCCTTAAAAATAGTTGCCTTAGATAAGCACCATAACAACAGGTACGATAGATTGACACTTGGTCTCTGTGGATTCGATAATCTTTTATATTACTTTGACGTGATTCGTACACTTGCGAAAAACACGCATCAAGTTTTTGGCGCCGTTGCCGGGGACCAATATCGTCAAATTTCATTACCCTGTAGTTATACCGTCTAGACTAAGGTTGTTACCCACCGGTCAATGCGAAAGACTCGCAGTGCCGGAAGTTTAGTAGACCCTCTAGCTGAACCTGAACGTTACGCTCGCGCACGTTTATTTTTCCATAGGAATAGGAGAGCTATGGCCGAAGATCAAAATCGAAGACCTCTTAAGGACTTCGCCCAACCATCAAACGAGGAACCTAGTTCCAGTATAGTAAACCCCGCTATCCCAGCCAATAATTTTGAACTTAAGCCATCCCTGCTGCAATTAGTGCAACAGAGACAATTCGCAGGTCTCGCTACTGATAACCCGAACCAACATTTAAAAAACTTTCTTCAATTAGCAGACACCTTTAAAACCAATGGAGCTTCTCCTGAGGCAATACGCTTAAGATTATTTCCCTTTTCCCTCAGAGATAAAGCTCTATCATGGTTAGATTCCCTTCCACCCAATTCAATAACAACTTGGGATGACCTTAGAAAAGTTTTCCTTGCTAGATATTTTCCCCCAAGTAAGACCGCTCTTCTTCGAAACCTAATAACTAGATTTACCCAACACCAAGGAGAGTCGTTGTTCGAAGCCTGGGAGAGATATAAAGAACTATTAAGAGCATGCCCACACCATGGCCTAGAGAATTGGCTAATCATCCAAACCTTCTATAATGGACTTCTTTATAACACTAAAATGACCATCGACGCTGCCGCTGGTGGCGCACTGATGAACAAACCTTACCCTGAAGCTAGTGCCCTTATCGAGGATATGGCCCAAAACCATCAATCATGGGGAGTAGAACGAGCGACAGTGGAAAAGAAGGAAGCCCAAGGAGGAATACATGAGCTAAGCTCTATAGACATGATGCAGGCTAAAATGGACGCGTTGGCCCTTAGAGTCGAACATATGTGTACAACTCCGAATACTGTTGCCGCAGTTTCGCCGAATTGTGAGATATGTGGAATGCAAGGACACCAATCCGCCGAATGCAATCTGTTGAATGAAACCAACACTGAGCAAGTGAACTATACCCAAGGGAACCCATTTTCAAACACATATAACCCTGGATGGAGGAATCACCCAAACTTCTCCTACAAAAATAATAACCCTATCCAAAATACCGCACCTCCGAGACAACAAGGTTACCAAGCCCCTAGAACAAATCAACCTATGCAACCTGTACCACCTAGCCCGAGCTTTGAGGAAGTTGTAAAAGATTTTATCGTTGCTCAAAAACAACAAAACAAAGAGTTCATGAACCATAACGTCCATGTTAACGAACTAATTACCAAGTTAGGAACCAAGGTTGATCAAATTATTACTCATAATAAGATGCTTGAAACCCAGATCTCTCAGGTAGCGTTAAACCAAGCCCCACAGACTACACCTGGAGGACAGTTCCCTGGACAACCTCAACAAAACCCGAAAGGGCAAGCTAATGCCATTACTCTACGAAGTGGAACCGCTTATAAGGAACCTTTAAACCCTAGATTAAGTGAGCCCGAAACTTCTGAGAGGAATGAGGAAAAGGAACCAGAGAAGCCTGAAACCCCGGAAAGTCAAGAAAAAGGAGAAGAACCTAAAAATAAAACCTATGTACCGCCACCGCCATACAAACCACCAATACCTTACCCTCAAAGATTAAAGAAAACCCAAATCGATAATCAATATCAAAAATTCGTTAAGGTTATAGAAAAACTTCACGTAGAAATCCCCTTTACAGAAGCCATCACCCAAATACCTTCTTATGCTAAGTTTCTCAAAGACATACTTACAAATAAACGTAGACTCGAAGATCCGAAACCCGTGGAATGTAATTCTATTTCCGAAAATAGGTTAGCAAAGAAAGATAAAGATCCCGGAAATTTTTCCATTCCTTGTGTTTTGGGGAATCATGTCATCGAAAAAGCTTTTCTAGACTTAGGAGCTAGTGTGAGCTTAATGCCTTTAGCAGTTTGTGAGAGATTAAACTTAGGAGAATTACAACCTACTAAGATGTCACTTCAATTAGCCGATAGATCCGTTAAATACCCTATAGGCATACTTGAAGACGTCCCTGTTAGGATAGGTCAGCTGTTTATACCTACTGATTTTGTTGTCATGGACATTAAAGAAGATGACGACATACCAATCCTCCTAGGTAGACCGTTCTTATCGACTGCTGGAGCCGTAATAGATGTTAAAAAGGGAAAACTAACTTTTGAGGTAGGTGGCCAGAAGATAGAATTTATATTGTCAAAATTTCTTATGGCACCTGTGATAGGAGATTCTTGTTATGCCTTAGATATCATCGAAGAATGTATTAGGGAATTAGAACAAGAAGAAGAAACTGAATCTATAAAATTGCCATCAACCCTTATTTTGGAAGATGACAATTATAAAACACCCTACATTGATGATAACCTTCACGAATGTTTATCTCTTACCCCAGATCCTATGCCTTGCCCTATAAAACCGATCGTAAAACTTAAGGAACTGCCTAAAAACCTGAGATATGAATTTCTTGATGAAGATATGAACCGTCCAGTTATAGTCAGTGCTACCTTAAACCAAGAAGAAACCGATCAATTATTAGAAGTTTTACGTAGGTACCCCTCAGCCTTAGGATATAAGATCTCTGATCTAAAAGGAATAAGCCCATCCGTATGCATGCATCAGATTTTGCTTGAAGAAGATTCAAAACCTTCTAGAGAACACCAACGTAGAATAAATCCTATAATGAGTACTGTAGTTAAGACTGAAGTTCTTAAGTTACTAGAGGCAGGTATAATATATCAGATCTCGGACAGTAAATGGGTGAGTCCTGTGCATGTAGTACCTAAAAAGGGAGGCATCACAGTCGTGCAAAACGAGAAGGGCGAACCTGTAGCAAAAAGAACTGATGGAGGTTGGCGTATGTGCATAGATTATAGAAAATTAAATAAAGCAACTAGGAAGGACCATTTCCCATTACCATTCATAGACCAAATGTTGGAGCGCCTAGCCAGACACTCTTACTTTTGTTATTTAGATGGATATTCAGGATTCTTCCAAATACCTATTCACCCCGAAGATCAAGAAAAAACTACCTTTACATGCCCAGTTGGAACCTTTGCCTATAGAAGAATGCCTTTTGGACTTTGTAATGCTCCTGCAACTTTCCAACGCTGCATGATGTCTATCTTTGCTGATTATTTGGATGGAATCATGGAAGTATTTATGGACGATTTCTCAGTTTGTGGGTCAGATTTCAAAAATTGTCTTGTCAACCTTGAGAAAATCCTGGAGAGATGTGTGGAGGTAAACCTTGTGCTAAATTGGGAAAAATGTCATTTCATGGTCACCGAAGGGATTGTTTTAGGACATATAGTTTCCGAAAAAGGTATAGAGGTAGATAAAGCAAAAATAGAAGTCATAGAGAATCTAAAACCGCCGAAGACTATCAGGGAGATAAGAAGTTTTCTTGGACATGCCGGATTTTACCGACGTTTTATCAAGGATTTCTCCAAAATAACAAAGCCCTTAACTGGTCTTTTAATGAAAGATGCTGAGTTCATCTTCGATGAAAAATGTACTGAAGCATTTAATCTTCTGAAGCAAGCTCTGATTTCAGCACCTATAATGAAACCCCCTGATTGGTCGGAACCGTTTGAGATAATGTGTGACGCCAGTGATTATGCTGTTGGAGCCGTTCTAGGTCAGAGAAAAGATAAGAAGTTACATGTGATTTATTATGCCAGTAGAACCCTAGACGCTGCACAGCTCAACTACGCAACAACCAAAAAAGAGCTCCTAGCTGTAGTTTTTGCAATAGACAAATTTAGATCTTATCTAGTAGGAGCCAAGATTATAGTTTACACCGACCATGCTGCCATTCGTTACTTACTAAGCAAAAAGGATGCCAAGCCTAGGTTACTTCGATGGATTCTATTATTACAAGAGTTTGATTTGGATATCCGTGACAAGAAAGGCACTGATAATGTGGTAGCTGATCACCTATCTAGGCTAGAATACCTGAAACCTGATCCAGTACCCATAAATGACGATTTTGCCTACGATAGACTGATAGCCCAACTAGAAACCATTGAAGATGATAACCCAGACCCTCATGAGCAATTTCATAAATCCTTAGCTATAAGCAATGTACCTTGGTATGCAGATTTTGTTAATTACCTAGCCGCTGACATCATACCCCCTGATCTAAACTACCACCAGAAGAAGAAGTTCTATAGTGATGTGAGAAACTTCTATTGGGACGATCCATTTCTTTTCAAGAGAGGTAAAGATGGCATTTTCCGCCGTTGTGTTCCAGAAGAAGAGGTAAATAATATAATTGAGCATTGTCACTCTGCACCCTATGGTGGACATGCAAGCACATCTAAGACCTACGCCAAGATTCTTCAAGCTGGCCTATTCTGGCCTACTATGTGGCGTGATGTCCATGCTTTCATTGTCAAGTGTGACAGATGCCAACGCACAGGAAATATTTCAAGACGTAATGAAATGCCGTTAAGAAATATCCAAGAAGTAGAACTCTTCGACGTATGGGGTATGGACTTTATGGGACCGTTCCCACCATCTTTTGGAAATCAGTACATATTAGTAGCTGTTGACTACGTGTCTAAATGGATTGAAGCTATCGCCGCACCCACAAACGACACCAGAGTAGTCATCAAATTATTCAAGAATTATATATTTCCCAGGTTTGGAACACCCCGTTTAGTCATAAGTGATGGAGGATCACACTTCATATCGAGAATATTTGATAAACTTTTAAGCAAGTATGGAGTTAAGCATAGAGTAGCAACACCATACCACCCACAGACCAATGGACAAGTGGAAGTATCTAATAGGGAGATAAAACAAATCCTCGAGAAGACTATCTCTATATCTAGAAAAGATTGGTCGCAGAAACTTCAAGAAGCATTATGGGCCTATAGAACCGCTTTCAAAACTCCTATAGGAACAACCCCTTATCAACTGGTCTATGGAAAATCATGTCACTTACCGTTTGAGTTGGAGCATAAGGCCTATTGGGCCATCAAAACTTTGAATTTGGATTACTTGACAGCTGGTGAGAAACGTATCCTTGATATCCACAAATTAGAAGAGCTCAGACAATCTGCCTACGAAAATGCCATCATATACAAAGAAAGAACAAAAGCTTGGCATGACAAAAGAATCATAAGAAGAGACTTCAAAATAGGCGATCCTGTTCTCCTGTTCGATTCTAGGTTACGACTATTTCCAGGTAAACTCCGTTCGAGATGGACTGGCCCTTTCGAAGTATCTAAGATCCTGAGATCCGGTGCTATTGAAATCAAGAACCAAACATGTAAACCGTTCATAGTCAATGGACAGAGGTTGAAGCCCTACGAAGGAGGTGACATTCCAACAACATACACCTGTCATACTCTGAGTGATCCACCATATCCTTCCAATGATGTTTAAATATCGGTCGTCGAGCTAATGACGTTAAACAAGCGCTGCCTGGGAGGCAACCCATGGTTTTTCTTATTTTTGTACTTTTTATTTTTACTTTATTTTAATTTGTTTATTTTATTATTATGTCAGGACTCACGATTGAATGTTTTATGTGCTTTCAGGACTTGTTTACTAACCTTGTACAGAATGCAGAACCCTGATGACATGCACGTGGCCTTTAGAGATGATGCACAGAGAGAGCGTTACTATGTTCACATGAGACGCCCTATGGCTCCTACCAGGTACCCTGACCATGACTGCATGGATGCCTTGGGGATAGAGCCAAGCGTCAGATTTTTATGCCATCAACTCCAGTGGGACCAGTTTGACGACAGGAACAACACTTATAGGAACTTGACTCTTGAGTTCCTCAGCTCGTTTCATCATGACCCTTGGGCTGGACCCGATGGACTCGCTGTTTTCAGGTTGTTCGGGATTGACTACTCATTCTCTCACAAAGGGTTTGGTGATTTACTAGGTTTCCAGACTACTCCTGATGCTATTCCAGAGACTCCGATGGGGTATTTTATGAGCAGAGAAGTGGAAAAGTTTTGGACTAAAATATCAGGCGGAGGGAGCCAAGATCCTTCTACCCAGTTTTCTCAGGTAATCCACAACCCTGCATTGAGGTACTTCCAGATGATTCTAGCACATTCTTTCCTAGGTTTTCCAGATACAGAGACACTGCTAAGTGAAGAGGAGATTTTCCTACTGTTTTGTGCGACTCAGTCTCGCCCTGTTGCTTGTGGCAACTTTCTACTGAAGGGCCTTGCTAGTGTTGCCAGATCATCAGTAGGAATCATCCATGTCGGTGGGATTGTTACACAGATTGCTACTGCATTGGGTTTGTCTCGCAAGCTATTGCACCTCAGGACCTTCTGCTGCTACACCACCCTGGATATTGATTTTTGTCTTGATAGAGGACTGATGAGGAGGGCTTCTTTTGAGCCCAACATGTTTAGATTGCTGATCGACGGTGAAGCGATACACTACTTTACATTACCAGATCCGCTGATGACCAGTGTCCATGATCCTGCCAATTGGAGTTATGCTCTAGAGGGTTATGGAGAGACTGTCGAAGAGCCGAAATCGCCTCCCGCCGCTGAGTACACTCCTACACCTCTTACTCCCCGAATCACTGTTATGTCTAACAATATGTCTCTGCAGCCACCCGACCTACAAACACAGATTTATGAGCTCCGCAAGGAGACTGCCCTGCTCAAGCAGGAAGTGGCAGACTTAGAGTTACAGATGCAGGTTTCTGATCTCACTCATGCCTCAGAGACCGATGCTCTACATCAGGCGATCGACGAGCTTCGGAGGGAGATAGCTGAGATTCGTGGATCAAGCCAGGATAAGAAACCTACCACATGACTCATTCCACCCTGACAGCACTACCCTAGTATTTAACTTCGTTTTATTTATCGCATTTCCACTTTTATATTTTCATGCACTTTGAATTCCTTATATACATATTATGCACTAATTTTTCTTTTTCTTTTTTGATTTTTTAGTATTTTATTTTTTGTCGTGCAAAAGAAAAAAAAATATAAGACAAAAATATTTTCATTTTTGTCTTTACAAAAAATATATGCAAGCCTCAAGCCTTGAAAAGAAGAAGAAAACGCTATTCAGACCCCCCGAAGACCAAGGTGCAAGGAAGGCCCAAAAGGAGGATCCAAAACCACAAGGCCCAGGAATTGGCCTTGTGGCGGGCGCCATAGGCCCTGTGGCGGGCGCCACACCGTTGTCATCACCAAATACGGGATTCAATCCCCATTTCCACCATTTTCATCCCTTTCTTCACCAAAAACCCATTTTTCCAACCTTCCAAATCCTCCTTGAACCCCATTAAAGCTCCCCCATTTCCAAAATACCCTCCATCCATAAAACATATCCAACATCCATTTCCATTTTCATCCATCAAAAACCAAAAAAATCAAAACTTTATCATTCCCCTCATAAACCACTTTTCTACCATTTTCACTACCTAAGGAGCTTTTCAACAATGGAGTTCAACGGATTTATTCTTCGTGATGGAAGACCGGGCGAAAGGCAACGGAAAATTATTCAGAGGCTTCAAAGTCGAGAAATCCTCTCGACTAGGTACGTCGACGATAACTGTCTGTATGCTTTGGGTATTTATCATAGTGTTTTTAATTTATTAGAATTTCTAGGCTTGCATAATATTTTCATTAATCAGGAACCTACCTATGAGAGGCTGACAATTGAGTTTTTGAGTTCTTTGATATACACTGTCAGTCCTGACACTGCTAGCACTGTCGGTACTGTTATTTTTAGATTATTTGGAATTGAATATGAATTCAGTACCAATGAGCTAGCAGATTTGTTAGGAATCCCTCATAGGGAAGGTTCGATTTGTGAGGCACCTTTGGATGCTGAATGGTCGGCCGAGGTATTTACCTTCTGGCTAAGGCTTTCAAGTACTTCAATGAATTCTTTTGATGGGATACTTGCGTCGACCATTCACAACCCGGCCATAAGAGTTTTTAGACTTCTTTTGGCATGTACTATTTTTGGCCGGGAAAGTCCAAACAAGGTTAATGCTCGTGAACTCCTATTTTTGCAAGGATGCCTCACTAGAACCCACATCAATCCGGTCCCGTTTATGCTTGCCCACATGACTTTATTTACTAATAAAACAGGACCGATTGTTTTCGGAGGGCTTGTTACGTCTATTGCTCGGGCTCTTGGCCTGAATGATGAGATAGCTACACTTGAACCACTACCTCCTCGCACAATTAATTTAAAATTTTTGAAAGACATGAAATTGTGCTGAACCAGGAGAGAAGGTGGTTATGAGTTGATGGTTCATGGGGTAGCTATCCCATCTGTTGCTTTACCATGCAGTAGACGTACTGATGTACGTGATGAAAGGAACTGGACCTATGATCTTAATGCTCCGCGTGTTTTGGGTCCACTTCCTCCTAATATTCCCGATGGGGAGGCACATGACACTGATGATGAGTATGATCGGAGAGAGCAGTCTCCCATCCCTCACATGTCCCCCCATCGTCCTTCACAGTCACACACTGCACCATCTTCCTCTAACCCTGTTGCAGGTACTGCTCCTGGATTCTTTGTCACCGAGGAGATGTGGCGTGATATGACAGCTAGAGAGGAAAGGCGTGATGGCCTTCTCTCTACTATTTCACAACAGCTGACGGACAATATGAGCTTCATGCAACAATCGCGATTGGTTTCGGATCGTTCCTATAGCAACGTTTGCCGTACCTTGAACGCTATTTCATTAGAGCAGAACCGTCAGAGAGAGTTCAACAGCCGACACTACCATCTTGTAGAGGCTACTCAGGGTTCCATCTTGGGTAACCTTCGAGAGGTCCGGAGTGCCCAGGCTGCTTTATCAGCACGACTCGACCGGAGGGACCAGCATCGTAGTAGATCCCGTCGTTCCAGACCATCACATCAGGACGGCGAAGGCACCAGTGCCCCTCCTCAGTAGTCTTTTTCCAGGTTACCCCCCTTATCTTATTTCGAAACATTGGGGACAATGTTCGATTTAAGTGTGGGAGGGGATTTTATTGCTTTCTGTTATTTCCCTTTTTTTTTAATTTTCCTTTCAGTTATTTCCCTTTTTCAGTAATTTATTTTTCTTAGATAATGCATGAGTCTGACGAGTCACCAGTATAGTGTCTTTTTAGTTCATTTTCATTTTTTCCCATTTCCTTAGCCTTACCAGAAAATTTTTAAAAAGAAAACAATGTTGTTTCACATGTTTTTTGGGCTTTGAGACAGGTTTAGATTAGGATGTGGTGACTTAGGTCAACTTTTTGAAACATCAGAACCATTTTAGCACCATAGACCTCTTGAATATAGGAATCACTCCTAAACCCCACCACAATGGCCTTTACTATCATTCAAAAAATTGTCCTAAGTAGTTTATTTTAGCAGTCAGCTCCGGCCTAAGCATACTCTACGTAGGGGGCCGATGAATATAAGTGAATGATCCAGTGCTAATAAAAAAGAAAAAAAGGCAAACTCTGGTATAGGTGACCCTCACAAAGTCATTTAAACCGAAAAAAGAGAAGAAAAAAAAATTTTGCCACAAAAAGAAAAAAATTGCAAGTCACCTATTGTTAGTTGGTTCAGAGGTATCTGGCACTGAACTTGGTAGGGCGGATTACGATCCGATCCCCCGCAGCTACATTTAGGCGAAATAAAAACAGGTTTACACATGCTTATGTGCCAGAAACCTTATGTTATGGATCAGAATCACTAACCGGTCACTCTACTATGAAGCATGTACGGATAACGGGCTTAATGTGATTGCGCCTGAATGAAAAGGACACAAAAAGATGAGAAGATAGGCCTAGGTATCGTGGGATGACATGGAGTGGTTAATATAGGATTGAAGTTTGTGTTTGTGTTACTATGGTACCCTTGGTTCACTTAGTTAGTATCTGTCACTGCATCCTGACTTGAACTTAGAATCCCTTTAGCCCAAAGACAAGTGTTGACACCATATTTTCTTAAGCTTTAATGTTTGCTTGAGGACAAGCAAAGGTTTAAGTGTGGGAGAATTTGATCACACTAAAATTCACCGTATTTCTGACTCCGATTTCGCATGCATTCTTAGCTTTTATTGTTGTTTTGCTTTGTTATTGCTTTGTTTTCTTATGTTTTCAGGTTTTTATAATAATCGGAGCTTGAATCGGGAAAAGGAGCGAAAAAGGAGTGAAAACAGACGAAAACCTAGAAATTCAGCATTTTGCACTTACGGCACCCACTGTGGCGGGCGCCATGGGGTTAGCCATGACGTGGCCACGTCTCAAGACCACTCCTCAACCTCCAAGACCCACGATCCCCACTACATCATCCCCTGTAGGGACCGTGGCGGGCGCCATAGGCCTGTGGCGGGCGCCACAAGGCAAAAATCCTCAACCTCCACTTTTTAGTGGAGGGGCGTCCCGGTCATTTCGCGCTTTCAGTTTCTCCTATAAATAGGACCTTAGATTTTCGTTTTTCTTCATCCAGAATTAGAATTCTCTAGGCATATATCAGTTATAAAGCAGTTGCCATTCCACATCGGGGTGCCTCTGCAATCGAGTGATCGAGTCTGTAATCTGTCTGTGGTTCGAGTTTTGGAGCACTCTGGAGGAAGTTAATCCTGCCGCCATTTTAATTCCAGTTAGTATTTTATTTTCCCGCATTGCTTTACTTTTATTTATTTTCTCGCACTTTACTTTGTTTATTTCCCGCACTCGCACATTTACGTTGTTTATTTCCTGCACTCGCACATTTACGTTGTTTATTTCCCGCACTCGCACATTTACGTTGTTTATTTCCCGCACTCGCACATTTACGTTGTTTACTTCCCGCACTCGCACATTTACTTTGTTTACTTCCCGCACTCGCTTTAAATTACTCATATGAAAAACTATAAAAAGAATATTTACTTTATCATGTCTAACTAATCCCATAAAGGCTAGAATGTAAGGATCGTAATTGAACCAGTAATCAGTATAATTGTTCGTGGAAACACCTAAGGGCTATTTTATCTTTCAATTCAAGTAATTGTTTTTAACTATTTCAAAAACAGCCAAAAGCGCTTTGTATAGTTCATTAGGAGTTTTTAGATTAAAAAGAAAAGAGATTTTAAAACGATTTTCGGACGCGTTATGAGATTTAGAGTCTGGTTCATAAGAACCTCTTTTTGCTAAGAAGTCCAGGTTAAAATACTTTTCAACTTTGTTAAGAAACTATATTTCTTAAAAATAGGTTTACTACTCTAACGCAGTACGCACCTTTTTATCCGTGACAATAGGAGGGGTTGATTAGAGAGTACAACTCGGTTCTGAATACGCGAAAGCGACAGTTCCTGTTAAATTAGTTCTTTTCAAAGGAGAAAACATTGCCCATAAGTAGTTCCATTAACAAGTACTGGATTATCATTGATTACGTGAATTACATTCGAGCCTGTCTTTTATTTATTATTTAAAATTATAATTTTATTTACCATTGCACCCTTACTAAAACCCTTAAAAATAGTTGCCTTAGATAAGCACCATAACAACAGGTACGATAGATTGACACTTGGTCTCTGTGGATTCGATAATCTTTTATATTACTTTGACGTGATTCGTACACTTGCGAAAAACACGCATCAGTAGATCATATACATAGTTCATTCATTTGCATAGCATAGCATGGGCAAGCCATCCAACAAGGGTTCAAGTGCCATTCTTATCTCAAGAAGCATATCCAAGGGTTTTTTTTATTCAAGCCCAAGTCTATTCAAGTCACCAAGAAAGAAATTGAAGCTTTGAGAAATTAATAGATCAAGCAGTGGATTTATAGCCTGTCTGGGGAGTATTTGAAGATCATCATAGAGGTTGTGAGCTATGGACTGAGGCATGGAATGTGTGTAGACATCATGGAAGACCTAGAGGGTCATTTTGAAAGTAAGACAAGTTATTGGTGTGGTTGCAAGAGGTACAGTTGAAGACAGTCAACTAGGGTTTCATCTGGGTCAACCCTAGGTCAACCCTAGGTCTAATGCTTGATTGAGGGGCATCAAGGCCTATTTGAAGGATGTGGGATTCATAATTTGATATGTGGATATGGATGTGGTGTTGTGCCAAGGAGAAATCAAAAGAAATCAAGAAGAAGAGAAGTTTCTAAATTAGGGTTTCTGAGTAAAATTCCCTGATTTAGGTCAAACTTCCAAGCAAAGTAATTCAAAATGCAAGTCTCAAATGGATCCTTGGCCAACATGAAACGTGTAGAGTATCTCAATACCTTTAATTTGAGTGGTGGAAGGCATCAAGGAGATTTGTAGAACTCAAGTTATGGTTCTTGCAAGTTACAGGTCATCAGAGGCATCTGAAATTTGTCTGTGAAAGTTACTTGACTTCCAAGAAACTTTTGACCCTTAAGGAGTTTTCAATTGGATTTTTGGCCAACATGAAAGTTGTTCCCCATGATTTTAGATTTCTATAAAGGTATGGTATGCCTCAATCTGATTTGTGGAGCTCTACTTATGATCTTGACAAGCCAAGGGCATTTTGGTCATTTGGAGGTTATAAGTCATTTCAAGCATAAGGCCATATCTCCTACTTCCAAGCTTCAAATGGAAAAATATTCAACATAAAACTTGTTTAGAATGATGTTTTAAGGCTATTAGGGAGGTCATGAGATGTTGAAAAGGCTCATATCAAAAAGTGATAAAAATGGCCTAAAAATGAGGCATAAGTTAATTCAAGTGAATTTGAAAAATGGAAATCATAAGCTACAAGTACAAACCATGTCATGCAATAGGTAATTTTGACTCCAAATGACATTCTAAGAACAATGGTTCAGCCACAATTTTGATTTGAGGCTTGGATCATAGGGTTGCTTTGTAATTTGATTGCTTGCATAATAGGGTACCAAACCAAAACAAGGAAAAGCTTAATAAACAAGGAAGATATGCATTGTAACTAATCCAAAATATCATGTGGGGATAAATTCAAGTTGGTTACAAAGTTGCAAGGCATTTTGGCATGAGATACCATGTGGTGAGAAATGAAAATTCAAAATACCATGACATGAAATCTTCAAATTCTCATTGGATTGTTCTTGATGGTTCTAGACTGTTATAAACCTCTCTATAATATGTGTGCAACTTGCATTGATGCAAGGTTGGTGTTGATTGGTGTAGAGAAGAGAGAGTGAAACCCTAAAGCTTCATTTGCAAATCACATTCAAACTTCATATTCTTCTTCATTGCAATCCAACTTTTCTCCATAAACCTTCTCCATTGATATTTTTGAGTGTGTTCATATTAGATTGAAGCTCCATTGATGAAGATTTGAAGGTATTCACATTGAATTTGCAAGAAGGCAATTACCATTGGATCTTGAAGTACAAGCAATTCCAGCCATTCCTTTTGCAAACAGAAGAAGATTCAGCCTCCAAGGAGTATTCTTGAAGAGTTGCAAGGCCTGCATTGAAGAGTTTCATCGCCTACCATATCCAAGAACCAGGTTTGCAATTTCTGTTCTACACCATAATCTAGGCATGGCTAGGGTAATTTATTAGTGTAGACTTGTTAGAGACAATTAGGTGGTCATTTTTGATGAGTTTAAGAGCAATTGGTGAAGTTTCATTAATGGAGGTCAATTCTTAGATGAGCAAGATCGTGTGAAATAGTGAGTGTTAATGCCAAATTATTAGATGATTTTAACCAGTGCAATGCAAGGATCATTTTTATGTAAAGAATGTTAAGTTTGGTTGAAGTGGAAAACTGATCACATTTTGAGTTCATGGGGTTACACCATTCGGGTTTGGTGATTTAGACCGTTTCAATGAAAACCAAGATCATGATCATGATCAGCATGGAAAATAGATCAAATTTGGTTCTTACATCGTGGAATTTGGTGGAGAGATGAAGGAGAACGAATGGCTGGAAGATAAGTGCATGGATGTGTTTTCATGGTGATCCTCCGAAACCCTAGCTCCCAAGGTTGAAGACGACTCCACCACCGTTGATGCGCGCTTGACCAATTGACCCAAAGAATGATCCAACGGACCAGATTTGAAACGAAAATGAGAGGGAAGTCTTAGCCCTGAAACGCGGCGTTTCATTAAACGCCTCTTCTAGGCTTAGTGGATCTGGTTCTATTCCCACCCCCCATATGAGGCCCATTCCAAAATGAACTATGATTCGCTTCTATTCGCACCGCATTTTTTTTCTTTTTATGTTGATTTTCCAATTGTTTTTTCTGAAAGAAAATGGGCCCAGGCGCGTTGCTTGTTACACCCCCAGTATGGGCCCAAATCAGTTTATAACTGCATATTGTTGCTTAATGCACCGCTGTTTTGTCATTTTCCTTTCATTTTATTGTTTTTTCTGATTTAATAACTGGGTTTGAGCGCACTTCTTTCCACACCCCTCATTCTGGGCCCATCAATATATTGAACTGCTCATAGTTACTTTGTGCACCCCATGATTAATTCTCATTTTATTTTCACTCCAAATTTTCTCACACTTTAAAAAATCATATCAAATTGAAAAATGAATATTTTTTAATGGGAGTTTTTTCTCCCTTTTCATATTTTTGTTTAGAAAAATATAAAATAAAAACATTTTGCATATCATGCATTTTAATATTTTTTGCTTATTTTTCACTTTAATTGCTTTTTAATGCTTTTATATTGATACCTTAATTTGTATATTTTAGTTTAGGTAGTTCCCTTTATATTTTTAGGTCAATCTTTTTAGGGTAGTTAGATATATGTTTTAGGTTCCACCTGGATTAATCCCACATTTTTGTGATGATTTTTAGGATAGTTTTGATTAGATGCTATTAGGTTGTATAGAATTAGGTTAAACTTCAACTTAGGTGCATTAAAACAATTTCTTTTAGGCTTTTTTTGATTGAATTAGGACTTGGGGCATATAGGGTATTAAGGGTAGGTTTAGTAGATCCCCTAGAAATAATATTAGAATTTTCCCTACTATATTAATATTTTTAGTATATTTTGCCATTGTATGCTTGTTTGGTGTGCCCTTTTGGGGTTTATTTTGGTTGTATGGGCTTATTGGGCTTGCTTGGGGTGTGGGCTTGGCTTGAAGAGCATGATGATGGAGCTATTGAATACAAAGCAAAGAATTGAAGGCCAAGTTCAAAGTTTATGAAGATGCTTGGCTTGCTTGAAGATTGATTGAAGATCATAGGACCTAGGAGCTAGGTAGAGCTTTAGAGTAGAAATATGATTCATAAACATGGATGGTTTCTGCTGCCTCCATTCTTCTCTATGATTTAAAGTCTCTCTTTGATACTCACCTCCTTCCTTTGGAAGGCTTAGTGACAGTATCTAAGAGATAGAACTTTTGAGAGAAACAATCTGTATTTTGTTAACAGTCTGTATGCCACCTTTGGTGGTCAACTGACTGTTTAACATCCCAAATCATCTTGTGAACTATTACTCATCTAGAAGAGCTTGCTTTGAAGAAACTTTGAAGATTGAGGATGAAGTTCATTGCCTTGAAGACTGATAGAAGAAGGAGCTTATGCTGTCAGGTTTTGCTGTTTAGAGCTGCTGGTGCTGTTTAGAGCTGTGGATGTATTGTTTGAGTTTCTTAACTGTATTGTTTGTTAATTTTCCCCTTGAGATTGAGGCGAAGCTGTTTCACTTCGCTCATTGTTTTCTAGGTTCGAGGTTGAGTGGGACTCCCTTGCATCGCTTGTACTGCTGCATTCATGCATTTTACTGCTTTATTGTATATATGATGTTGTTTTTCCGTTTATCCCCTTAGGATCTCTGTTTCTCTCTGCGCAGGAGAGAAATATGATAGAGATTTGGTTCTCATCCATGCATGACAACATTAGGGTAGATTTTGATTCCCTTTTTAAACCATAGGTTTTAGAGTTGTTGTTTCTCTTCTTTCTCAAAACAATCAGAAAAACACAATAAACATTTCAAACATCAATAAAAAACAGTTCTTGCGTAAAAGACTGCAAACCAATCAAAACGTCATTTTTGTCCGCTTGGACCCATAATCAGGAGAAAACCTTTTTCAGAAGGATAAAAACAATCAAAACAGACTTGTGTCGTACGTGGCCCGAACTATGTTTTCTCTGATCTTTCATGCTGTATGAAAGTACGTAGGCATAGGATGCGATATCCTAGCGAGCAACCTTCCCCTCCTTTCCAGTAGGTAGGCGAACTACGTTGACTCTGATTTCTCGTTTCAGACGGGAATACGTAGGCATAAAGTGCGATACTTTGCCAAGTCATTTTATTTTCTTTTTAACCCCAGACCTGTAGAATAGATAGAATATCAATCCGTACCAGAAAACAAGCGTGGATCCCGTCGAGTACGACGGACGTGAGGGGTGCTAATACCTTCCCCTTGCGTAACCGACTCCCGAATCCAGGATTTGGTTGTGATGACCATTCCTTTCCCGTCTTTGCGGTAGGTTTACTTCGAGCATTTCCTTTCCCTCCGTTGGGATAAATAACGCACGGTGGCGACTCTTCTGTTCATCCGGCGCCGATTTTCGCAGTAGCGACAACTGGCGACTCTGCTGGGGACTGCGATGGTTCCCTATGCGAGTCTCGCCTTAGGTTTTCTTCCTAGCTTCCTGGGTCATCCCCAGCAGCTGGCGACTCTGCTGGGGATCCAACGTCCCCTAAGCGAGTCAATCCTAACGCTTGTTTTCCCGTCGAGGATTTTGTATGGATTTTCATTTATGTCATTTACCTTCAGCACTATATTATTGATTATTGCTGTTTATTGGATGTTGGGGTTCTGTTATTGAGAGATAAGCCGGACCTGGGCTTGAGCGTACTTAGAATTAGAGTGGAAAGTAGTGGGCGCGTACATGCTTTGCATGTCCTAGTGTCCCGCAAAATCCACACCCAGACGAGGTTCTTCTGGTTGGCCTCTTGTTCCACCCTTTGGGTGGCATGGGTTGCTGGTTAGTTGGATTGTCGACTCTGGGAATCGATCAATTGGAAGTTGGCTAAGTGAGGCCTCTTCAGGATTTGATGATGCCACTCCTTCTGGGAATCGTATCATCAACCCTGAAAGTCTGTGACGCCGACGACCACATAGGATGTCGTACCATCGTCAGTTGCTAGGACACCTACCTGTGAGAGGGAGTTTGGGGCATGCAGGTATCTAGACCTCCAGATATCGGTTTGTTTCTTGATTGAGATTCAGTGATATTTGAAGACATCATTATGAGGTCTGTTGGAGACCAGGTTCGAGTACCGTTTTGATTTGCTGACACCAGGTTCGAGCAGTGTTATGGGTCTGACTAAGACCAGTATTGTGGATTCTTCTCAGCCAGGGGCACTTGGTCCCTTGTGTGTGCATTTTGCATTTTGCATGACTGTTTGCATTAACATTTCATTTTGCATATTCATCTTCAGCCGGAATAGGGAGCTTACCCGTTTTTGTCCACTTCATCAGTTGATTTCTCGACATCCGTATTGGACTTGAGTTAGCATCTGGAAAGATCATGGCTTCAGGAGAGCAGAACTTGGTTGTTACTCGGGAAGAGTTTGAATTGTTGAAGTACCAGGTGAGTCAGGTCATGGAAGCCATGACAGCTATAAATGGAGGAGGAAACAATGGTCAAACAGCTCAGGTGAACAATGTCACTCAGCCAGTGCAAACCCCTGTCAGAGGTCCATATTCTTTCAATGACGCAGAGTATCACCATTCTACTTTCTCTATGCCAGATTCTCCAAGGATTGTTCCCTGTCCAAGAGTTGTTCCGCAGGTTAATATTCAGGACCCACTGACTGCTGAGTATATGAGAAGACTTCAGACGTTGGAAGATCAGATTGCCGCCATGGTGAATAAGAATACTCTCGATCTGAATGCGGCAAGCATGTGCTTGGTGCCAGGTCTTGTATTGCCTCCAAAGTTCAAAGTGCCCAATTTCGAGAAGTACAAAGGGGATAGTTGTCCGAAGCTACATTTGGTTATGTTCTACAGAAGAATGACTCCGTATATCACTAATGACAAGCTCATGATTCACTGTTTCCAGGATAGTTTGATCGGAGCATCGTTGGACTGGTACATGCACTTGAAGAGTGATAGTATTAAATCATGGTCGGACTTAGCCAATGCCTTCGTGAAGCAGTATGACTACAACCTAGACGTGGCTCCTAGTCGCATGCAGTTGCAAGAATTATCTCGTGCGGAGAATGAACATTTCAGGAAGTATGTTCAGAGATGGAGAGAATTTGCTGCCAGAGTGAAGCCACCGCTCCTAGACCGAGAGTTAATAAGCATGTTTGTACACTCCCTGGAGAGCCCGTACCTCGAAAGAATGCTTGGAGTTACGTCAAACAGTCAGGCTAGTGAAGCTGAATCTCTTTCTGACTGTCAGAATGAAGGAGTTGTGATCAATGCAATCATGTCAGATGTTGGATATCCTCGAGATGGAGTGGTGAAATCTGTTGGATCAGTATCTCCTGTACCTTGTTATGCTGGGCAGACCACTGTGCCTGGGGCACCCCATCAGGAACGTTATGTCACTTCTTTTGCAAATCAGCGAACTCGTGGCCGAGGTTATCGAAATCAGCGCCAGAATCAGAACAGACCTCGTGACAACTTGGAACGAAGGAATGCTCCTTCCCACCCAGTGCCTATGCCGTATAGCCAGATACTGCCATCTTTGATACAGAGTTCCTTAGTGGAACCGAAAGCTCTTAAGCCTGTTCCAGAGCCTTACCCTCTTGGGTACAATCCCCACGTCCAGTGTAGTTACCATGGCGGATCCCCGGGGCACTCAACTGAAGATTGCAAAGCTTTTCAGGCAAAAGTACAACAGTTGATCGACCAAGAGTACATTTCCTTTCCAGAAGGAGTTTTGTTTGTTCATGCCAACCTCTCAGATGTCTAAGCTTGTAGACTCAGAGGGTCCTTTTCAAGAAGCCAGTGGTCCAGACAGGCAGACGTCCTCAGCATTGGCAGTCCTCAGGCTTTTTATTATTTGCATTTGTAGTTTCTTTTCTGTTAGTTACTACTTGCTGTTAAATATTGATTGTTTTCGAATGGTAATATTGATAAAGTGACTATGCATTTTTATGAATTAATCATGTCGCTGTCGCTCATTTATTGCATTGCATTGACACTTGCATTTTATTTACTCCACTTTATCACTATGATAAGCAACGATTTGAGGGAGCATGACGAAACTGAATACTCATAACCGATGATCGTATGCTTTCAGATAAAACCTTGCCGATGACGTACAAGGCATTGTTTCAAATCCCCTAAACACTGGAGATATAAGGAGTTAGTCCCTTGTTAACCACTTCGAGCCAGGAAGTAGAAGTTTTTTCGGACTTTTAAACCCTCACATCTTAACCCGGGGCAGGGTAGTTGTCAGTTAGCTTGACCGAACGTTCAAGTCTTATAGAGGAGTGTTGCCTTCCAAGAACCAATCACAGTTTACGCCTCTCAAGAGGTCACGTCTCGCCAACCACAATGGTTAAACCTCACCAATCAGGAGTGAGACAGTTACCATCCTTTCGGAGCAATCAAGACAATCAGTGTCACACGACTGTGTTCCAAGAAAAAAAAGAGAATAAGAAAGCCCGCTAAGTAAAAAGAAAAAGAAAAAGCTGGAAAGCTAATACTTAGGCAAAAATTAGGGCATCCCGCTGGACTTCAAAAGAAAAATCGAAAAGAACTCAAAGGGAGTCAGTTCAGGCAAAAGTTAGGGAATCGAAAGAACAAAAAAAGGATATAAAAAGAAAAATCCTCGAACAAGGACAAAGTCGTGTGGATACAGACACCGAAAATGAAAAGGAGTAACTGTTACTCCGAAAACCTTGTGAGTTTTCCTTAACTATGGTCCTTACCATTCAACATACCTCTCGAAGAGGCGAGCGCTCGAGCCACGTTAACTGAACTTTAGGATCGGAGATCATCACGTAGAAGGGGTGGGTATAAATCATAATTTGAGCCAAATATCCTTTGTTTCACGAACCATGAACCCGACCACGATACAACCTTTAAAAGACCTAATTGAGGCAAGGTTTATTCTGAAGGCGCATTACGATAAGGTTGAGTAACCTGACTCCCTCTTGATTTGCTAGTCATATCCTTGTTGTATTTTTCACTGATCACGTAAGCACTACGTTTGAACTTTGGTTCATTCGTCACTCACAATCATGACACGTAAATGAGTGACAGCATATTTTTTTCAAAACTTGCATGAACACTGCATTAAAATTACCATTCGGGACTGAACAATTTTACTTGCAGGTTGGTAGTTGACAGGAAGGAAATTCCACCAGGAAATAATCAAACAGGACTGAATAATTCAGCAGTCTGGACCAGAAGGGTGTATGTTGAGAAACCCTGTAAATCCGGGGCATCGACTTCCAGTGATTTCGGAATCATTTAGTCTGAGGACAAGTCCCGAAGCATCAGTTGATTACGGGGCAGTTTACTTGAGAAGCAGTTGATCAGAAGCGAATCTCCTTGAGAGCCAATCAGGGGCAGCTATCCAGAATGCTATGTTTGATCAGGGCATGTTAAGTCGCTCAACGCTCGTTCAGGGGCAAGTCACGATGTTGATAGTTGTTGAATTGAGGGAAACACCGGGGTAAGCCACCGCAAGGTCGTATTGTAGCAAGGTGCTTTCGGTTCAGAGTAGGTTTTGCCAAGAACCAGATTAAGGCAAAGTCATTGCAGACAGGGGCATGCCATCCCAAGAGTGCAGGGATTTGTCTTTATTCGAGAGACATTCGATTCGAAGTATCTCGCGGAAGTTCAAAATGCTAGGGCAGTTCATATCAAACCATCAGGGTACAGATTTTCAGACTATCCCGCAGAGGTTCCTGCAGGTCGGGGCATAACAGAGGTGAAAGAATTGTTCTTCTCAGTGTTATCAGAGTTACTCAGAGCTACTTGAGCAGATTCAGCCAATCTTCAAGTTTGAGACAAATATCGGGAAATCGTGCTGCCATCCATTGACCCTTCTACTAGAAGCCGTGAATTCAGACAGGATATTGTCCAGCATCAGGCGCGCATGACCCACCACGGATGTACAGAAGTCCAACCCTACTGGGCACGTTCGGTTATCCCCAGTAAAGTCATGCATTCGAGAATCAGTTAATCTGAGGCAATTAGGTCGAGATTTGGCAAATCTCTTGCAGCTATGGGCACTGCTCCACGAATCATTCGATCAGGGGAAAAAGATTATTGCAAGACCGGGACAGATCACCCTAAGACCAAAAGATATCGTTGGGACATCCTTTTTGGGTTTAACATGCAGAAACAGTTCAGATCTAACCGTCAGGGAACAGAGATCGAAGAGTCCTTATCAGAAGGTTGGTGCCGATTCAGGGGCAAGGTATTGTGAGTAGCACTATGGTTAGCCTTTCCTTTCCAGACGAAATGCTCAGACTAGGGCATGTTGGTATTTTGGGGAAAATTTCCGAGCAGGAATAGAGTTCATGTTGCCCTAACCAGAGGCTCGTGACGAAAAGACTTGATCATTATGTGAAGTGAATCTCCATGCAGGTCGCGCTTCATTCCCGGAAGCTGAGATGACAATGTTCCCTATCAAAGAAGGATCAAATTCCCCAGCTAGTCGTAGCTTATCCAAAGGGCATTCTCCAGCAAGGGCGTTTACCCTCAGCAGAATTGACGATTCCAAGATCGAAGGCTGTATTCAGACAGTGTGGTGTCCCCCAAAAGGATCCCCCATCCCGAGCAGAGTGGTTTAGCCTCAGAAGACTAATATTTCCAACTTGTAAGCTGTACCCAGACAGTCTACTCTTCCCGGTAGAGATTCCCTTCCCAGTAGGGTCATTTATCCTCCCCTCATCGGAGTCAGTTGATTTTCCCCAGGAGAGTCGTTTCATCCCCAGCGGAGTTCTCTCTTTTCAGCAAGTGTTCTCTTTCCTCCCAGTGGAACTCGAAGGTTAAAACTCTCCCCGACAGAGTTGGTTGTGTGTCCTGGCATTTATTTTGCTGAAATACTTTGTGATACCCGTTCACTCCCCAGCAGGGTGATATTTGTCCTCGACGACCAAGATTGATGAAGCAAGCTTGTTAGAGCTATCCCGACAGTTCGAGCTTGCATTTGCATCGGCATATAGTGTCATATTTGCATCCACCAAACAAAAAAAACGCGTAGCATTTCCATATTGTATGGAGCATTATGCCATTATCAAGCATACACATTTTGAAACATAGATCAGGTTGGTTGACCTTTTGCTTTCAGGTGTGTTCCTCAATAGGAGTGTGGAGCTCTAAAAGCTCAGATATTACCATACAATCGAGGTCTCTCCAGGAGACGTGTGACGACATAGTTCAGTTTATCACTTTCCCCACCAGAGTTGCCAATTGAGGCGTTATTGTATCCGGCCAGCGGAATGTTTCTTCAAGTTTGTTGTTGCGGCAGCATTTCAGGTTTTCATAAAATCAAAGTTCAGAAGTAGCTGCTTGTTATCTAGACGAGTGTTTGATAGTTATTTTTGGAATATCCTCAGTGGAGTTAGTTACTGCAAAGAATAGGCAAAGAAACTATGTCTGAAGTGTACTTTCCTGTGTGATGGGCAGAAGAATAATTTTCCTGTGTGATGGGCAGAAGAATAATATTCCTGTGTGATGGGCAGAAGAATAATTTTCCTGTGTGATGGGAAGAAGTGTAATATTCCTGTGTGATGGGCAGAAGAGTAATATTCCTGTGTGATGGGCAGAAGAATAATTTTCCTGTGTGATGGGCAGAAGAATAATTTTCCTGTGTGATGGGCAGAAGAGTAATTTTCCTGTGTGATGGGCAGAAGAGTAATTTTCCTGTGTGATGGGCAGAAGAGTAATTTTCCTGTGTGATGGGCAGAAGTGTAGTTTTCCTGTGTGATGGGCAGAAGTGTAGTTTTCCTGTGTGATGGGCAGAAGAAAATTTTCCCGTGATATAAACAGAATAGTGTTCCCGTATTAGATAGGCGGACGAAGTGTTACTAAGTCGATGCATGTTTCCCGTGAGAGATATGCAGATGAACTCTTCAGTATCTAGACGAAGGATTTCCCCGTAAGGAACATAGTATGTGTCCCATGACAAGACAGAATTGCGTTCTTATATTCGACAAAAATACTTCTCCCAGTGAAGTCAATTCCGGTATTGACAAGATAGCGTCGAAATCGGATTTGTAGATAGTATTCCCCAAATAATGGTGCAGTTTATTTCGCAATTTATTTTTGCAGTTGGCAAATTTCCGGGTTTATTTGTATTCAACCGTTCCGTACCTCGATTGGCTGAAGGCTCCGGGCGTTTCACCCAGTCGGGTCCAAATCGTTTGAATAGGGGCAGCTGTTGCACCCCAAAATTTGGCCAACTGGTTCTACCTGATTTGTGTTTTCATAGCTTTATCATTTGCATAGTAGATCATATACATAGTTCATTCATTTGCATAGCATAGCATGGGAAAGCCATCCAACAAGGGGTCAAGTGCCATTCTTATCTCAAGAAGCATATCCAAGGTTTTTTTTTATTCAAGCCCAAGTCTATTCAAGTCACCAAGAAAGAAATTGAAGCTTTGAGAAATTAATAGATCAAGCAGTGGATTTATAGCCTGTCTGGGGAGTATTTGAAGATCATCATAGAGGTTGTGAGCTATGGACTGAGGCATGGAATGTGTGTAGACATCATGGAAGACCTAGAGGGTCATTTTGAAAGTAAGACAAGTTATTGGTGTGGTTGCAAGAGCTACAGTTGAAGACAATCAACTAGGGTTTCATCTGGGTCAACCCTAGGTCAACCCTAGGTCTAATGCTTGATTGAGGGGCATCAAGGCCTATTTGAAGGATGTGGGATTCATAATTTGATATGTGGATATGGATGTGGTGTTGTGACAAGGAGAAATCAAAAGAAATCAAGAAGAAGAGAAGTTTCTAAATTAGGGTTTCTGAGTAAAATTCCCTGATTTAGGTCAAACTTCCAAGCAAAGCAATTCAAAATGCAAGTCTCAAATGGATCCTTGGCCAACATGAAACTTGTAGAGTATCTCAATACCTTTAATTTGAGTGGTGGAAGGCATCAAGGAGACTTGTAGAACTCAAGTTATGGTTCTTGCAAGTTACAGGTCATCAAAGGCATCTGAAATTTGTCTGTGAAAGTTACTTGACTTCCAAGAAACGTTTTCCCCTTAAGGAGTTTTCAATTGGATTTTTGGCCAACATGAAAGTTGTTCCCCATGATTTTATCTTTCTAGAAAGGTATGGTATGCCTCAATCTGATTTGTGGAGCTCTACTTATGATCTTGACAAGCCAAGGGCATTTTGGTCATTTGGAGGTTATAAGTCATTTCAAGCATAAGGCCATATCTCCTACTTCCAAGCTTCAAATGGAAAACTATTCAACATAAAACTTGTTTAGAATGATGTTTTAAGGCTAGTAGGGAGGTCATGAGATGTTGAAAAGGCTCATATCAAAAAGTGATAAAAATGGCCTAAAAATGAGGCATAAGTTAATTCAAGTGAATTTGAAAAATGGAAATCATAAGCTACAAGTCCAAACCATGTCGTGGAATAGGTAATTTTGACTCCAAATGACATTCTAAGAACAATGGTTCAGCCACAATTTTGATTTGCGGCTTGGATCATAGGGTTGCTTTGTAATTTGATTGCTTGCATAATAGGGTACCAAACCAAAACAAGGAAAATCTTAATAAACAAGGAAGATATGCATTGTAACTAATCCAAAATATCATGTGGGGATAAATTCAAGTTGGTTACAAAGTTGCAAGGCATTTTGGCATGAGATACCATGTGGTGAGAAATGAAAATTCAAAATACCATGGCATGAAATCTTCAAATTCCCATTGGATTGTTCTTGATGGTTCTAGACTGTTCTAAACCTCTCTATAAGATGTGTGCAACTTGCATTGATGCAAGGTTGGTGTTGATTGGTGTAGAGAAGAGAGAGTGAAACCCTAAAGCTTCATTTGCAAATCACATTCAAACTTCATATTCTTCTTCATTGCAATCCAACTTTTCTCCATAAACCTTCTCCATTGATATTTCTGAGTGTGTTCATATTAGATTGAAGCTCCATTGATGAAGATTTGAAGGTATTCATATTGAATTTGCAAGAAGGCAATTACCATTGGATCTTGAAGTACAAGCAATTCCAGCCATTCCTTTTGCAAACAGAAGAAGATTCAGCCTCCAAGGAGTATTCTTGAAGAGTTGTAAGGCCTGCATTGAAGAGTTTCATCGCCTACCATATCCAAGAACCAAGTTTGCAATTTCTGTTCTACACCATAATCTAGGCATGGCTAGGGTAACTTATTAGTGTAGACTTGTTAGAGACAATTAGGTGGTCATTTTTGATGAGTTTAAGAGCAATTGGTAAAGTTTCATTAATGGAGGTCAATTCTTGGATGAGCAAGATCGTGTGAAATAGTGAGTGTTAATGCCAAATTATTAGATGATTTTAACCAGTGCAATGCAAGGATCATTTTTATGTAAAGAATGTTAAGTTTGGTTGAAGTGGAAAACTGATCACATTTTGAGTTCATGGGGTTACACCATTCGGGTTTGGTGATTTAGACCGTTTCAATGAAAACCAAGATCATGATCATGATCAGCCTGGAAAATAGATCAAATTTGGTTCTTACATCGTGGAATTTGGTGGAGAGATGAAGGAGAACGAATGGCTGGAAGATAAGTGCATGGATGTGTTTTCATGGTGATCCTGCGAAACCCTAGCTCCCAAGGTTGAAGACGACTCCACCACCGTTGATGCGCGCTTGACCAATTGACCCAAAGAATGATCCAACGGACCAGATTTGAAACGAAAATGAGAGGGAAGTCTTAGCCCTGAAACGCGGCGTTTCATTAAACGCCTCTTCTGGGCTTAGTGGATCTGGTTCTATTCCCACCCCCCATATGAGGCCCATTCCAAAATGAACTATGATTCGCTTCTATTTGCACCGCATTTTTTTTATTTTTATGTTGATTTTCCAATTGTTTTTTCTGAAAGAAAATGGGCCCAGGCGCGTTGCTTGTTACACCCCCAGTATGGGCCCAAATCAGTTTATAACTGCATATTGTTGCTTAATGCACCGCTGTTTTGTCATTTTCCTTTCATTTTATTGTTTTTTCTGATTTAATAACTGGGTTTGAGCGCACTTCTTTCCACACCCCTCATTCTGGGCCCATCAATATATTGAACTGCTCATAGTTACTTTGTGCACCCCATGATTAATTCTCATTTTATTTTCACTCCAAATTTTCTCACACTTTAAAAAATCATATCAAATTGAAAAATGAATATTTTTTAATGGGAGTTTTTTCTCCCTTTTCATATTTTTGTCTAGAAAAATATAAAATAAAAACATTTTGCATATCATGCATTTTAATATTTTTTGCTTATTTTTCACTTTAATTGCTTTTTAATGCTTTTATATTGATACCTTAATTTGTATATTTTAGTTTAGGTAGTTCCCTTTATATTTTTAGGTCAATCTTTTTAGGGTAGTTAGATATATGTTTTAGGTTCCCCCTGGATTAATACCATATTTTTGTGATGATTTTTAGGATAGTTTTGATTAGATGCTATTAGGTTGTATAGAATTAGGTTAAACTTCAACTTAGGTGCATTAAAACAATTTCTTTTAGGCTTTTTTTGATTGAATTAGGACTTGGGGCATATAGGGTATTAAGGGTAGGTTTATTAGATCCCCTAGAAATAATATTAGAATTTTCCCTACTATATTAATATTTTTAGTATATTTTGCCATTGTATGCTTGTTTGGTGTGCCCTTTTGGGGTTTATTTTGGTTGTATGGGCTTATTGGGCTTGCTTGGGGTGTGGGCTTGGCTTGAAGAGCATGATGATGGAGCTATTGAATACAAAGCAAAGAATTGAAGGCCAAGTTCAAATTTTATGAAGATGCTTGGCTTGCTTGAAGATTGATTGAAGATCATAGGACCCAGGAGCTAGGTAGAGCTTTAGAGTAGAAATATGATTCATAAACATGGATGGTTTCTACTGCCTCCATTCTTCTCTATGATTCAAAGTCTCTCTTTGATACTCACCTCCTTCCTTTGGAAGGCTTAGTGACAGTATCTAGGAGATAGAACTTTTGAGAGAAACAGACTGTATTTTGTTAACAGTCTGTATGCCACCTTTGGTGGTCAACTGACTGTTTAACATCCCAAATCATCTTGTGAACTATTACTCATCTAGGAGAGCTTGCTTTGAAGAAACTTTGAAGATTGAGGATGAAGTTCATTGCCTTGAAGACTGATAGAAGAAGGAGCTTATGCTGTCAGGTTTTGCTGTTTAGAGCTGCTGGTGCTGTTTAGAGCTGTGGATGTATTGTTTGAGTTTCTTAACTGTATTGTTTGTTAATTTTCCCCTTGAGATTGAGGTGAAGCTGTTTCACTTCGCTCATTGTTTTCTAGGTTCGAGGTTGAGTGGGACTCCCTTGCCTCGCTTGTACTGCTGCGTTCATGCATTTTACTGCTTTATTGTATATATGATGTTGTTTTTCCGTTTATCCCCTTAGGATCTCTGTTTCTCTCTGCGCAGGAGAGAAATATGATAGACATTAGGTTCTCATCCATGCATGACAACATTAGGGTAGATTTTGATTCCTTTTTAAACCATAGGTTTTAGAGTTGCTGTTTCTCTTCTTTCTCAAAACAATCAGAAAAACACAATAAACATTTCAAACATCAATAAAAAACAGTTCTTGCGTAAAAGACTGCAAACCAATCAAAACGTCATTTTTGTCCGCTTGGACCCATAATCAGGAGAAAACCTTTTTCAGAAGGATAAAAACAATCAAAACAGACTTGTGTCGTACGTGGCCCGAACTACGTTTGCTCTGATCTTTCATGCTGTATGAAAGTACGTAGGCATAGGATGTGATATCCTAGCGAGCAACCTTCCCCTCCTTTCCAGTAGGTAGGCAAACTACGTAGACTCTGATTTCTCGTTCCAGACGGGAATACGTAGGCATAAAGTGTGATACTTTGCCGAGTCATTTTATTTTCTTTTTAACCCCAGACCTGTAGAATAGATAGAATATCAATCCGTACCAGAAAACAAGCGTGGATCTCGTCGAGTACGACGGACGTGAGGGGTGCTAATACCTTCCCCTTGCGTAACCGACTCCCGAATCCAGGATTTGGTTGCGATGACCATTCCTTTCCCGTCTTTGCGGTAGGTTTACTTCGAGCGTTTCCTTTCCCTCCGTTGGGATAAATAACGCACGGTGGCGACTCTTTTGTTCAGCCGGCGCCGATTTTCGCAGTAGCGACAACATGTAGCAGATATTTTGGATTATATGATGATAGCAGGGAATACTTTTGTTTCTGCAGAAAAAAAAATGGACAGCAGAACTTTCACACATTTGAGAAGATTTGTGGTCAAAGATTTTATTAAAAAAAAATCTGAACCTAAATGAAAAGACTTAAAACAAATTAAAATAATAATTAATTAAATAATGAAAATAAATAAATTTAAAATAAAAACTAATTAAAAACTAGAAGAATAAATAATAATCAAGAAAATTCTAATTTAAAGTTATAAATTCAACAGAAAAATTAATTACATATGTAAAAAAAATTAACTTAAATTAAATGTGATTAAAGACTAAATGAAATTTAATTATCTAATGTTAATTTTAAAACAACTAATTAAAGGACTAACAAATAAATTATAGCAATTGAAATTAATAAAATTAAATTAATCAATCTAAATTAAATTAATTCTAAATCAAATAACTAAGAAGTAAATAAATAATTGAAAAGACGAAATAAAATCTTAATTTCCTAATGAAGCTAAATTGATTCTAAACTGGTTAAAAGATTAATTACTAAAAGCAAATAAAATAAATAAAAGTGAAATGAAAGTCAGGAATCAAGACTCGAAAAAGAAAAACGACCGCGTCAAAAATACCAGCGTAGAATGAACCACCTGGAAAATACAACGTTTCATCCGATTCTTGAAGTAAATCTTATCCATTGAAACAGTTTAAACTGTCCATAATGGGACCAAATCTGTCGTAATTCCAATAAGTTTATTCCAGCTGATAAATTGGATATTATGAAAAATGCGAAAAAAATTGACATAAAATGGTATGTAAAAAAAAGATCACCGAATCTGAGGGTAAAATTTGGGGTATGACATAATCTTGACACCCCTTTGCAAAATCTATGCAATCCTTGAGCATGCTTGGCCAATACACACCTTGTCAAAACAATAGCCATTTCATTTTGTGGCCAGCTTGGTGAGCCCCGCATGTCCCACTATGGACTTCCAAAATTGCTAAATACGCGTCTGCATCCCCCAAACACTTGAGCAACACCCCCTCTGGCGTCTTTTTCCACAGCTCATTCCCCATTAAGACGTAACTTAAAGCTCTGTACTTAATCTTTCTATCAACCCTCCCCACTGGATTTTCCAAATACTCGACGATTGATTTTCTCCAGTCTGACAGTGAGAGATTGCTGATAGTGAAGATTTCACAATTTCCCAAACTTTCAACTACATTTTCTGTCTGGATGTCTGCCCCGCCGGCTTCTGACAAGTCTAATGCCGATGGCAGTACCTTAGATACCACCTTCTCCTTAACTTCAATGAAGTCTCTCAGTTTTCCTGCCGATACTTTATATCCATAGACGATTTGCATTAAATCATTGCCTCTTGATTTTCTATCCTGGGCACGTGTGTAACGCTAACAACATCGAAGCATTCCAAAAGTCGTTTCGCCATCGTGAAGTATACTACGAGGTGTTCCTTGACACACTTATACTCTCTCGTGATCTATTTAATCACCAGTTCAGAGCCTCCTTTTATTTCGGCTCTCTTGGCACCTAGATCCTTAAGGATCTTGAAGCCAGTGATCAAGGCTTCATATTTTGCCTCATTGTTAGAACATTTTCCGTCGATCCTACATTTAAATCTAGTAGGATAGCCGTGCGGGGATATTATCAAGATCCTAATACATGTTCCATTCTTATGACTTGATCCATCAAAATATAACTTCCAAATATCCACGTCGACCATCCACAGTGATGATTTAACCACTGCATGGTCGACGATAAAGTCTGCCACTATTTGTCCTTTAACTGCCCTTAGAGGGACGTACGTCAAAATGAATTCAGTTAGCGCTAGTGTCCACTTCTCAATTCGACTATGCATAATGGGTTTAGACAACATATGCTTAATAATATCAAAATGCGACGATACATAAACCTCAACTAGTTTAATATATTGTTTTAATTTCATACATGAGAAGTACAAGCATAGGCACAACTTTTTGATCATGGTGTACCTAGTCTTAACATCGATAAACATTCGACTAAGGTAATAAATGGGTCTTTTGACGCCACAATCATCCTCTTGCACTAACATGCTTCCTATAGTTGCATCCGACACAACAATGTACAACTTCATGTTTTTATTCATACTAGGTGGCAATAAAATAGGAGGCCTCGTGAGGTATTATTTGATAGTGTCGAAAGCCTCGTGCTGCTTCTGTCCCCAATTAAAGTAACTTTCTCTCTTGGCCTTGAGCAATGGCGAGAACACCTTCGTCTTGCCACTTAGATTTGATATAAACGTTCTTAAAATTTTTATCTTCCCCAATAAAGACTGGAGTTGTTTCTTCATCGAAGGAGGCTTGAGATCCAAAATTACCTTGGTTTTGTTTTGGTTGATCTCGATGCTCTTTTTGTGGACTACAAATCCCAAGAAATCTTCTGCATGTACACAAAAAGCACACTTTAGTGGATTCATTTTTAATCCATATTTCTTCATTCTCTCAAATGAACGTCGAAGGTGGTCTAAGTGACCATCCTCTGATGAAGATTTTATGACAAAGTCGTCAATGTACACCTACATAAATTTATCAATAAAATCATGAAATATAGTATTCATGGCTCTTTGATAAGTTGATCGACGTTTTTCAAACTAAATGGCATTACAACCCATTCGTACGTTCCTAAGGCCCCAGGGCACCGGAACCCCATTTTGGGAACATCATCTTCGGCTATGAGGATTTGGTTATAACCAAAGTACCCATCGAGCATACTCAAATACTCAAAACCCGCGGCTGAATCGACCAGCATTTCTGCCACAGGCATCAAGTACTTGTCTTTAGGGGTTGCATTATTCAGTTCTCTGAAATCTATACAGACCCTTAAAGTCCCATTTTTCTTTATAACCGGAACTATGTTTGCTAACCATTCGACGTACCTTGCAGTTTTGATGAACCAGCTTTTGAGCAGTCTCTCAATCTCTTGCTTGATCTTCAAAGTGATTTCTGGAGCGAAATGTCGTGGCTGCTGTTTTACTGGCCTTTTTCCTGGCTGAATTGGTAGTTGGTGTTCCACTACATTCCGACTTAAACCAGGAATTTCGTTGTAATTCCAGGCAAAGAAATTGTTGTACTCCTTCAATACCTCAATCGGCTTGACCTTCATCTTTGACCCAATTTTAGTGCTTACATACATAGGTCTCTTCATTATCCCATCACCCAAGTCGACCTCTTCGAGTGGGTCCTGTGCCTGCATTCTCTGCAGCTTAATTGATGGGATTTTATCAAACCCCGAAGGCTCATTGTCATAAATGCAATCAAGCCTCCGGCTTTCCGAATTGGTTGTCTGACCTTGTCGGCCAATTATTTGCATACTGTTGTCGATATCCTCAGCCATGTTATGTTTCTTTCCCGCTTCTACTGCCAACTTTTGCTTATTTTTAGCCAAATAGACCAAAATTCAAGTCAAAATCTATGACTCAGTAGTCATTTTCATCAATTGTAGACCACCTTGTGGGTGGAAGTTCTTCTATGGGCTCTCTTGCGGTGGAAATAGGATATCAAACTATTAATTAGTTTGAATCACAATTCTTAATTCACACCCGCTCTTTGATTTATCCGAAGGAAAAGGTCAAAAGAGGAAAAACCTGTTTTTGCATCGTAAACACAATGCAGGGAGAGACCTAGGTAAGGGGTTGGTTAAGCTTAGGGAAGGTACTATCACCCTAAACTTCTGTAGCACTCTACAGGAACCTTTTGTTTATTGTATGCTTTTTTTATATATTTTATTATCTGATTTAGGTATATATTGAGCGAAGGGATAGAGTGACCTAAAGAGACCTAAGAGTTAGTCCTAAGTTTACTCGGCAAGATGTCGCATCTTGTGCCTACATATCCTGACGGGAATAGAATTAGAGTAATTGTAGTTCCCCTCGTAAGGGAGGTTAGAAACTTCTTGACTATGGTCAAGGTTTCAAGGGGAATAAACGTATCTTAAGGACACACTTACGTGGAGTTTTGAAACTCCTATTTCTACGTTGAAATGTTGATTGTAAATAGGGTTAAATTAAGGATTCCACGGCGGGAAACCCTAAAACAGAGTACGGCGACTCTTTTACCTAACGCTGGGGTAAAGGGCATTTTCGTCCACGGCGGGACGCCTAGGCTAATTAGGGTTTGAAACGGTCAAGGGTTAGGGTTATTGACTCGGCGGTCAAATGGCTAGACCTAATTCCTTCGGAGGGTTAATAACGGTAAAATCATGCAAAGTATGGCAAATTATTATACGGAAGAAATAAAGTGCGAAAAGTAAAGAAAGCGGTAAAGAAAGCGTCGCGACGATTACTCGCGTAAATTACAAATCCCAAAAACAAATGCAAAAAGGAAAGCTAATGGCGACAATCACTCGCATAATTACAACCCACACAAAATGCAATACGAAACATAAGTAAATGGCAATACAGACGAATAAGAAACAAATGGAAGTCAGACGACTATCAAAAGGGACAATCCACGAGCCATATCTTACGAATAGCTCCAAAATTAACTGAAGACTCGACACAGTGCGATTTAATTTGAAAGGTAAAATTTAAAATTGAGTTTAAATTTATTTACAAAGTCTTATTTGAAGAAGGTTTTAAATTTAAAGCCAATTTCTAAAAAATAAAATAAGTCCTAAACATTTTTTTTTTACAATAAAATTTCCGTCGAAAGAAATTACTAACAAAAAATGGCTTGTTAAGCTAAGTTTCTTTTTATGGACTAATTAAAACAAAGGGTTTTTTTATTAACTAATTAAATAAAAAAATTTCCATTAACCAATTAAACCAAAATTTCTTTTCATTAACTAATTAAAACAGAGTTTTTATTAACTAATTAAACAAAAGTTTTTTCATTAATTAATTAAAACAAAAGTTCTTTTTCATTAACTAATTAAAACAGAGTTTCATTTTATGAACTAATTAAAACAGAGGTTTTATTTCATTAGCTAATTAAAACAGTGCTTCTATTAATTAATTAAAACTTAAGCCTATTGAAACCACGAAGAAATAATAATTAAATAGAAAAAGTAAAGCAAAACGAAACCACCCCTCCAGTACGTTCAAGGTTGTGTGTTTTGCTTCTTTTTAAGCCATTTTCATTAAAATCCCTTTTCATCTTCTATCGTTGAGTGTCGCCGCCGAACATGATTGTTTCCTTGCAAATATCATTGTTCTTCTTTCTCGTGCATGCCCGATTTTCCGCTTTCCTCTTCTTCATCTCCACCTGAAATACTCAAAAGAATAAACAAAAGGTAACGGAACCAATCGAGACTCGCCCTTTTCACGATCTGACTACGAGCTGGGGCCGTTTAATCTGATTATGGGGCGCGATTGTGGCTTCGCGGTGAAAAAGGATTCTTTGATTTTTCCAGCCTCCGATGATGGTTAGCTGAGGGGTTTCGCGGTTGTAGCGGGTGTTAGAGCCTTTAGAGGTTCTGCCGCTGCCGTTGTCGTTGTCCTTCGGATGCCGCGAACATGTTCTTCTTGTCTTTTCCTTCTTTAAATATTGGATGATGATGAGACAACAATCTCTGAATCCGCCACCGTTACCATTTTGGCTTCCTTCTCCAACTCTTCTTCTTTCCCTTTTCGGTGATGATGAAGGACCAAAAGGTTCTTTGAACCCTAGTTCGATTCGCCGACGCTGTCTTTTGTTTTGTGACTTTGGGTTTTATCATGAACTCTTCTGATGATATTTAAATGACTTGTAGGCTGAATTTGTGGAATTGCTGCTACGAACGCGATGGCTGAAAAACCAGAACGACTTCCCCTTTTACCATTTCGTTCATTCGGTTTTATTACTGCTTCATGTTTGACTATAACTCGGTTGTTATTTTGCTTCAGATCCTGTTGTTGAGCCTTTTCCAGAAATGATGACTGATTCACGTTCTCTTCAGTTGGTGTTTGACTGGGCTTATTAGTTTGATTCGTTTGAGTTGGTTTTTTCTGAACTGGTTTTTTCTGGACTGGTTTTTTCTGAACTGGTTTTGAACTATTTTTTTTTAATGATTTTTCTGAATTGGTTTGAACTGGTTTTGCTTGTTTGATTGTGTTGGATTTGGATTTTGATTTGGATATCCCATGATTTACTTGATAGAAAATTGGATACGGATAGAAATCTGTTTGGCTGAAAAATCATTTTTTTCAAAATAAGCACTTATCTGAATAATCACTTTTTGGCCAAAAATACTTCTTTTTCTCTTCTTTCGGCTGTCCCAAAAATTAAGAACATATGCTGCCTATCGGTGTCGAGGTCAGGAATTGGAATGGGAGTTGGTTTCGGCAATTGTCGTGCCCTCCCGACACCCGGTGATGAAACTTTTCTGAGGGTGTCGAACGTAAATTCTAACATTTACTCTGCTTCTCTGTTTTGATCTTTCTGTTTGCAGGTACGAAAGGAAAAGTCGGATCTTGGAAGAATTAATCGGACAAGTCGGCGCTAAGAAATATTCGGAATAACTTTTTAGGATATTTAAGAAGATAAAAATGTAATTTAAATTCTCTTTGTAAATTGTAAATAAAGAAATAAGTATGAATAAAAATATTCACATTATTTTTCTATCCAACAATCATTTTCCGGTTTCTTTTTCTGTCCTTTAACTTTACCGCAACCGGATGACCCAAAAAAAAATATCTGATTAAATCCAACTTGGTCAAGTACCTCCGAATAAATTTAATCGATCAAAATTTAAACGATTAAACTTAAACAATAAAACTAAACTTCACCGTGTAAATTCAATACGAATAAATTCAAAAAAAATCGAACGAATTAAACTTTGTCATTTCAACCCGTGTCGCTCTACTTAAAACATGATATAACCTTCAGTTCCAATCCAATATTTCTAGATAAAATCGCGCCTCATGATAGAATCGATGATAGTTTTGAACGAAGTAACACAGGAAGGAAGCAGAGAAAACTGATTAACATTGAGAACAGAAACATACTCCGCATTAAAATTTAATTTGCGTCTCTGATAAAGTACCAAACCATAAAGCAATTCATCCCAGAAGCCTCAATCAAATAGAAATCAAAACCCGAATCTGAATCGGAATTTCTACTACTTTGCCTTCAAAAACAAACGGCAGATAGCAGAAGAAAAGAAAATAAACACTGATTAAAACAGAAATTCCGCCGAATGGAATCTTGTCCCGATTTGAACCGAACCAGCTTAATGTCTCAAACATACTCAGACCCAAGTGAAAAAATAAATGTCTCGGAACTCAACTGACGACAGAGTCTCGGCCCATTGAATTAATTACCATATCTCAAAAATCCTGATGCCAAAAATTACCGTGAATCTCTGTTTATCCTCAAAGAAAATAAAAATACTCGGAAGCGGAGGCTCTAATTATTCAATAAATCCCTGATGATAACTTAACTTCGAGGACTGTCAGTAAACAACGTGAAAATGACCATTTTGTCCTTTAACAACTAAAGTGTACCAGACGTGGTTCTTGCAAAACGAAACAAACTACGTAACCCGTTAATAGTTAGCTGATGCGAAAATGAGATGACATGTGACATGAATAGACTAATTTGAGGGTAAAATTTGGGGTATTATAGACTCCATTGTAGCGTCAGCGGCATCCTAAACAAACCTGTAGTCAGGATCCAAGTTCAGGATGCGACCCATGTTGACAAAAGTATAAGATCCTGATTCATCGTCACAAGGTGCCACATTTGCTAGGTGTTGGTCAAAAGATTTCTTTGTACCCTTTTCTTCCTCCATCCTGTAATAACTCTGGTCAGCTTCAATATTCACAACGACGCAGTCTTTCCTCCAAATGCTTAACCTTTGATGTAGAGTTGAAGGAACTGCCCCTATCCCATGGATCCATTCTCGACCCAATAAGAGGTTGAAATTTTCCTTCGAGTTTATAACCATGAAAAACGTTGATCGGGTAGTGGTACCTACAAATAGATTAACTTTAACCACTCCCGAAATGTTGCTGGTCTTCCCTTCATAATTGGATAGAACCATGTTGTGTTGTCTGAGATCAGCTTCAGTTTTTCCAATCTTTTTGAACAATGAATGGGGCATTAAATTGACAGTTGCCCCTCCATCCATGAACACCTTGTTGACGGCCACCCCGTTGACCTTCTATTTTGTGAATAATGGATTTAAGTGGTACATCATTCCAGGACTAGGTCTTTCAAACATAGTTGTTCGTTCTTCTACCATACCATTGTTTATCACGTAGTAGCATAGTGGCTTGTCTTCCGTAGTCTCATTTTTCAGGAAATCTTCTTCTACTTCAGAGACTTACAACACCTTATCATATTCTAATGGCAATATCGACACGATGGCACAATTCACAACGAAGTCTTCACCATATGTATCACCATTGGTGTCATGATACATGTCTTCGTCAAATCGTCTTCCGGAGATGGGGTATATTCCTCATCCGACTGGGGAATGTACTCTGGTTCTTCTTCATCTGACTGGGGAGTATACTCCGGTTCTTTCTTATTTTCGCCTTCAGATGTGTACTTCGAAATCTAGGTTGACACCACCCCTTCTCTCCTGAAGTCTCGACAGTCACTGTCGTTGTCTAGTTTGTCACAATTTTCTCCTTCTCAACCCACCTTGCCTTTTCAGACTAGAAGATCCCACAGGTTTCAGGAGCGAAGTTAAAGCCTCTCTTGCATCCTTTTTGTTTCGTTGGTATCGCCTCTAATGGGTCCTTGTCATAGGATTCTTACCTTTGTAGTTGGGGGAAACCACATAACCTCTAGGCTCAGTACCCTTGTCCGAAGCCTTTGCCCTCTTATCCAGCTCTAATACCTTCCACTTAGGCCACTTGCTCCCTTGTTGCCTCACATGCGCCACCCACTTATCTTGTGGGTTATTTGATGGTGACACAAAAGTCTTGGGCCGCGCTGGCTGGAACAACTTCCTATACTCTTTGTTCCGCCGTGGAGCCCCGTTTTTGTCGAACACTAACCTAGGGACTGGTGGCTTACAGTCTTGCAGCGCCATTTTCTTACCCGTTTCATACTTATCAGTAGCCTTTTCGTCAAATACAATGTTGCATTTTGGGCATAATACAACCTTCAACCCGTTCACCCTGCATTTCTCTTGGAAATCAGTTATAATTTCGCCAACTTAAGGGTATACCACCTCTAACTTCTCTTCAGAATTCTTGTCTGGACCATCAGTAGTCTCGACCATCATGCATTCAAGTGTTTCAGTTATCAGGTGCTCATTGAGACCTTCAGTAGCCTCCATCATCATGCAGACGTATAACTTAGAATATAAGGCTTCTTCGACTTTCAGAGGATCCGTGTCCACCTATATTTTGGGCCTCTTGCCAAATTAAAGTCGGCCTTCTTTCAAAGCTTTTTGCACCAGGTCCCTGAAAAGAACACATTGAGATGTCTTATGACCAAGGAAATTATGAAATTTACAAAATCTCCTTTTCTTCTTTAGTTCTAAAGGGGGGTCTTTTCCCCCTTGAAGGACAATAATCTGACCATCTTTAACTAATAAATCAAATATTCATCGCACTTAGATAAATTAAAAGTATACGTTTTTGTGACATATTTATCAGTTTTTTCAGTTTCAACCGAATTTTTTCCATTTGACGGTTTTAACAATTTGCATGTATACGGAGGCCCTGGATTTAGTTCTGCCGCATTATTATCGACAAGCTCCTCATCGTTAGAAGAGTATTTGTCAACAGCCATGTTGTCGCAACTGCGAAAAAAGGGCCGGCTGACTGACAGAAGAGTCGCCATCGTTCTTTATTTATCCCAAAGAGAGGGAAAGGAAACGATTGAGAAGACCTGACGAAAAGGGAAAAGACAAGGTCATCGCAACCAAATCTTGGGTTCAGGAGTCGGTTACGCAAGGGGAAGGTATGAGCACCCCTCATGTTCATTGTATTCAACGGGATCCACGCTTGTTGTCTAATCTATGGGTGAAAAACTATCTAATCTAAAGGCTAGAGAACGAGGGTGAACGGAAAGAAATAGACTCAATAGGACATTGTCGCCCTATGTCTACGTATTCCCTCGTGCAATGGGAAAGTCAGAGTCAACGTAGTTCGGAAAACTACGGTTGAAGGGGGGGAAGGTTGTTCACCAAGACATCTCCATCTTGTGCCTACGTATCCTCGTCTGGTACGACAAATCAGAGCAAACGTAGTTCATGCTAACTACGAGAAAACGGGGTCTCGATCGCACGAATGCGAGAGAAAAGGGGTTAAGGTCGATAGACGATGCTAGTCTATGCATTCTAGCAGTTAGGTGTGTTGCTGCTCGCTCGTTGGACACTTAGGCGTTACCTGTTTGCAGTAGAACGGACGTAGCATGTCCTTTGGGTAATGAGGAATGAGAGACTAAAGGTGGGAAAGGAAGAAAAGTGTTTGCTAGTATTATTGCAATCTTATGCCTACGTATTCTCAACAGATATGAGAAATCAGAGCATCCGTAGTTTGGCAACTACAGGTCAAAGGTATTTTGTGAGTGACGTTAAATCTCCATTCCAGCAGTTAGGGACGATGCACGTTTGCGGTAGAACAGAAAAGTAACGTACTCTGGGGGTAAAAGGGTGGAAAAGACAAAAAAGGTCTCGCCAAGACATCGTCGTCTTGTGCCTACATATTCTCATCTGATATGAGAAATCAGAGTTGTCGTAGTTCGGCCAACTATGGAAAAACATGGGACAAACCTCAAGAAATGGTCGAGTCCTTTAAGCATGGGACAAACCTCTAAGTGTCAATGAGGTGATTCCTCAAACATCAATTGAGTCAAACCGGGTTTTCTAACACTAGGCACGAAGTTGATGTGATTTTGGAGCCATCTTGTGATGAGGAAAGGGCCCAAATTGCCACCCTAGATAGCTCGCCCATCTCTTGCTTTTGTTTGCACCATCTCGCCATTCGTGAATTAAAGGATTCTAATACCCTTCATGTTGTTATAGACTGAGTTTTTAGTGAATATAAATGTTTCTTCCTCACGAGTTACACCCAACCTCTAGAGCATGGTTAGGGCGTTTGAAATCATATTTTGGTGATTGGAAGTCTTCCCTACTGTTGGAGTATTCTTCTCTTTTTATGGCACCAAAATCAACGCCAAAAGTCTTAGATGACCTTGTGCACCATATCAAGAAGAAAATTGTTCAAGCCTGACTCTAAACCCTACAAAAGTTGGAATAAAAAGTTTGTGAGGGTTAGAGAGCGAGATTGTGCCTCAATGGTCACGATTAGGAAGAATGGTACCCATCGCTTACCATTATTGTGGACAAGAGGTCCTAAGATCATCCTTAGATTTGAATTTGACTACCTCGCCTCAATTAATAAGAGGTGGTTCAAGTGTTAATTGACTTTGAAGTTATGACTTCTCGTGTCGTGATCACTCTCGATCCGGGAGAAGATAACGGTATGAACGATTATTTGGGTGAGTTTATGGTCAAGGGCATCCTTAATTTGAGACTGCTTATTAGTAAAAATGCTTATATTAGGAAGGAGTGTCTGGCTAGGAAGAAGGATGAACGCCAACTATCAAATAGCCCTAAGAGCCACCTAGGTGACATAGTAATAAAACAGGGCAGAAGGCCTGCTGAGGATCCAACTCTTGCTGTTGTTGCCCACCTAAGACCCCCAAAAAAGGTGAGAGTCCTTCTTAAGTTTTGAAGGACGTGTCGCTACCGCGAAAATAAGGTGCCGAAAAAACAGAAGAGTCGCCACCTTTCGTTATTTATCCCTCAGAACGGGAAAGGAAACGATCGGAAAAACTTGACGAAAAGGTATAAGACAAGGTCATCGCAACCATTGTCTGGGTTCGGGAGTCGGTTACGCAAGGGGAAGGTATTAGCACCCCTCACGTCCATCGTATTCGATGGGATCCACGGTTGTTGTGTTTATCTGACGGGTTGGTTGTACCTATCTACCTATCAAGGCTGGTCTGAAAAGAAAAGAAAAAGGACTCGGCAAAGCGTCGCACTTTATGCCTACGTATTCTCATCAGAGAATGAGAAATCAGAGTCAACGTAGTTCGCCTAACTACGGGTTACAGGGGGAAGGTTGCTCGCCGAGATATCGCATCTCGTGCCTATGTACTTTCATCTGGTATGAAAGATCAGAGCAAACGTAGTTCGGGATAATACGGATTACGGGAATTCAGATTCATCTGTTTTTCGAGTAGGGTTAACAAACAGTTCCAGCAGTTGGATGTACGCAGCTCGACCCTTGGAGACTTAGGCGTTACCGTTTGCGGTAGAACTGGGAGTTAACAACACTCTTTTCTTCAGAAAAGTTTCCTTTGAATTACGGGCCCACGGGGCAAAAAGGTTTGAAGTTTGTTTTCTGTCTTTTACGGAAGAACTGTCTTTTATGGATGTTTGCAACCAATATCGCACTAGAGACTATGACCTGAGAGTGAATGTGTCGCATGTCACCCAAAGGGTGCCATACTAAACATCCAGACTGTTGAAAAGAAACTCTCCAACAATCCTTTATCAAATAGCTTAAGGCTCGTAACGTACGACATCAGTTAACCTTTATTATTGTGTTTTAATTTGTTTTGAGATGAGAAGAGAGAACGAACAGGTTCAACTAAGGGTGGACTATCAAGTCCTAATGTTGTCATGCCAAGGATTCATCCTATGGTTGAGGTTTGAAACAGGGAACTCCTAGAAGTTATCATGCATAGGTTTCAACCTAAAGTTCTAATCATCACTTCCTTATCAAAGGAAGTGAGATTCCTAGGGGATCATGTCAATGATAAACAGAAACAGATAAAACATCAGCTTAAACAGTAAACAGCAAACGACTGTAAAATGCATGCAATTCAAGTGAGGGAGGAAATGTGTGTGGGACATCAGCCTCCACAAGCTCATCTCAACCTCAAGCCAAATATGAATAACTGCAATCATACAGAAGAAATAACATGCTATCAAGCAAAATAGGATTAACTGCAATCATACAGAAGAAGTAACATGCTATCAAGCAAAATAAACCACATAGGCAAGGGAGCAGGGCTCTACCGAATACCTGCAAGCAAAGCCATACAGTAAAAATACAAGCAGAGGGAGCAACTCAACCTCTAGTGCAATCATGCTCCTAGCTTAAATCAATCTAGATATGAACTTATTCTAATGCATCAAGCAAATCAAACAAGTCACATCAATACAGTTGCACAGAAAGAAACAGACAGGAAAGAAAGCAGATCAACCACTCCCACAGCTTCACAGCAAAGGTCTTCTCTGACAGCAGTTCAGTCATCAGTCTGCAACTACTCTTCAAGGCTATCATCTTCAATAGCAAGTGTCAACTTGCTTCTTCAAGCTTCTAAACTATCAAACATAAGCATCAACTTATCCCTCTTCTTCAACTTCAAGCTTCAGCTCTAAAGTAAACTCCACCTTCAGACTTCAATCCCACTAGCAAGCATCAACTTGTTCCCTCAGGCACTCCAAGCATTACACTCACAAGTATCAACTTGCTTTCTAACCTCAAGCTTCATCTTCCTCATTTAATCTCCAATGGATTCCCCTCACAAGTATCAACTTGTTCTTCATCTTCTTCAAGCTTCAGCTTGATCCCCTCCCCACAAGTGTCAACTTGTTCCTCTTGATCCTCAAGCTTCAGCTCCAAGGGTAGCCTTCAAACAAAGGGGAAGTGCAACCTCTATACTTCAATCTTCTAAAAATGAATTCCATCCTCTAGCAATGGAGAAAGATTCATCTAACAAGAGCAAGGTTTGGATGATTGACATCAGAGTGAAGACCAAAGGTCACCACTAAGCATCCTATCATCAGAGAAAGGGACCCTCAAAGGTTCTACCAGCTTGTAAAGAGCCACACATCCTACCAAAGGAGGGATAAGGCCTTTACAAGGGGACCTTACATCATAGGGAAGAATGTAAGTGATCAACACCTTCCATGTTTATGAAGGAAGAGAATCTATCTAGAAGCTCTGCCTACAAACCCTAATCTTAACACCTAATCAACACTACACCAAAAGAAGGGAAGATCTTCACCTCCAAACTTCTTTATCTCAATCCATGGTAGCCCAAGCTTGTCTTCAACCTCATCCAAGAGCAAGTAAAGAAAAACCCTAATCTAAGGGAACTAAAGAAGTCATTCTAGTTGAATTAGTGCATTAGAATCATCTAAAGTTAGCACCTAAACTAAAATCAAACAAAAATAGAAAACCACATTGTAAATTCCTACAAAAATTCCTAAGGGACCCTAATTCAATCATGAATTTACCATACAAAATTCAGGGGTTGAATCATCCACAAAGTTCTAGATATAAAACCTAAATCATAAGGTATTAACCATAAACCCTAAAAATGGAGCTCCTAAAGTTTCAACTTAAAACTACCACTTACATTCATCACAAAAATGTGAGAAAAATCTAGGGGGAACATGCATATCTATGCTAGTTACACACAAAAAATCAAGGCAAGAATCATCATCAAATGATCAAACCAAATTCATCAAAACAAGGCATCAATCATGATTATTTTAATATCAATTAAAATTCAACAAATGCTAATAAAATCAAAAATGCATGAAATATTAATATTTTTTTATCTTAAAAAAACTAGATTCAATCATGAATCAATGGAAAAAAGAATGGAATCATTTGAGTTAATTTTCAATTTTTTATGGATTATTTACTAAACTATGTAAAATGAAGAAAATAAAAGAAAATAATGGAAATTGGTAAAACAAGCGTGGCAAATAGCAAGAATTTCCAGTTCATTTCAATGTTGGGCCCAAAAAGGGGGGTGTGAAGAGAAAGGCGCGTGCTAGGTGTTGCACCCTAAAATTTGACCAACTGATTTTCCTATCTGACTCATGGTTTAAATTCATATTCGCAGCTCAGATGTATGATTTTTGTGCACAAGCAGGGGATATCAGAGTTTACAGCTTGATTTTTGTCTATCAGATATGGCAGACCCAGTCCAGATTATCGGGGTTTTATTTTCGGGAAATTGTGCGCTCCTCGGTGATTTTTCAGTGATTTTGAGGATATTCTGATGCCCGGGGATCTCCGTTCGATTCGATTTGGTCTCGTGCGCTTTTATGGGGGTCATTTGCATTCATCTGCATTTTTAGGATTTTTATAGGCTTTTGGGAATTTTTAATAGGCTTTATAATTTTTTCTGGAATTTAAGCAGGTTATAGAACATTTTTATAGTTTAATCTCTTTTTTAGGATTTTATAGATTTTTTAAATAGATTTTAATCACTTGTAGAATTTTAAATAAGATTTTAAATAGTTTTGTCATTTTAGAATAATATGGTTTTTCTTTTAAATCATTTTTAGGAATTTTTCTATAGAAAATAATATAGTTTTCTTTTATTAATAATAGGTTTAATTGTTTTTAAATCATTTTTTAGAATTTTAATAGAAAATTAGGATAATATAGAATTAATATGAGTTTAATCATTTTTAGAGTTTAATTAGGATTAATTGAATTTTTAGAGTTAATTAGAGGTTAATTGATTTTTTAGGGTTAATTAGGATAATACAGAATTAATTAGGTTTTAATGACTTTTTAGAGTTTTAATTAGGTTAATCATGTTTTAGATTTAATTAGATTGATTTAGTCAGTTAATTAGGTGTTAATAATTGATTAGAGTTAATTAGGTTTAGTTAACTGTTTTTTTACTCAGTTTTTTTTGCAGTCTTTTTGGTGATTCGTATGGGCCCAGGGTTTGTTTTTGTCAAAGCCCAATTCTCAATTCAGAAGTCCAATTCAGTCCAAGTCTTCCACCAGCTTCCAGCGCACACCAGAAATTTCTGGAAAGTTCTAGCATCTTCAGGGATATAAATAGCATGACACGTGTTGCTTAGAGGGCCCCCCCACGTTTTTCTCAATCATTGCGCCACCACCCACTCCCAGACGTCCCCACCTGTCCCCCACTATCTCTCTCTCTCTCTCCACGCCACCACGTGGCACGCATGCAACCATCTCCCTGAGCCACCTGGCCTCCTCTCGTCCTCGCCGGAGCCCCCTTACCGCCGGGCATGCAAACGCCCTAGCAACGCCGCCGGCCACCGTCCTTTCCACCGGAGCTACCAAAAGCCTCAGATCTTCATCTTCTTCCCAGATCTCCACCGTCTCCACCTCGCCGGAATCATCAACATTCATCATCTATCAAGAATTTTTCCAGACATTCATCATCTTCATCATTAATTTCCAGAAATCGTCCTCCACCTTCATCCACCTCCAACCAAACTCCAGAAACGCCATTAAACCTTCATCACCTTCATCCCACAGCTCTCCAGAAATCACTAAACCTTCAAACCTTCATACGAATTTTTTCCAGAAATCATCTCAGATCTTCATCGTCCATCAAGATCTTTCCAGAATAATATCAATCCTCCATCAATTTTTCCAGCACGCTCAGACATTCAACGATCTTCAACCAACGCAGCGCCTCCAGTTTTCTTCCATGATCTAGCCAGATTCACCAGAAATCTTCAAGATCTTCGCACTCTGAGGTCTTCGTTCTTCAACGAACTTCAAGAACACCTTAGCTCGTTCTTGCTTCTCATCCAGGTGCGTCCTCATTTAAATTTGTTGCATGTCGCTTCTGATTGATAGAATGGCCTTAGGTTGTGTTTGTTCATTGAGATTTTAGGGATGTTAGGGTTTGGAAGTGTGTTTGATGCGTGGTTTGAGTGTGGCGGTACTGAGATTGTGTTTGATTTTGAGGTTTGTTCAGAGAGTTTGAGAGGAGATGAGAAAGTTGCAGAGAGCGTGAGAGGTAGAGGAAGGAGATGAGGAGGACGGCGCTTGATGAACAGTGCCAGAGAGATTAGGAGAAGTTTAGTTTTGATTAGGGTTTGTCTGGGTTTAGGGTTTGGATTGGGCTTAGGCCCAAGCGTAGTTGCTACGCTAACCCCTCAATTGCTTCCCCACCTCCCTTCTGCGTGAGAGACAGAGTAACTGGAGTTGGGCCTTAGGCCCCAAATTGATATCAACACCCCCTGGGCGTAGCCCATTATGGATATCAACGGAGGAATTGCTAATGTGACACCCCCCCTCTGGTTTCAATTCAATTCTTTTGTTTTCTGGATAATAAGACTTGGGCTCAGCGCCCTACTGCTAATGGCACCCCACCATTGAGGGCCCAATGAATTGAAAGCTGAAATTCTTTGCTGTTTAGACCCCCAGCTCTATTCCATGTTGTTTCTTTTATTTTGATCTTTCTTTTATATTTCCATTAAATAAATCATAATAAATTGTAAATAATTGTTTTTAATAATTCTTTTTTTTCAACCATTTCATAAAAAATGTTAGGAAAATCAAATAAAAATAAAATTGTCATTTTATTTTAGTTTGCTATTTTTTGCATATTTTCCATTTTAATTGATGTGTTTTTTTAATATTTTTAATGCATGCATATCATTAGAAATTCATAAAAAAATAGTAGAATTAGTCAAATAATCCCGTTCTTTTTTCTGTAGACTCGTGATTCAGTGTAGAATTTTATAGTGCAAAAACATTAGCTCAATCATGCATTTTCATTCTAATTGCATTTTTTCACTATTATTGATGATGAATAATTGGTCTGTTGATATATCTGTGTTGCTGAGTTTAATTCTTTCATCTGGTATTGAATTTTGTTTTGATTTTTCAGTATGTTATCCTAGAGCCATGTAGGTCTCCCATTAGATTTTTGATAGATTTTCATAGGATGTTCTGCTGTGATTTGTCTGAGCCTGAAGATAGGAGAAGTCTTGATGACTTCTGACTTTGAAGTTCAACTGTGGTTGAACTTCAGAGATAGTCTCCTGTGGTTTGTTGGCCTGTGGGTTCTTCTTGAAGGTGGGAGCTGATGGGAGTCCTGTTGGAGCTTGCAGAGTTGCATTGGACTGAGGCTTAGTCTAGGAGCTTGTTTGTCTGTTTGTGAGGTTCGAGATCCTGAAGTTTGAAGGGAGTTTATGGTACTTTCCTGAGGAAGGCACTATGAATGACCTTCATTCTTTCTTCTCACCTCTTTCGTAAGTATCCAATGATGTCGGAGCCGACTTGTGAGTTTAATTCCTCCTGAGGAGTAATGTAAACTGATCACATGTTGTTGAGCCACATGGGATACGATTCCTAAGTGGAAGCCTCCTAGTACTTTCCTGAGGAAGGTCCTATGGGTCTATTCACTTAGTTCCATTAGTTTATCTAGGATTTCGTAAGTATCCAGTGATGTTGGAGCCGACTTGTGAGTTTAATTCCTCCTGAGGAGTAATGTAAACTGATCACATGTTGTTGAGCCACATGGGATACGATTCCTAAGTGGAAGCCTCCTAGTACTTTCCTGAGGAAGGTCCTATGGGTCTATTCACTTAGTTCCATTAGTTTATCTAGGATTTCGTAAGTATCCAGTGATGTCGGAGCCTTCATGTGAGTTTAATCTCTCCTGAGGAGGGATGTAAACTGATCACAGTTGTCGAGCCGCATAGGATACGACTCCTGAGGAGTAACCTCCTGGTGCTTTCCTGAGGAAGATACCATGAGCTTGTCTGCTTAGCTTCCTTTCTCTGGTAAGCTTATTCTGAAGCTTGGAGAATGGGATTGATTCCTCTTGCCTAGGAGTTTGTTTAGATCCTTGCTTAGGGTTTTGATTAGATTTGTTGCTTAGATCTTTGCTTAGGTTGTATAGAGTTTGTTTAGAGAGCTAGATTAGGAGCTTGTTTCAGGTTTGTTAGAGGCCCTGCTCAGGGTTAGTCTCTTTGTGTTGATTGACTTGTGTGATGTTATGTTGCATTAGACTTAGGTGCCCATCTAGATAGTTCTGAATAGGTGCATCTTAGAAGTAGACTTTGTGTGCATGAGAAGTTGAGGTGGTCCTCCTTCTGCTTGTTTGTTATTGCGTGGCTTTGCTTGTTGGTATTCGGTAGAGCTGAGCTCCCTTGCCTCTGTGCCTTGTTCGTCTAGTTGTTGCATTCATGCATATTTTCAGTATTCTTTACGTTGCAGTTTCTTGTTTGTGGTTTAATCCTGTTGCCATGATCCCTTAGGAGCTCTGACTTCTCCGCTGCGGAGTTGTTATGATAGACATTAGGATGGTCAACCAGGTGTGATAGCAGTAGGTAGATTCCCCTGTTTCTCAGCTATAGTTCTAGGGTTTCCCTTTCCTTTCTGTAGGAGCTTTTGAGTAGCTTGACCCGTAGTTAGCTGAACTACAGCTGCTCTGATTCTTCGTTCCAGACGAAGATATGTAGGCATAGGATGCGATATCCTAGCGAGCACACTAACGACTAACCTTTGTTCTCTCGCGGCTGTGCGATCGAGACTTTCCCGCTAACGACTAATTGCTATCCCTTTCTCTTGCCTGAGCGCGTTTGAGACCAGATCGTAGTTGTAGGTTCCCGAGCCTTAGAGACTAGTTTGTTTTCTCACTGTTGTGTGAGAACTCCTGTTTACCCGTAGTTAGCCGAACTACGTTTGCTCTGATCTTTCATTTCAAATGAAAGTACGTAGGCACAGGACGCGATGTCCTGGCGAGCACCTTTTCCCCCGTTAGACGTAGGAAGTCGAACTACGTTGACTCTGACTTTCCCATTGCACGAGGGAATACGTAGGCCCAGAACACCGTATGTTCTGTCGAGTCCTGTCCTTTTATTTTCTTTTCAGACCAGCCATTAGCGTAGATAGATAACACACCCTTTTACCTATAAACACCAAGCGTGGATCCCATCGAGTACGATGGACGTGAGGGGTGCTAATACCTTCCCCTTGCGTAACCGACTCCCGAATCCAGGTTTTGGTTGCGATGACCATACCTTTTCCCGTCTTTGCGAGGTTTACTTCGAGCGTTTCCTTTCCCGCTCTGAGGGATAAATAACGCACGGTGGCGACTCTCCTGTCAAGCCGGCGCCGATTTTCGCAGTAGCGACAGCTGGCGACTCTGCTGGGGATTTATAGCATCTAGGGACTTTTCCCATCCCTTATGCTGGGACCGTTTCCCATCCCCTACGCGAGTCAATCCTAGCGCTTGGATGTTTATTCGTTGGGTGTTGTGCATATTGTGTTTTACTTTTCTGCACTTTACTTTTCTGTACCTTTACCTTTCCGCATTTATTTTCCAGCATTATATTATTATGATTATTGCTGTGGGCAAAGGGAGGTTACTGTGAGTGAGAAGCCGGACCTGGGCTTGAGTACACACCTAGATATAGTTGCGGAGAAGTAGTAGACGAACCTGTCTGCTGAGCAGGCACAGTTCCCTACGAAAATTTGCGCTCAGACGAGATTCTTGCAGAGGTGCTCCTTTCCGGTCCTGAGGATCTGAGGGGAGTCCAGACGTAAGGATTGTCGACTCTGGGGACCGATCATTTGGAAGTCAGCTAAGTAAGGCCTCTTCATGACTTGATGATGCCACTCCTTCTGGGAATCGTATCGTCACTCATGAAAGTCTGTGACGCTGATAACCGCATAGGATGCCGTACCTTTGTCCGTGGATTAGGTCTATCCTACCTGTGAGAGGGACTGGGTTATTGCAGGAAAACTGGCCTTCAGAAACCATGATTCATTATCTTTATCAGATGGTATTCTTGATTCATCTCCAGGTGTGTTGTCTGGGTCAGATGGGTTTCTTATCTGAGGTTGAGGCTATTACCAGATGGTATTCTCGTCAGATACAGAGGTTCAGATGGTTTTCTTACCAGGGGATTGATATTTTGAGTATCAGATGGTAGTTAGTGGCATGAGATTCTGATGACCGTGATGGTTTTCTGTTCTTGATCACAGAGATATTCCTCTTCAGGCTACAGCATAGCCCCTGTGTTCGCAGATTGCATTATTTATCATATTGCATCATTGCATTACCATCTGCATTCAACTAACGTGTGTGTATTGCAGGTACATATTTTCCCTTCCAGTTCTGGTGTTCGTTCCTAGCAAGACATGGAAAACCTGAAGAGAGTATTGCCCTATAAGTTTCCGTCGCCGAATATCAGTCTATTGTTAGAATTGATGGCTATTGCTAAGAAGAGAGGAATGGGTGACTTCAGAAAGAGATATGGGAGGATCCTGACCTACGTTTATCAGCCATCTGTCTACGAGACCAGCGGCATCTACACTCTGTTACAGTTTTACGACGCGGAGCTCAGGTGTTTTGTATTTCCCGACTTCGTTTTGGCTCCTACCCTGGAGGAATACTCTGCACTTCTGGATATACCGATCCGTGAGCAGATGCCTTTTTATCGTCCGGACGCTGAGCCTAAGCTGGCTGAGCTTTCTACCATCCTGTGCTTGAAAGAGTCTGAGTTGTCTGGGAAGATGATCAGAAGAGGAGACGTATGGGGATTTCCGTTGGATGTCTTAGTGGATAAGGCTCGAGAGTACGCCCAGAAGGGTAAATGGGATGTTTTTGACGTTATCCTTGCTGTATGTGTGTATGGCATCGTGTTGTTCCCGAACATTCCTGATTTTGTTGATTCAGATGCCTTCTATATTTTGGCTGCGGGAAACCCAGTTCCTACTTTGCTGGGAGATATCCACCATTCAACTCATTATCAGAATGAAAAGCGACGAGGAAGGAACGTGTCTTGTTGTGTCCCTCTCCTATGCAGGTGGTTCACCAGTCATTTGCCTAAGTCAGGTCCCTTTGTCACGTCTATCAATTCTCTAGGATGGCCCGAGCGCTTAATGGGATTAACTGCTGAGAACGTGGTATGGACCAATAAAGAGGTATTTGGAGCTGAAGTCATACTCAAAGGCGAAGGATTTCCGAATGTTCCTTTAATTGGAAGGAAAGGTTGTGTCAACTATAACCCGTCCTTATTGATCAAGCAATTTGGGTACATACCTCATGGAGCGCCAAAGCCCGAGGAGATACAGGAATCTCTGTATCTCACTGGGGCAATAGGGAAAGAGATGCTGACTAAACTTGAGAAAGCCTGGAAAAACTTGCACAAGAGAGGGAAGCTTTCAGGTAGCAGAGGGGATACTCGAGGTCCTAGCTCATATATAGAATGGATTCGTGAGCGAGCTGTGAAGTTCCTTATGCCGTATCCAGCAGTTCAGCCATTGCATCCTCCTCCGGTAGAGGAGCCTACCACTGTGGATATTCAGGTTTACAAGCAGCTGATGGCGGAGAAAGAAGAGCTAGCGAGGGCTAAAGAGGCTTTAGAGCAGGAGAATGCCCAGCTTCGGCATGAAAATATTGAAACAGGATATATTTCTAAGCAACAGGCTGAAACTCTGAAACATCTGAAGGCTACGCTATTGGAATTGACTGAAACCAAGAAGCGTCTAGAGTTAGATGTCGACTCAGTTAGTAGTGTGTTGGCCACCAAAAAGCAAGAACTGGAAAGGGCCTACACAAAGCTAGCCAAGTTCAGAGAACACTGGGATCTCACTATGACCAAGCGCAAGGAGCGAGAAGGAGAGCTGAAGACACAGATTGCTCAGTTAGAAGAACAGGTCAAAGTGAAGAACGAAGAGCTTGAAGAAGAAGCCTGTCGCCGATACGAGGCCGAGCGCAAGTTGACAGATGCCATGAAGAACTTGGAAGATTTCCAGCATAGAGCAGATGCCAAGAGACCCAAACCTGGGGGCGGTGCCAATGATAAGGCTTGGGAAGACTTTGTCAGAGACATCCAGGGGACAGTCAGGAAGAGGGATCGACTGATAGAAGGTTTGATTTATCAACCAGATCACGCAGAGACAAAGAAGATGGTCGAAGACTTCCGCAACCGTACCCGTATTTGATTTCTCTCTTGTATTCTGTATGTTGAGATCACCACCAGACATGTTGGCTGGGATCCTCTTTGTCATATCAGCTGTATAGAGCATAGTTGTGTAACTTCTTGACAAGACTGTTATTCTAATCAATATATGAGGGATTTTCCAAATATTGTCTCTATGGTTTATCTCGTCTTGCTACCACTGACACCGGAATTGGAGGGAAAATATCTCCAATGCACACATGCACGTTAGCATTTTTGTATTTCTGTTTGCATAAATCATATTGCATAGCATTTCTCTAGCAGGTCAGAGCACTTATCCAGCCTTTGTTTTCACCAGAAAGTGATTCTCGGGGAATTGTTTGAGGCAAGAGTGGAGTGTTGAAGACGACCAAGGGGCTGAAGCGGATTTGAGCAGAATCAAGCAGCATAGTCGGTTACCGGTAATTGGTGGCTATGTCTGAAGGCAATTTCCAGGTTCCTGACACCCAGGCAGGGTTTACTATGGCGTCCAACCATCAGTATGATTCTATGGAAGGCTTCCCGCAAGCAAACAATATTACTGCAGACCAAGTTGTACAGCCTGCTGTTGAGAACCGAGATCAGCATGAGCAGTTTCTTGCCCGAAATGAATATTATCCTCCTGTTAACAATCAATGTGTTGCTTTCCCTGCGATGAATTACCGGAGAGATATTCCGGTGACCGGGTTAGGAGATCCAAGAGCTCTTGACGATGGTAGAAGACTCCGAGCGTTGGAAGAGCAAATGAAAGCCTTGGAAGCGAAAGATGTTATTAACCTGGATGCTGTAGCCATGTGTTTGGTTCCTGACCTGGTGTTGCCGCACAAGTTCAAAATGCCGGAATTTGAAAAATATACAGGAGATAGCTGTCCAAAGTTGCATTTGATGATGTTCTGTCGGAGGATGACTTCGTTTGTGCGAAATGACAAATTGATGATCCATTGCTTCCAGTATAGCCTGACTGGGGCATCCCTGAGATGGTATGTGCAATTGGAGAGTAATCAGATTCGATCATGGGTAGATTTAGCCAGAGCTTTCATGAAGCAGTACGATTACAACTTGGATTTGACTCCTAGTCTCGTAGATCTGCAAGAATTGTCTCAAGCGGAGCATGAATCATTCAGAGCGTATTTGCGAAGGTGGAAAGAATTGTCTGCTAGTGTTCGACCACCGCTTCCGGAAAGAGAACTGGTTGACATCTTCTTGGGTACTCTGAAAGGCCATTATTTTGACAAATTGTTCAGTTGCACAAGCTTTGTGGGCCTGATGAGGCTGGGAGAGATTGTTGAGCGAGGACTCAGGAGTGGAAAGTTTCGAGGTGTTCCTTACGTCCCAGTTGATAGGATTGAGTCAGTTGTCAGTTCTCAAGAAGAGTGGGAAGGAGATGATGCCACCTCAGAATCTCTAGCATCTCAGGATCAGTTTTCAGATACTTCAAGTCAACGATCATCCTATCGCCGATCGCGTCAGCATGCTCCACGAAGACCAAGGAAGCCTGAAAGGCAGTTTACTCAGCTACCGGTGTCGTACAGTCAGTTGTTGCCAGATCTGGTCAGAAGTAGATTGATAGTGCCGAAAGAGACTAAGCCGGTAATTCCACCTTATCCTCCAGGTTTTGATGCCAGCGCCCGTTGTGAGTACCATGCTGGGGCACAGGGGCATTCAACCAATGATTGTAAGGTGCTTAGAAGTCAGATTCAGGATCTGCTAGACTCTGACCGTATTTGCGTCACTCCTCAAGGTTGTGTTCAGATTAATGATTTTCCGTCTTCTAGTTGTGCGGGTTCGTCAGTTAATGTCATGGAAGACTCCACAGGAAGTGTGTGCTCTGAAGATTGCCAATCAGAAAGTTCGGTGGTATGGGAGAAATTTCTAGAGGTTTTCGCGTCGGATGCCGCATCTGTTTTCTCTGCTTAACCCGTTTAGCTTTTGTGCATCAGTATTTGCTGACCACCACCAGGATTGTTGGCTGGGGTCACTGTATTCGTACTCATTTGTGCTTACCTGCTGATTTTGTTGGTTGTACATTTATGGGAGATGTTCGTCTGTTTGCTTATAGCTTGGGTTTCTCTTTATCTCGTTGTGAATGTGTGTTTGCTTTCTGCGCTGCATTATCATTTAACAGGTATATCAGAACCGTGGGTCTTATTTCTTCATCATCCAGTTTGTTGCAGGAATTCCTCCAGAGATATGGAACAGAATCAGGTTGAATTGATCGAAGTCCAAAGCCAGCTGGGGCAGATAATGAGAGACATGCAAGAGTTGCGTTCAGAGCAGAAGATTCTCAAAGAGGAGAACAGTCAGCTGAAGACCCAAGTGAGCTTGATCATGGAGGTAGTCAAGAATGTGCTTAGGAAAGAAGACGATCAGCTATTTGAAGCCGCAATGAAGAAGCTCGCGCTACCTGTGCATGTGGAACCTGAGCAGCAGCAACAGAAGATGCATCCGGCTCAACAGAGGATCCAGGAAGGGAAGCCAAAGAGAATGTTTGAGGCACCACCTATGGCATATGCTGAGCTCTTGCAGATCTTACTGAGGTTTAATCTGGTGGAGAAAAGAGCGTTGACACAACCAACGAAAGCGTTTCCTCAAGGGTACGATGCCAGTAAACAATGTGAATTTCATTCCGGGGCATTCGGACATGACATCGAGGGTTGTCATGCTTTCAAGCACAACGTTCAAGACCTGATTGACTCGCACGATATTGAATTCACGCCGGGCGGCGTAGCTGTGCATATTGCTCCTGTCTCAGTCGATGCTAAAATGACAGATGTTTCCAAAGCTGTAGTGGGTCAGAAGCGTATCCTGGACTCCATGGTGTCAGAATCTCCAGGCCCACAATTGTTGCCTATTCCTGGGGCAGATCTGAGAAAGCAAATGGCTAAGCATAAGGAGAGCGTTAATCAGTACATCAAAGATCAAGAAACCGATGTTGCATTTGATACGAAGGGTGCTCAAGGGTCAACCCGATACCGGCAGCAGCAGCCTCAGCAACAGAATAATCGGGGGTATAAGAGAGGTCAGAATCCAGGTCCTTTGGCAAGCCGTCATTTGGAAACTCCTCCTATACCATACGCACAGCTTCTGCAGACATTGCTTCAGCTCCAATTGGTTCGTAAAAGGACATTGGCTCCCTTAACGGGACCACCACCACCGGGGTACGATGCTGACGCTACTTGCGAGTTCCATACCGGGGCACCTGGCCATACAGTTGAGAACTGTAAAGCCTTTAAGCACAAAGTGCAGGATCTGCTTGATAGTGCCGCAATCAGCTTCGGACCGGGAGGTCCCCACATCATCTGAATGAAAGAGGAAAAGCTCTATAGTTTGGTTGAGTCGATTGAAAGCAGATCAAGACAGCATTGGGTTGCCTCTAATAAAGATAGCTGGTTCAGCAGCAGGGCAGATGTGGAAAGCCCAGTTCTCGGAAGCTAGCATATTTCCTTTGTTTTAGCTTGTCATTTCTTTACATTTGTAATTGCTTTCCTGTTTGAATTTGTGAACTTGTTTGTAAAACTTGGTTGTTTTCATTTAAATTGATGATAATGAAATAAATGTGCATGTTTTGATTGAATCCATTCGTGTTCACTAACATGTTTTTTTTGCAAATGTCCAACACTTGGTTAAGTAGAATTTGGGGAGGATGACGAAAATGACCGACATGCAACTACCGATATTGTATGCTTTTGAAATAGAACCTGTTGATGATGTACAGGCATTGTTTCAAATCCTTAAACACCGGAGATATAAGGAAGATAATCCCTTGTCAACCCCTTTGAGCCTTGTAGTAGGAGTTTCTTTCTGTGAACGAAAAAACCCTCAATCTTAACCTGGGGCAGGGTAGGTGTTAGCTAATTTGACCGAGCGTCCAAATTGCAAAAGGAGTGTCCGTTCGAGGATCAATCACACCCCTAGAGGTCGTACCTAAAAGACCACAGTGGTTCAATCAAGAGTGGGACAGCCACATCATTCCCAAAGATTCAGGCAACCAGTGTCACACGACTTGTTCGAAAGGAAAAAAATGAAAGAAAAAGAATCAAAAGCCCGCTAAGTCAAGAAAATTTCAAAACAAATGACTTAGGCAAAAATGAGGGCATCCCGCTGGACTTAAAAAAATCAAAAGATACTCAAAAGGAGTCAGTCCAGGCAAAAGTTAGGGATATGAAAAAGAAAAGACGAAAAGGATCAAAAGGAAAATCCTCGATGGAAATACAAGTCGTGTGACCACAAATGTCAAAGACGAAAGAGTGAGTGGCTGTCACTCCAAAATCCAGAAGTTTCTCGAACTATCACTCCTATCTTTCAGCTTCTGAGAGGTGAGCGCTAAGGTCGAATTAGCTGAACGTAGGATGGGAGAACATCAAGGAGAACGGGTGGGTTAAAAGTAAACTTTGAGCCTTTATCCTTTCTTTCAAAACCATGAACCTGACCACATTACAACCTTCAAAAGACCTAATTGAAGCAGGGTGTTTCGAAAGCATACTCCGGTAAAGGTCGTGTCGATTCTGACTCCTAAAAAGGTTCCTCTTACCATGTCGGTACTGATGTTGATAAATGTTTTACGCATTATATGCCGTAAATTGTTTTTCCTTTTCCCAGTGAACAGATTGGATGTCAAAGCTGTCATATGTGTTGCATTAATACATCTTTTATGCATAACAACTTGTTTTACTGGCGAGTAAGCGCTTGACAGCAGAAAAGTTTCCTGCAATGGAAAGTATGATCAAGATAGAATGCAGAATGCCCGAATGTTCCGAGAGCAGGGGCAAGCTTTATGGTGATCCCCAGTCAGGTCAGCTTTCCGAAATCAGTTATTCTGGGGCAATCAGGTTGAGATTCGGTGAATGCGTCGTAGTCAGGAGGTACTACTCTGAATCAGATAATCGGAGCAAGGTCATTGCAGTCAGGGGCAGACCATCTTAAGCACGCAAAGGTTGCGCGAGAAGCATTCAAGGTGAAGTATCTCTCAGGAGTTCAGAACGCTGAGGCATGTTGTATCAGGCCATCGGGGCAACAGATTTGCAGATTTCCTTTCAAGGACCATCCCCACGGAGATCCCGTAGGCTGAGGCATATCAGAAGCGAAAGGATTGTTGTTCTCTGTATCAGCAAGGCCATTCAGGGTTATTCGAGCAGATGCAGTCGATTTTCGAGAGCGAGATGAATGCGGGAGGTCGTGTCACCATCCCTTGACTATTCAAGGCTGTGTATTCAGGAAGAATATTTTCCAGCGGAGTTATATTCCCCAGCAGGGTATTACTTCGTCAAAGTGTTCGGTTAAGTTCCCGGTATCCCCAGCAGGGTTGATTTCACTCTCCCAGCATTTATTTTGCTAGGACGATTCAGTGATATCCGGGTTATCCCCCAGCAAAGTTGGCCTCGCCTTCAGCATTTATTTTGCTGAAGTGGTTTTCTGTACCCGGCCTTCTCCGGCAGCTCGAGCCTGCTAGCATATTGCATGCATCATCATACTTGCATCATACTTGCATATCATTGTCAGAATGCGTCGCATTTCCATCCAGGATGGAGCATTACGCTGTAGAAAGGCTAAAGCATTCGCATGTGCATACAAAGCATAAGTCAAGTTTTCTATCAGCTTCACATGGCGCGTGAATTACTCTGTGATCAGTTCAGGGGCGTTTATCCAGCAACAGTATTCAGACGATTCAGCGGATTACTTGTATCTCAGATCATACAGCGATTATGCTTTAAGCAAGCAGTCATCTGATATCGACAGACTTTTCTTCCCGTCAATTCATATTGGCGATGTGTTCCTCCAATGAGTGGATTTCTCCGTCTATCATTAGACGTCGTGAGTACGAATGTGGTTTTCTTTCCGTCTATCCATAGACGATGTGAAGTTGCGGGTGATCGCAGTAAGATTTCAAGAAGGGGTTTCTCCCAGGAGATGCTTTCCTTTCCGTCTATCAGTAGACGATGTGAAGTTTCAGGCAATCTTCAATGGAGTTCAAAATAGAGCTTTTCTAGCAAGTGGCTTTCCTTTCCGTCTGTCAGCAGACGATGTGAAGTTTCGAGCTACTGTTCAGAGGGTTTCTTATTGCCAGATCCTACATATGATAAGGTGTTTCCCCAGCGAGTCTTCTCCGGCTATCCTTAGTTGTTGAGGGGTTTCAAAATGATTTTGGATATTGGTTCTCTTTCTGGTTATTGGATATGATGACGTTCAAGAAAGACTTTTCTGACCATCAATCCCTATTGATGTCGAGGCTCTCCGAAGAATGTTCAGTTTGCATGATTGTCGATTCTTATTGACGACATGTTTCTTAAAAGGTGGTTTTTCTTCCCGTTAGTCCATACTGACGATGTGGCCCCTTCAAAGATGTTGATTTTTCCATCAATTCCCGTAGACAGAAGGATTCTGAAATTCAAAGGATGGTGTTGAATTGCGTTATGGTGACTTCCCGTCTATCTTTAGACGATGTGTGTATGGAGATTCTGGTGTCTTTCCGTCTATCCTTAGACGATGTGAGTATGAAGATTAAGGTTTTCTCCCGTCTGTCAGTAGACAGCGTGAATTCAGAGATTATTTCTTTCCGTCTACCCTTAGACGATGAGAATAATGAGTTGTTCATCAATCAGGATGATTCCGTCTACCCTTAGACGATGTGGATAATGAGTTGTTCATCAATCAGGATGATGCCGTCTACCCTTAGACGATGAGAATAATGAGTTGTTCATCAATCAGGATGATACCGTCTACCCTTAGACGATGAGAATAATGAGTTGTTCATCAATCAGGATGATACCGTCTACCCTTAGACGATGAGAATAATGATTTGTTCATCAATCAGGATGATACCGTCTACCCTTAGACGATGAGAATAATGAGTTGTTCATCAATCAGGATGATACCGTCTACCCTTAGACGATGTGGATAATGATTTGTTCATCAATCAGGATGATCCCGTCTACCCTTAGACGATGAGAATATTGATTGATTCATTGATTAATGTTGTCTTCCCGTCTATCATTAGACGAAGTGAGTATTCCATCAGGGTGTCTTCCCGTCCATCTTTGGGCGATGTGAGTATATTTCTCTTCCTGCCTATCAGTAGGCAATGTGAAAGAATCATGTATGTTGTTGCAACCATCCGGGTTTGTTATGTGGGGTATCACAAGCAACGGGTATTCAAATCAGGAGTTCTCTATCAGATGATTGATCAGTTTGGTGCCGTAATGACTGGACTCGGTTTTCTGGACTTTATTCTCCAAGCAGTTAACAGTATATGCTCGCGGTTGGCAAATTTTCGGGTTTTATTTGTATTCAACCGTCTCGTACCTCTGAATGTTTGAAGGCTGAGCGCTCTTCAAACCCTTCAGGTCCAAGTCGCTTGAATAGGGGCAGCTGTTGCACCCTAAAATTTGACCAACTGATTTTCCTATCTGACTCATGGTTTAAATTCATATTCGCAGCTCAGATGTATGATTTTTGTGCACAAGCAGGGGATATCAGAGTTTACAGCTTGATTTTTGTCTATCAGATATGGCAGACCCAGTCCAGATTATCGGGGTTTTATTTTCGGGAAATTGTGCGCTCCTCGGTGATTTTTCAGTGATTTTGAGGATATTCTGATGCCCGGGGATCTCCGTTCGATTCGATTTGGTCTCGTGCGCTTTTATGGGGGTCATTTGCATTCATCTGCATTTTTAGGATTTTTATAGGCTTTTGGGAATTTTTAATAGGCTTTATAATTTTTTCTGGAATTTAAGCAGGTTATAGAACATTTTTATAGTTTAATCTCTTTTTTAGGATTTTATAGATTTTTTAAATAGATTTTAATCACTTGTAGAATTTTAAATAAGATTTTAAATAGTTTTGTCATTTTAGAATAATATGGTTTTTCTTTTAAATCATTTTTAGGAATTTTTCTATAGAAAATAATATAGTTTTCTTTTATTAATAATAGGTTTAATTGTTTTTAAATCATTTTTTAGAATTTTAATAGAAAATTAGGATAATATAGAATTAATATGAGTTTAATCATTTTTAGAGTTTAATTAGGATTAATTGAATTTTTAGAGTTAATTAGAGGTTAATTGATTTTTTAGGGTTAATTAGGATAATACAGAATTAATTAGGTTTTAATGACTTTTTAGAGTTTTAATTAGGTTAATCATGTTTTAGATTTAATTAGATTGATTTAGTCAGTTAATTAGGTGTTAATAATTGATTAGAGTTAATTAGGTTTAGTTAACTGTTTTTTTACTCAGTTTTTTTTGCAGTCTTTTTGGTGATTCGTATGGGCCCAGGGTTTGTTTTTGTCAAAGCCCAATTCTCAATTCAGAAGTCCAATTCAGTCCAAGTCTTCCACCAGCTTCCAGCGCACACCAGAAATTTCTGGAAAGTTCTAGCATCTTCAGGGATATAAATAGCATGACACGTGTTGCTTAGAGGGCCCCCCCACGTTTTTCTCAATCATTGCGCCACCACCCACTCCCAGACGTCCCCACCTGTCCCCCACTATCTCTCTCTCTCTCTCCACGCCACCACGTGGCACGCATGCAACCATCTCCCTGAGCCACCTGGCCTCCTCTCGTCCTCGCCGGAGCCCCCTTACCGCCGGGCATGCAAACGCCCTAGCAACGCCGCCGGCCACCGTCCTTTCCACCGGAGCTACCAAAAGCCTCAGATCTTCATCTTCTTCCCAGATCTCCACCGTCTCCACCTCGCCGGAATCATCAACATTCATCATCTATCAAGAATTTTTCCAGACATTCATCATCTTCATCATTAATTTCCAGAAATCGTCCTCCACCTTCATCCACCTCCAACCAAACTCCAGAAACGCCATTAAACCTTCATCACCTTCATCCCACAGCTCTCCAGAAATCACTAAACCTTCAAACCTTCATACGAATTTTTTCCAGAAATCATCTCAGATCTTCATCGTCCATCAAGATCTTTCCAGAATAATATCAATCCTCCATCAATTTTTCCAGCACGCTCAGACATTCAACGATCTTCAACCAACGCAGCGCCTCCAGTTTTCTTCCATGATCTAGCCAGATTCACCAGAAATCTTCAAGATCTTCGCACTCTGAGGTCTTCGTTCTTCAACGAACTTCAAGAACACCTTAGCTCGTTCTTGCTTCTCATCCAGGTGCGTCCTCATTTAAATTTGTTGCATGTCGCTTCTGATTGATAGAATGGCCTTAGGTTGTGTTTGTTCATTGAGATTTTAGGGATGTTAGGGTTTGGAAGTGTGTTTGATGCGTGGTTTGAGTGTGGCGGTACTGAGATTGTGTTTGATTTTGAGGTTTGTTCAGAGAGTTTGAGAGGAGATGAGAAAGTTGCAGAGAGCGTGAGAGGTAGAGGAAGGAGATGAGGAGGACGGCGCTTGATGAACAGTGCCAGAGAGATTAGGAGAAGTTTAGTTTTGATTAGGGTTTGTCTGGGTTTAGGGTTTGGATTGGGCTTAGGCCCAAGCGTAGTTGCTACGCTAACCCCTCAATTGCTTCCCCACCTCCCTTCTGCGTGAGAGACAGAGTAACTGGAGTTGGGCCTTAGGCCCCAAATTGATATCAACACCCCCTGGGCGTAGCCCATTATGGATATCAACGGAGGAATTGCTAATGTGACACCCCCCCTCTGGTTTCAATTCAATTCTTTTGTTTTCTGGATAATAAGACTTGGGCTCAGCGCCCTACTGCTAATGGCACCCCACCATTGAGGGCCCAATGAATTGAAAGCTGAAATTCTTTGCTGTTTAGACCCCCAGCTCTATTCCATGTTGTTTCTTTTATTTTGATCTTTCTTTTATATTTCCATTAAATAAATCATAATAAATTGTAAATAATTGTTTTTAATAATTCTTTTTTTTCAACCATTTCATAAAAAATGTTAGGAAAATCAAATAAAAATAAAATTGTCATTTTATTTTAGTTTGCTATTTTTTGCATATTTTCCATTTTAATTGATGTGTTTTTTTAATATTTTTAATGCATGCATATCATTAGAAATTCATAAAAAAATAGTAGAATTAGTCAAATAATCCCGTTCTTTTTTCTGTAGACTCGTGATTCAGTGTAGAATTTTATAGTGCAAAAACATTAGCTCAATCATGCATTTTCATTCTAATTGCATTTTTTCACTATTATTGATGATGAATAATTGGTCTGTTGATATATCTGTGTTGCTGAGTTTAATTCTTTCATCTGGTATTGAATTTTGTTTTGATTTTTCAGTATGTTATCCTAGAGCCATGTAGGTCTCCCATTAGATTTTTGATAGATTTTCATAGGATGTTCTGCTGTGATTTGTCTGAGCCTGAAGATAGGAGAAGTCTTGATGACTTCTGACTTTGAAGTTCAACTGTGGTTGAACTTCAGAGATAGTCTCCTGTGGTTTGTTGGCCTGTGGGTTCTTCTTGAAGGTGGGAGCTGATGGGAGTCCTGTTGGAGCTTGCAGAGTTGCATTGGACTGAGGCTTAGTCTAGGAGCTTGTTTGTCTGTTTGTGAGGTTCGAGATCCTGAAGTTTGAAGGGAGTTTATGGTACTTTCCTGAGGAAGGCACTATGAATGACCTTCATTCTTTCTTCTCACCTCTTTCGTAAGTATCCAATGATGTCGGAGCCGACTTGTGAGTTTAATTCCTCCTGAGGAGTAATGTAAACTGATCACATGTTGTTGAGCCACATGGGATACGATTCCTAAGTGGAAGCCTCCTAGTACTTTCCTGAGGAAGGTCCTATGGGTCTATTCACTTAGTTCCATTAGTTTATCTAGGATTTCGTAAGTATCCAGTGATGTTGGAGCCGACTTGTGAGTTTAATTCCTCCTGAGGAGTAATGTAAACTGATCACATGTTGTTGAGCCACATGGGATACGATTCCTAAGTGGAAGCCTCCTAGTACTTTCCTGAGGAAGGTCCTATGGGTCTATTCACTTAGTTCCATTAGTTTATCTAGGATTTCGTAAGTATCCAGTGATGTCGGAGCCTTCATGTGAGTTTAATCTCTCCTGAGGAGGGATGTAAACTGATCACAGTTGTCGAGCCGCATAGGATACGACTCCTGAGGAGTAACCTCCTGGTGCTTTCCTGAGGAAGATACCATGAGCTTGTCTGCTTAGCTTCCTTTCTCTGGTAAGCTTATTCTGAAGCTTGGAGAATGGGATTGATTCCTCTTGCCTAGGAGTTTGTTTAGATCCTTGCTTAGGGTTTTGATTAGATTTGTTGCTTAGATCTTTGCTTAGGTTGTATAGAGTTTGTTTAGAGAGCTAGATTAGGAGCTTGTTTCAGGTTTGTTAGAGGCCCTGCTCAGGGTTAGTCTCTTTGTGTTGATTGACTTGTGTGATGTTATGTTGCATTAGACTTAGGTGCCCATCTAGATAGTTCTGAATAGGTGCATCTTAGAAGTAGACTTTGTGTGCATGAGAAGTTGAGGTGGTCCTCCTTCTGCTTGTTTGTTATTGCGTGGCTTTGCTTGTTGGTATTCGGTAGAGCTGAGCTCCCTTGCCTCTGTGCCTTGTTCGTCTAGTTGTTGCATTCATGCATATTTTCAGTATTCTTTACGTTGCAGTTTCTTGTTTGTGGTTTAATCCTGTTGCCATGATCCCTTAGGAGCTCTGACTTCTCCGCTGCGGAGTTGTTATGATAGACATTAGGATGGTCAACCAGGTGTGATAGCAGTAGGTAGATTCCCCTGTTTCTCAGCTATAGTTCTAGGGTTTCCCTTTCCTTTCTGTAGGAGCTTTTGAGTAGCTTGACCCGTAGTTAGCTGAACTACAGCTGCTCTGATTCTTCGTTCCAGACGAAGATATGTAGGCATAGGATGCGATATCCTAGCGAGCACACTAACGACTAACCTTTGTTCTCTCGCGGCTGTGCGATCGAGACTTTCCCGCTAACGACTAATTGCTATCCCTTTCTCTTGCCTGAGCGCGTTTGAGACCAGATCGTAGTTGTAGGTTCCCGAGCCTTAGAGACTAGTTTGTTTTCTCACTGTTGTGTGAGAACTCCTGTTTACCCGTAGTTAGCCGAACTACGTTTGCTCTGATCTTTCATTTCAAATGAAAGTACGTAGGCACAGGACGCGATGTCCTGGCGAGCACCTTTTCCCCCGTTAGACGTAGGAAGTCGAACTACGTTGACTCTGACTTTCCCATTGCACGAGGGAATACGTAGGCCCAGAACACCGTATGTTCTGTCGAGTCCTGTCCTTTTATTTTCTTTTCAGACCAGCCATTAGCGTAGATAGATAACACACCCTTTTACCTATAAACACCAAGCGTGGATCCCATCGAGTACGATGGACGTGAGGGGTGCTAATACCTTCCCCTTGCGTAACCGACTCCCGAATCCAGGTTTTGGTTGCGATGACCATACCTTTTCCCGTCTTTGCGAGGTTTACTTCGAGCGTTTCCTTTCCCGCTCTGAGGGATAAATAACGCACGGTGGCGACTCTCCTGTCAAGCCGGCGCCGATTTTCGCAGTAGCGACACTAGGCCCACCCAAATACTTAAATGAAACGCAGCGTTGAAGCTGCTTTCAGAATCCTTCACAATCACTCGTGGTCGTTAGATCCTTCCCTGGTCAAAGTCTTCAGTCTAATCCAATGGCAACCAACTCATCTTCTTCCTTTTAAATTTCTGAAACTTCCTCCACCTGCGCGCGCGAAGGTCACCGCCGGTGACTTTTCCGGTCAGCCTCGTCCAACCCTAACTCTCTCTACAGGCCTCTATTCCACATGGTTTCTACGCGAATCTTGTCCCAAATTTCACAAGGAATCCACCGATACTACTCAATCGTTCTAAAAACTCAAGAATCCAAGAATAGCAATCTCAACCGAAAATTGCATAAACCCTAAATTGTCACTAATCTTCAAATTAATGATCCAGAAAGCTTCCTACACCAATCTACAATGATTCTAACCTAACAAAACCTATTGATTATGCCTACATCAAGCCATGGAATGAGAATTACATACCTGTCAAAATCGTGTGAACAAAGTACTCAAATCTACAAATCAACCCTCAAGAACTTCCAGATTCCTTCACTAGCATCCAATCAACCTTCTGTATGCAAAGAAAAGAGTTGAAACTTGGTAGATTCTTGAATTCAATTCTGAGTTGCAAGCTTCAAACTCCAATGGCCAACTCACGATTCTTCCACAGTTTTGCCTTGAATTTGATCTGGAATCAACCACCAACACAAATGGAAGCTACTGAGATCAAGAACTTGGATTGAAATGGCCTAAATTGATGTAACCGATTTTGATTTGCAATGTGCAAATTCAAAATGCAATCTCTCTCTTCTCTCTCAATTCTCACCAACCTCTGCTATGAACCACTTCAGAATTATATATAGGACATGAAGGAATGATCTAGAAAGTTCTGGATCAATCTAATGAGAATTTCAATATCTCATGTCATGGAAAATGTCATCTCATGCCATCCTCATACCAGTTCAGGTTATAGCTTGAATTTTCCCTTCAATCTTGTTCAATTTCTCTCCACATGAGATTCTGAGTGTGTTTGAATGAGTTAGCACCTTGATCTTAATCCCATGTATAGTTTGGCATATGTAACTTAAGTCTTAAGTAACTAAATGCAACTCTTGGATTTTGACCTCAAATGAGAAAAGTAATATTGCCAATGCCTTTAAAATGCATTTTACAATCAAAATGACCTATAGGTTTGTCTCATTTGGTCACCAAATGGATTATTTGAATTTTTGACCATTAAATCCTTTTAATTCTTCCTTTTTCAAAATTTCTTGAACCAAGTCTCTCCTTGAGCCATTTCAATGCCTCCTTGATGCATGGTCAAGGTTAAAACCCCATTTGAGCAACTTTATAGTTGAACAAAACTTCATTTGAGGCCTCTAAGTTGGTGAAAATGGCATATGATCACAAATGACCTATAATCACCCAATGTCCAAAATACCCTTGACTTGTCAAAGCCATAACTTGAGTTCTACAAATCCTATCAAGGATTTCTAGTACTCTATGGAAAGCTAAGAGTATAAGGAACAACATTCATGTTGACCAAAAGTTCATAGGAATCATCCTTCTAGGGCAAAATTTTCATGCAAGCTGGGTAACTTTCAAGCTCCAAATTCACATACCTCAGATGACTTGTAACTTGTCAAAGTCATAACTTGAGTTCTACAAATCCTATCAAGGACTTATAGAACTCAAATTAAAGCTAAGATCATGCTCTACAACAATCATGTTGGGGGAAAGATGATATGACAATCAAATCTTGAGCTAAATTGCCTTGAAGATAGGGGTCAAACTAGGGGATTTTACACTGTCAAGCCTTAGAAACCCTAGCTTGAAACTTCTCAAACCCTTCAATCATGAGGAGTTGACCTTGGAATCATCCTTATAACATATCAATGCATCAATCCATGATCACATGGATCTTGAATTAGGTATCAACCTTCTTCAAACCCTCAGTTGACTTAGGGTTGACCCAGTCAAACCCTAGCTGCACCAATCATGGTTGAGGCTTCTTATTCTTGCACAATGACCTGTCTAGGCCCTAAAGTGATCTTCAACACTTCTCATGAGCTCTCTCAATACCTCAAGTCCAACTTCATGGCTTCAGAATCATCTGATGGCTTTTCACAACTCTCAAGTTAGGAGACACACACTCTTGGTTTCAACCACTCTCTCTGAGGATCTTTTAACTTCTCTGACAAGGATATCAACCCTTGAACATCTGAATAACCTTCTTAGCTAGCCTCATAGTCTTGTGTAGCCCTTGATTGGTAATCATACCTCTTGATCTTCTGCATACATGTCAATGAAATGCAAATGATAATGATAATGTGAATGAAATGAAACATAAGCTAAGTAAAGAAAAGTTGGTCAAATTTTGGGGTGCAACAGCTGCCCCTATTCAAACGGCTTGGACCTGACTGGGTGAGAAGCGAATGGCTCTCAAATAATCAAGGTAAAAGACGGTTGAATACCAATAAACCCAAAAATTTTCCAACTGCGCAAGTACACGGTACTCTGATGGGGACAAATCTTCGGAGACTGAAATAATAGTTGCACGACAACTAGCTGGAGAAATACTGATCTGAATCTCCATCATGATGATTCTCTGATTTATCTGATACCATTGCATCCTCAAATCATCAAGGGATCACTGATTACGCGGTAACGGGTGATTTGCCAACCACGCAGGTAAACGATACCTTGATTGGTAGGAATGTCTTCGAAACTGAACATGATAGTTGCACGGCAACTCTGTTGGGGAATTGGTCACACGGTAACCGATGAAGGGTCTATCATGCCGTCAGGCATTCTGCGTCCCTGCATCGGAATTCCTCGGGACTCATCAGGTCATTAGGAACTTTTTAACAATCGAGTTAATCATGCCATCAGGCATTCAAAGGGATTCTCGAGCGTCAGCCGGACTTCGTCAGTAAGTCTGAAAATAGAATCCTTGGTCAATCATGAACCAAATGGGGATATACAATCTTTTACCGTCTGGAACTCCACATCAGCTGAGAGAACTGCTTTGACCTCGTGGTTAGACTTCATCAGTAAGTCTTCAAAGGGAATCCTTAATCAATCAGGAACCACTAAGGATACGCAATCTTTTGCCATCAGGCACTCTGCATCAGCTAGGCGAACTGCTTCGACATCGCAGTTAGACTTCATCAGTAAGTCAAGGGTTTTGGCACCGCTGCCGGACTTCAATCATTAAGTCTTCAAGGAAATCTCAACTTCTCTGTTTAGAACCTGCCGGGGATTTCACATCTCCGCTGGGGATTCTGGAGAACTATCCAGTAACTCTGCTTCGGGGATCCAGAAATTCTTCTGGATGAATCAACTCTGCTGAGGAAATCAAGAATCATCTTGAACAAATAACTCCGTCAGGGACTTCAAGAATCATCCTGAGCCAATAACTCTGTTGGAGATTTCAGGAATCATCCTGAGCAAACTCTGCCGGGGACTCTAAGCATCAACTTGAGCAGCCCTTTCTGGCGACTTCACTGGGGTTTTTAAGAATCATCTTAAGCAATCAACTTCGCTGAGGAATTCAAGAATCATCTTGGGCAAACGACTTTGTTGGGGAATTCAAGAATCATCTTGGGCAAGCCATTCTGCGTAGGAACACCTGCAAAACAAGAACGGTAACGACCTAGCTCATGTTTCATATGCATATGTTTAACAATGGCGCAATGCTCCACACGGTGGAAATGCTACGCATTTAGGGTAGATGCTATGCAATCATGCAAAATGCTACGACCTCATCAGCAAAATAAATGCTGAAGGGAGAATCCTCCTGTCAAGGAGAAAGAACCACTCTGGTAGAGGAAGGACTCATCCTGCCGAGGAGAACCGGCCACAATCTCAACTGGACTCCACCTAGGGAAATGAACTTCAGTCGACTGCTGCAGGGGAATAAAGCTCTACGAGAACCTGAACCCGCTCAACTGGGTGTACAAACCACAAGCTGCTGAGGACAAATGATGTCAATCGCAGAAATAAACTGCATGACCTTCGCGGCTAAAACTTTTCTGGAGATAACGACTTCGGTGGGGAAATACAGCATCAGCTGTTCAACACTCTACTGGGGGAAACCAATCATGGCCTGAACGGCTTCCAAGAACTCGTCTCTCTTGGGGAACTGCAAACTCGGCTGGGGAAGAAGGAATCATCCTGCTTACAGGGGAGAGTACAACTCTGTGGGGAATCTCAATTCTCCTGGAGACTTCAGTCTGTACTATCGAGTGCTGCACACTTCAGTGTATGACTCAGCTGGGGAGATGACGTTCCTTCAGGATGCACCTGGTTGGGGAGAGAATCTTCTCTGCCCGGGGAGACATATCAATGCTTTCAATCTCATGTTCAAACTCCACGAGGATATGCTGCTGAACTTGCTGGAGAAAAAGGAATCATCCTGCTTGGGGGCGCATACGGCGTATTGCCTGGTATATGCTACACCTGTAACAACACAAACAAACAGACAAGATACCCTTCTCAAAGGGACCTATCAAGGTTATCATCTTGTAACAATGTTCAAGTAATTCATTGTTTCAACAATCAGTGGCCTAGGCCAGTAAGTTTATGTATGCGCATTTTATCCCTAATTTTTTCAATTTATATCCCTAATTTTTTCCCGAACCCTTTTTCCTTTTTTATGGTTCGCCGGGATGCCCCATTTTTTCCTGGATATTCTTTTTCTTTCCAGCGGGTCATTTTTTAAGCAAAGTATTTTTTAACTGCGTCCGCGTTCACCGGGGATGCAAAATCTTCACCATCCATCATGGACAACAACAAGGCTCCTCCCGAGAAGACCTTGCTGACGACGTACGGACCTTCGTAATTGGGAGTCCACTTGCCCCGGTGATCGGAGTGTGGAGGAAGAATCTTCTTCAGGACGAGATCACCCGTCTGCAAGCTTCTAGGACGCACCTTCTTGTCATAAGCTTTCTTCATTCGGCTTTGGTACAAACGACCATATGCAATCGATGCTAATCTTTTCTCGTCCATCAGGCTGAGTTGGTTTAGTCGGTTCTTAATCCATTCTGCCTCATCGAGTTTCATGTCAACCAAAACTTGTAAAGAAGGAATCTCAACCTCTAACGGTAGGATAGCTTCCATACCATACACCAGTGAGAAAGGAGTTGCCCCGGTTGATGTACGTACCGTTGTACGATAACCGTGTGTCGCTACTCGAAAAATGCATCGTGCAACGACGGGGAGGCGAAAAGAAAGGATAGAAGAGTCGCCACCGAACTTTATTTATCCCATGTGGGGAAAGGAAAATATCGAGAAAACCTTAAGAAAATAATGGAGAAGATGGTCTTGCAACCAAGAACGGGTTCGGAAGCCGGTTATGCGAGGGGAAGGTATTAGCACCCCTCGCATCCATCGTACTCGATGGGAACCATTTGTTCGTCGACATGTGAATATATTTGCTTAAATATTATGCTATAAAAGTGTTCCACGGGGTAAAAAGAGAAGATTGAAACAGGAGAAATGAGAGGTTAGGAGGAAGAAGAGAACGAGGAAGAAAAGAGAAAGAACAAACTCGGTAGGACTTCGCAGTCCTAGGCCTACGTATTCTCAAAAGGTATGAGAAAGTCAGAGTCGACGTAGTTCGGGGAACTACGGGTGAAAGGTGAAAAAGGGAGCTCGCCAAGACATCGTCGTCTTGTGCCTACGTATTCTCACCTGACATGAGAAATCAGAGCAAACGTAGTTCGTGAAACTACAGATATAGAGGGGAAGTGTGCTCGGCAAGGATTGTGGCCCTTGTGCCTACGTATCTTTACTTGAACGAAGTAAAGAATCAGAGCAGCCGTAGTTCGGCCTACGGTGTGCGGGGGAGTTCTGGTAGACGATGCTATCGTGCGCATTCTAGCAGTTGGGCGTATTGCTGCTCGCTCGTTGGAGACTTAGGCGTTACCTGTTTGCGGTAGAACGGACGTAGCATGCCTTTCTGGGAAAGGGTGGGAAAAGAAAAAGGGTGCTCACTAGGATATCGCAATCCTATGCCTACGTATTCTCAATATGCATGAGAAATCAGAGCAACGTAGTTCGTGCCTACGGTGCGGATAACCGGTGTGTTTTGTGGATGATGTTATCGTACGCGTTCTAGCAGTTTAGGTGTTTTGCTGCTCGCTCGTTTGGAGACTTATGCGTACCTGTTTGCGGTAGAACGGACGTAACATATCCTGTTTGAAAGGTTGGTTTACGCCATGCGAGGCAAGGTATCATGTTTGATTGGTTGAGATTGTTTTTGGGGCGAGATAGGTCCTCGGATAGTAACCCCTACGGGTAGTACCCAATTCTTTATCTCAAAGTTTTTGTTATAAAAGGGTGTGGCGAACGAGGCGTCTTCGTATTGAAAGACGAGCGTCGAAACCACCCTCACTACAGTGGGCATCCCTACGCTCGGAGAAGAAGAGGTCTACACCCAATCCTCTCTCTTTAATTCAATGCAAAGAGAACTTCGTTCTCTTATTAAAGATGTTTTTGGTTTTGAATGGTAAGTGCTTTGCGACAGAGAACCCTACGGTAAACATCAGCACTCGGGATAGGAGAAGGCCTACGCCTAACCACTCCACGACCATTCAAGTTTTTGTTATGAAAAGATTTGAAAATGCACTCGGTACGGGACCGAAGTTTTAGGTGAGAAAGGTTGCGAAAAGGAGTTGTGAAAGGAGAGATGGATAAAGTCGCATCTTCGTATTGAAAGACGAGTATCGAGACCACCCTCACTACAGTGGGCATCCCAACACTCGAAGAAGAAGAGGTCTACACCCAATCCTCTCTTTTTAGTTCAATACAAAGAGAAATTTATTTTAAAGATGGTTTGAAAATGGACTCGGTACGAGACCGAGGTTTTTGAAAATGCGCTCGGTGCGGAGCCGAGGTTTTAGGAGGAAAAGGGGTGGAAGCATCTTCGTATTGAAAGACGAGTGTCGAAACCACCCTCACTACAGTGGGCATCCCAACACTCGGAAAGGAAGAAAGTCTACACTTAATCCCCTCTTTTTAATTCAATACAAAGATAATTTGATTTTGAAAATTGTTTGACAAAGTTTTTTGAATCGAGTCGGGACAAGTAATGAAGGGAGAAAAGAGGTGGTCTCAGATCCAACATTACCTATCAATAATTTGACTGGTAATGAATTACGGAGGTCTCTTCATAGACCCAAAAAAAGAAAATGGGACAAAATGTCCAATGACAAATACAAAATAAAATTTAACTCTAAAATAAAAAATAAACTATAAAGTCTAATATTATAAATTAGGAATTAAATAATATGAAACTCTATATAAAATATTAAGAGAAAATATATAATATACTAACTATAAATATAATACATAAAATAAAAATATATATAGAATTTACAAAATAATTAACATCTAAAATAATTTATGTATATACAGACTGTTTATAAAAATAATAATAATAATTACAAAACAATTAATATCTAATTAATAATAAAAATAAAACTAAAAAAAACAGGGGAGGGGGTGTAAACTGAGAAACAAAGTATGTTAAGAGAGATATGAGAGAATGGGCCTCACGTCCCAATAACAGTCCATAAAAAAAAAGTCAAAAGAAAAAGAAATAATAAAAATAAAAAAATAAAAAAAGAAAATGCTCCTCTCAGAGTCTCAGTTCCATCGGTCCCAACCTTTCTCTATTTTTTTTCCACTCTCAGTTCAACCTCTCTCTCTGTGCTCGCTCTGTCGGCTTTTTGGGTCTCTCTATCTCTCACCATTTCCGTCTTCCATCTCAAACTCAGCCACTTGTTTCTGCGCCTCTCTCTCTCTGTTCACGATTTCTCCCGCCTTCGCTCAGATCTGTTTGGATTTCGTTAAGGGGTTCGGTTCAGTTTGAAGAATGTTTGTTGGTTATGGAAGAATGGTGGATGGAAGAAAAAGAGGAACGGAAAAGGTGATGGCAAGGAAAGGCGGTGTTTTTCGGTTTGTTTCTGGCGAGGCTGTTGTGGATCGTGAGCTGTTAGTCTTCTGAGTTATTTTGGAAGACGGTTGTTGAGAGAGTTTGGAAGAGGTTGCTTGGAAGACGGTTGTTGAGAGAGTTTGGAAGAGGTTGCTTGCAGAAAGTTTGGAAGATTTTGAGGAAGGAAAAATAGGATACGGTTGGCAAAAACAGGTTTGGTTGTGGTTGCGAAATGGGATCTGGTTTGGGTGGCCGCTAGGGTTAGGGACCCCTTAGGGTTTGGAGCTGCTGAGGTTTAGGGTTGTCTTTGAGGCTGTTAGGTTTTTTAGGGTTATCCTCTGTAAGGGAAAGGTGAACAGGACCTTTATATATGCCAGAAGGTTGACATGTGGACAAGGGTGGTGAAAGAAAAATAATAATAATAAAAACTGAAAAAATAATAAAAAATATATACTAAAATATTTATAATAATAATAATATAAAATAAAATAAAATAATCCTAAACTATCTACAAGTTAAAAAAAAATAATAAGAAAAACACAAGGACAGGATTCGAATCGCCGTCACTTAAGTACAACACATATAGTGTATCCGCTGGGCCATATCTATTTCCATTAATTAACGTGAACGAATGAATATATGTTACAGCAACAAGATAATAAAAACTGAAATAAAAAACAAAATAAACACAGCTGGGAATCGAACCCCTATCCTGCAAGTATATAAAACACCAGCCTAACCACTGAACCAAATTTACTTTCATTTAAAAAAACGCACAAACAATTATATATTACATGAACATTAAAAAATTAAAATTAATTAATAAAAACTATTTTAAACTAATTAATAAATGAATAACTAATAAAAACCAATATATATTCTATACTAAAACTAATTCTAATGTAATAAATAATAAAATGATAATAACTTTTTTTTTAAAAAAAGAAAAATTCTAACAAAAACTATTAAATAAAAATAATTACAAATAAATCCTAATATTAACAAAAATCTATTTAATACATAAATCTAAACAAAACTATTTAAAAAATACTAAAATAAAATAAAATAATTTCTATATGAAAATAAAAATCTATTCAAAACTATTTAATATTCTAAAATATCTCTAACAAATACTAATTTAATTCTAAAATCCTAAAATGCCTCTAAAATTAAATCAAATCTAATTAATTCTAAAACTAAATGACTCTAAAAACAAATTAATTCCATACTATAAAAATAATCTATTTCTATTCTAAATAAGAAAAAACTATTTCTAATAAAAAATTCAAATAAATTAAACTTCTATATAAAAACTATTAAAATAAAATCTATTCTAAAGAAAGAAATAAATAACTATTCTAAATAAATAAATAAAACAAAAGTAAAAAAATGCAAAAATGCCATGGAAAAACGGGCGAGCACCGAAGTGCGCCGATATTATCAACATGGATTGAATTATCAAGAGGAAAGCGACTTTCGCTCGATTTTGGCTCTGAACTTCTCGTTTGAATTATTTGAATCGCCTGAAACGCGGGCAAAGCGGCTAAAATCCTGACAAATTCAATCCGGCTGATAACACGGGCAAAAATGCGAAAATGATATGCAGATGAAAAATGAAGCAAAAGCCAGTCAAAGCTAGAAAATGGGTGGGGCAAATTTTAGGGTGCAACACCGTGCAATGCAAATGGCAGCATCTCGTGCCAATCCTTGTAGGTCACAACCATCTTCTGTACAATCTTCTTAATGTTTTTATTGGCCGCTTCAACGGCGCCATTCATCTTCGGCCGGTAAGGAGATGAGTTGTGGTGTTCAATCTTGAAACTCTGGCACAACTCCTTCATCATCTTGTTATTCAGATTCGAACCATTATCAGTAATGATCCGCTCGGGAATTCCGTAACGACAGATGATGTCCCTCTTTATGAATTTAGCCACCACCTGCTTGGTCACATTAGCATATGAGGTTGCCTCCACCCACTTGGTGAAGTAGTCGATGGCTACTAGAATGAAGCGATGACCGTTAGAAGCAGTGGGCTCGATCTTACCTATCATGTTGATGCCCCACACGGAGAACGGCCACGGGGAGGACATGACGTTTAACGGGCACGGCGGTACATGAACCTTATCAGCATAAATCTGGCATTTATGACATCTCTTTGCGAATCTAAAGCAATCCGACTCCATCGTCAGCCAGTAGTATCCTGCTCTCAGGATCTTTCTCGTCATAGCATGCCCGCTGGCGTGCGTACCAAATGTGCCTTCATGGACTTCTTCCATGAGCATACTCGCTTCTTTCTCATCTACACATCTGAGTAGCACGAGATCGTGGTTTCTTTTATACAAAACTCCATCAGGATTGAGATAAAAGTTTCCAGACAGCCTCCTCAGAGTCTTTTTATCCCGGGTTAACGCTCCCGCAGGATACTCCTTAGTCATAAGGAAGGTCTGAATATCATGGAACCATGGCTTGCCGTCGGAGGCTTCCTCGATCGCAAAGACGAATGCAGGTCTATCAAGACAAGAAAGGACAATTCTTGGAGCTTCATTCCAAAAATTGACTTTATACATCGAAGCCAACGTGGCTAAGGCATCAACCATCTGATTTTCAGCTCTGGGCACATGATGGAGTTCCACTCGATCAAAGAATGGAAGCAGCCTTCTGGCATAGTTCATGTACGGCACCAAATTCGATTGACGAGTCTCCCACTCCCCTTTAATCTGGTTAATCACAAGTGCCGAGTCACTATATACGTCTAGGTTCTTGATTCTCAAATCAATTGCCTCTTCTAGACCCATGATGCATGCTTCATACTCCGCTTCGTTATTGGTGACCGGAAACGTAAGTCTCGCAGTGAACGATATGGGATCCGTGAGGAGTTGTGATGATCGCCCCGATGCCACTTCCGTAAGAATTAACCGCCCCGTCAAATATCAACTTCCACTAGGATTTTCTATCTGGCCCCTCGTCGGGCAACGGTTCGTCATGGTCTTTCGCTTTAAGAAACATGATATCCTCATCAGGGAATTCAAATTTCATCGGCTGATAATCTTCGATTGGTTGTTCGGCAAGGTATTCAGACAATACGCTTCCCTTGATGGCCTTCTGGGAAACGTACTGAATGTCATATTCCGTCAACACCATTTGCCATCTGGCAATCCTGCCCGAAAGCGCTTGCTTCTCGAAGACGTACTTGATCGGATCCATCTTCGAAATTAGCATGGTTGTGTGATTGAGCATGTACTGTCGTAAACGTTTGGCAGCCCAGGCTAGTGCACAACATGTTTTCTCCAGCATCGAGTAACGAGATTCACAATCCGTGAACTTTTTACTCAAGTAGTAAATGGCATGCTCCTTTCTGCCCATCTCGTCGTGCTGACCGAGAACACACCCCATACTATTCTCAAGAACTGTCAAGTACATGATTAAAGGTCGTCCGGCCACTGGGGGAATCAAGATTGGAGGTTCCTGCAGATACTGTTTTATCTTATCAAATGCCTTCTGGCAATCCTCGTTCCAGATAATCGTCTGATGTTTCTTTAGTAGTTTGAACATCGGTTCACACGTGGCCGTGAGCTGAGAAATAAACCTTGCAATGTAGTTTATCCTGCCCAGGAAACCACGAACTTCTTTTTCGGTTTTTGGCGCTGGCATTTCTTGTATTGCTTTTATCTTCGCAGGATCAACCTCGATGCCTATTTCACTCACAATAAACCCCAGTAGTTTTCCAGACCGTACTCCGAAAGTACACTTGTTAGGATTCAGCCTCAACCTGAACTTCCTAAGCCTCTCAAAAAGTTTCAGCAAATTGACCAGATGTCCCTCCTCCGTTTGGGACTTCGCAATCATGTCATCAACATAGACTTCAATCTCCTGATGAATCATATCATGAAACAAAGTAACCATTGCTCGTTGGTAAGTGGCCTCTGCGTTCTTCATACCGAAAGTCATTACCTTGTAGCAAAATGTTCCCTAAGGTGTGATAAACGTAGTTTTCTCCATGTCCTTTGGCGCCATCTTGATCTGATTGTAGCCGGGGAAGCCATCCATGAACGAAAATACGGAGAACTGAGCTGTATTGTCGACCAACACATCAATATGAGGGAGCGGGAAATCATCTTTAGGGCTCGCCCTATTCAAATCCCGATAATCGACGCACATTCGTACCTTACCGTCCTTCTTCGGTACAGGCACTATGTTGGCGACCCACTGAGGGTAAGTAGTGACCGCTAAGAAGCCAGCATCAAGCTGCTTTTGTACTTCTTCTTTGATCTTAACGGCCATATCTGGTCGTGTCCTCCTAAGCTTCTGCTTGACGGGAGGACAATCTTCTCGCAGCGACAAGTGGTGGACCACAATGTCAGTGTCAAGTCCGGGCATATCCTCGTATGACCAAGCAAAGACGTCACTATACTCTCTTAGCATCTCGACCAATCTCTGCTTGACATCACTCTGCAGTGCAGCTCCTATTCTGACATTCCTGACCAGTTCTTCAGAACCCAGATTCACAATCTCGATCTCTTCTTCGTGAGGCAGAATAACTTTCTCTTCTTGTTTCAACAAGCGGGTCAACTCTTCGGGAAGGTCTTCGTCTTCATCAATCTCTTCTTCGGCTTGATAGATCGGGCAATCAAAGTCAAAGCGAGTCGTAGAAGGTCCAGAGTCGATGTCATCTGTTATGTGGATCCTGCAATAACAAGGGTTAAGCTTAAGACAAGGATATGCAGGTTAGCACAAACCTCATTGCCATTTTATTGTTTTTCAAAACAAATATAAAACAGGAATAACAGAGATCACAACATTTGAATATGAAGAAAAATGCCTTTTGATTTATTGGTAAAATGCATGTACATAATCAAACAAGGCCCTGACAATAAAACCACTATGCCCCGGGTAGGACATAGGGTTGTACAATAATTGGAGAAAGTGAATCATTACTCTTTTCCTGTCACTTGGATGATATCCCTGATGGACCAGTTGTTGAGGCTCTCGCCTGGTTTGCTTGGCTGGATCCAAGAGTCTAGGTCACAATCGTTGTCTTTGCTGTCTTCAGACACTGCGTTGACACTTTCAAAAATCACCCCACCACTGGTAAACTGGATCGGCCCTTTACCTCGCGACGCACTGTGAGAAGAGGAGGCTTCAGCCGCAGGAGAGTATCCTAACCCAAACTTGTCTTGCTTGTTAGGTATCTCTATAATTCGCCCCCAGCCTGGGATAGATCCGGCTTGGACAACGGCCCGGGCTTCCTTGAAGGAAGAGAGAGTCATCTCTAGTTTCTCAGTGATTACAGGAGCTACGTTCTTGACTTTAACAGCTTCGAACGCCTGACATAGGGTTTCGTGGATTTCCCCATCCATCTCAACATATTTGAAGGACGACAAATGGCTCACCATTATGTCTTCCTCGCCACAAACAGTTACGATGCTACCTTCGACAGCATACTTGAGTTTCTGGTGCAACGTGGAGGTCACGGTGCCAGCAGAATGGATCCATGGCCGGCCTAAGAGACAGCTGTAGGCAGGCATGATGTCCATAATGTAAAAGACCGCATCAAATGTTTCCGGCCCCACTTGGATTGGCAAAGTCACTTCTCCGAAAACATGACGTTTGGTTCCATCGAACACTTTCACAGCCAAATCACTGGGTGTGCAAATCAATCCTCGAGTATCTAACTTCATCAATGCTTTCTTCGGAAGAACATTGAGTGATGACCCTGTGTCCACCAACACGTGAGACATAATCGTTCCCCTACACTCTATCGAGATGTGCAGGGCACTGTTGTGGTTTCTTCCCTTCGGCGTCAGCTCTAGGTCAGTGAACCCTAACCCGTTTCCAGCATTCACGTGGGCTACGACCCCTTCCAACTGGTTGACCGATATTTCCTGCAGTACATACGTGGCATTCAAAACCTTTAACAGCGCGTTGCGATGTGCCTCAGAACACAACAACAAATTCAGGATGGAAATTTTCGAGGGTGTTTATGGAGATGATCCACGATCTTGTAATCACTCTTCTTAATCAACCTCATGAACTCTTCAGCGTCCTTGACAAGTAAGTCCTTCTCTACCCCCCGAGGGGTTTCCTCAACGACTTTACCTTTTCCCTTATCGGTTACATCAGCTTTGTCCGCTTTGTCCGCCACAATATCGAGTGGAGCAAATACTCTCCCGCTTCGCGTGATTCCGCCAATGCCCACTAGGTTACCCACAGACGACCCAGATGGTTCCAGTTCCAACTTCTATCTGTTATAGTAGACGTCTGCCCCATAATGCCATGGGACAGCATTGGTGCTTTCAAAAGGTATCGGCCCAGCTTTGGTGATGGTGATCGTGTGCGGTCTAGGTGCAGAAATAGTGATCGTCCGGCGAGGGATGGTGATGGTGGCAACCTCATCATCTTGCTTCAGCATTACCTCTCCAGATCCGCTTTCGGCCCTTCGGCTAAACTGCAAGATTCCTTCGGTCATCAGACTCTGAATACCCCCCGTCAACTGTTCACATCCATCAGGACAAACCGCACAGCCCATACACAGTTCTCCACAACCCAGAAAGAGGCCTCTCTTCATCAGCTTGGCTTTAACGAAGCTAAGCGGTGACTTCAGATCCTTGACATCAGTCAATAAATCCAAGTTCTCGTCCTCAATAATGGCATTCACCCCACCTCCCCTATGATTCGGCATAGGGTTCTTCGTGACATTTGGCACATTATCTGAGAAATTGATGATCTTAGCGTCCACCATATCCTGCACCTTGTGCTTGAAGGCTTTGCAGTTTTCTATCGTGTGGCCTGGTGCCCCCGAGTGAAACTCACAAGTTGCATTCGCATCATAACCTGGCGGCGGTGCCCCTGTCAAGGGAGCCAGGGTTCTCTTCTGGATTAGCTGTAACTAAAGCAGAGTTTGTAACAACTGAGCATAAGACATGGGCGGCGTCTCGAGGTGACAACTTGACAGAGGTGCCCTGTTCTGATACTTTTTGTACCCTTGTTGATTTGGCTGCTGCTGCTGCGGCTGGGGTTGTTGGACAGCGGGGATGGTTATACTGGCCACCTGCTGGTGCTGGCCCTTACCCTTCCTTCGAGCGTTGGACACGGCGCTCGTCTCTCCTTCTCGCCTTTTGCCACTATATGGCTTCTTTCCTCCTCCAGCTGAGGACAGATCACCTTGAATTTTCCCCAATTTGATCCCATTTTCAACGTGCTCACCCGTGATGATGAGATCTGAGAAGCTTCTAGACATACTGGTGACCAATTTCTCGTAATAAACTCCTGGGAGGGTGGCTACAAACATTTCAACAAGCTCCTGCTCAACCATAGGCGGATGAACTCTAGCTGCCAATTCACGCCACCGCTGGGCGTATTCTTTGAACCCTTCGTTGTTCCTCTGCGACAAATTCTGCAGTTGGACCCGGTTCGGCGCCAAGTCACTGTTATATTGGTAGTGGTGCACGAATGCTTCAGCAAGTTCCTTCCACGTGCGAACACTGGTAGGCTCCAGACTCATGTACCATTCCAAGGATGGCCCGAACAAGCTATCCTGGAAGAAGTGCATCAGCAGCTTCTCGTCTTCAGAGTGAGCGGACATTTTCCGGTAGTAGGATCTCAGGTGGACACGAGGGCAGGTGGTGCCCTTGTACTTCTCAAAGTCGGGTACCTTGAATTTGGGAGGCACCTTGAAGTCAGCGATCAATCCCAACTTGCACATGTCGACACCCATAGTGTTCAGGTTCTCGAAATTCCTCATCTTGTCCTTGAGTGCCTTAAACCTCAGACGCGCTTCAGCAGTCAGCTCTCCTTCAGCACCCTTCTGTGAGAACAAATCTTCTTGACGGTCTTCTAACCATGGCTGAGGCCCATACAGATTTCCAACACCTGTGTTGCCTATGCCCAGCCCAACATTGACATTAGCCTCAAGATTTCCATTACCGACGCCAGTCGTATTACCATTGAGCCCCATGTTAGCGATCACATTACCGTTGCCACTACCATTCCCCCCGGTCACGGGGATGCCATTCTGAGGAATTTCAACAGGTGGAGGGGTTGGAATACCCCCCCCCCCCCATGGAGTACACCATTGCTGTCAACCCTTGAGATCAGAGGTTGGACCAATGTTCTGAGCTGGTCTTGGCTGTTGGCAACCACTTGCATGAGCTCCATGAAGCGGTCCATCCTCTCTCGGAGCTCCTGAACGTCAGTCTGCACTTGTTCCATTGCTCTAGCTTGATTTGCTCTGGTCGGATAGCGGTGGATTGGTCTTTGATCAATCCTGGAACAACCTGAAACACAAAGGGTTAGAAAAACGACAAAGTGCTCATTATGCAGATGCCTCATACAATGATAACACGAAATCATATAGATATTTTCATGCATAATTCGACTAAAAGCTAACCGTTTTCGATCCGATTTCGGGTTATTTCCATGTATTTGTCTGATGTTTTTGCAGGTATTCAACGATCACGTCTAAACAAGGCAACATGAAGAAAAGAAGCAATCCCAGATGAAATATGGAGGAAAAAGGAGTGAAAACACAATGAAAAGCGCAGCAGACAGTTTTTGCTGATGTGACGACCGTCACAGATGCATGACGACCGTCACACGGGTGACGACCTTCACACCTTGTGACGACCGTCATGCAGGCAAAAACGCCCCACTCAGATTACACGTCAAATGAGCAGTTCCAATTCCCATTTCATGGTCCACTACTCCCTAAATTATCTGCCTCAAGGTCCATCATCCTCAGAGGTAACCGTTGGAATCCCACCTCTATAAAAAGGGAAGCAGGGGACTTCAAAAAGGGAGCTGCATTCATACCACGAAGTGCTGCCCAAATTTATTTTCAAGAGCAAATTTAATTTTCAGCCTTTTTATTATTTGTATCCATTTCTCCAGTTTCAATTGTATCCCTTTCCTTTATTTCCCTTTCCATTCTACTCATTCCCATTTCCGCTCTACTGTATCTGTTACTGCACTGTACGATCAAATTGGAACTAAAGACAGAATCCTGCCAACATCTGTGGAGGATCTGCCCAAAGGCCAATTGGCATTATTTACAGGTTTTCATTTTGATTGACTCTTATTTTATCATAATGCAATTTATTATTTATTATTATTATTTATGTTTTGTTTTTCCAAATTCCATGTCTAGCTAAACTTAGGTAATCGATATGTAGTAATAATTCGGATGGGATTTGATAACTCTTGTTTGAAAACTTTCTTTTCACAAAAATAACTTATGGTCTAAGTGTTTAAAAATTGATTTACGAAATAAACTTCGTCGCGAAAGCGAGAACTTGTTTTAAAGTAGTTTTGCCACGAAAGTGGGAAATTAATTAAGATACGAACCAACAAGCGAAAGCTGCGGTAAGGTCAGATAGTAAACACTAGGCATTCGTTTTAATAACAACGAAAGCACTTTAAAACTAATTAGAACTTAGAGATTTCCAAAAAGTAATTTAAACCCCGAACGGAACACGAAAGTGTACGTTAGGCCCTTAGGATTATGATTAGCGTCAATAACCATCGTGAGACGAGAGTCTTCAAATCTCCACTTTCTGCTTAAGTAAACTGCGAAAACTATTTCATACACCAGTAACTTATCAAATCCCTGAAGAACATAATTTCTACGTATCGATTCGATTAATTAAAATCTAAATAGTAATCTTAGTTTCCCCTTTTAGTGACAACATTATTCCCTTAAAACATATTCTACCTAGCTAAACATAGTAACTCCCGAGAACACTAGTTTGATTACGAGTCCCTGTGGGATCGATATCTTTTATTACTACGCGATAGACTGTGCACTTGCAGTTAGAATTGTTAGACATAGAAAGTCGCGATCAAGTTTTTGGCGCCGTTGCCGGGGACCTGTTTAGTCAATAGTGTAACCTTCTGTTACACCGTATAGACTAGGTAAACAATTTTCATTTTTCCTTTACTAGTGTTGTCGATTGTATGCCAAGTGATCGCCCACAAAGCGATATCTTGAAACCCTCAGTCGCAGAACTAGAACGCTTCTTACATCTAAGAAGCCGAATCATTGAGTACCAACTCAAACATAACATTCCCGATCCTCTCACTCCCATTCCCAAATCCGAAGAAGAACCAACGATGGCTGAAGGACCTCCGAACAAACCGCTGAAGGCATACGCTACACCATCTCAGATGGGGCCTAGAAGTAGCATTGCTGCCCCAGCTATTACCCGAAATGATTTTGAGCTGAAACCATCATTGCTGTCGGTTGTACAACAAAACCAATTCTCAGGAAACGCAACTGAGGATCCGAACGAACATCTAACGAAGTTTGTACAATACGCAGACACAGTGAAAGCAAATGGAGTAACTCCAGACGCGATAAGACTTCGTCTTTTCCCATTCTCTCTTAGAGACAGAGCGTGGACATGGTTACAATCGTTACCATCCAACTCCGTTACGACGTGGGAGCAACTGAAGAACGTCTTCTTAGCGAGATATTTTCTACCAAGCAAAACTGTTATGCTTAGAGCTCAAATCAACGGATTTCGACAGAAAGATAATGAATCTCTCTACGAAGCATGGGAACGATTCAAAGATATGATGAGAACATGTCCTCACCACGGTCTAGAAGACTGGGTGACAATCCATACTTTCTATAATGGACTTCTATACAATACTAGATTGACCATAGACGCTGCCGCAGGCGGTGCACTTATGGATAAGCTATACGATGAAGCCTATCAACTAATAGAAAACATGTCACAAAACCATTGCCAATGGGGAGGTGAACGCACTCCAAATGAGAAAACCTCAGCGAAAGGTGGGATGTACGAAATCAGCAGCCTTGAAAAGTTCAATGCTAAAGTAGATGCTCTAGCACAGAAGATCGATAGTCTGACCGTTAACCCCACTGCAACTGTCGCTGCAGTAACTCCAAATTGCGAGTTATGCGGAAGTACCACTCATAATGCACCCGAATGCCCATTGCTAGCCGGAATCACGCCAGACCAAGTAAATTATGCTCAAGGAAATCCCTACGCAAATACATACAACCCAAGTTGGCGAAATTATCCAAACTTTTCTTACAAAAGCGAAAATGCATTGCAAATGCCTACTGCTCCGCAAGGATATCAAAAACCAGCTGCTCAGAATGCACCTAGGAAATCAAACCTCGAATTGATGATGGAAAAGTTCATAGCTACTCAAGCTCAGACGAACAAAGAGTTCCTGAATCAAAACATACACACTAGCGAGCAGATTAAACAGTTGACAGGAAAAGTAGACGCTTTAGCCACCCACAACAAAATGTTAGAAACTCAGATATCACAAGTGGCTCAACAGCAAGCATCTGCTGCCGCACCTGCTGGCACATTTCCTGGACAACCCGAACAGAATCCCAAAGGCCAAGCAAATGCTGTGATACTAAGAAGTGGAAAAGAATTGGACGAACCGATCGATCCGAGGACCGAAAACTCAGCCATGCAACAGAAACCAACTGAACAAGCAGAAAAGGAATCTGAGTTAGAGAAGAAGGAAGACAACGAGAAGGAGGATACCGCGAGTGAAAAAACTCAAACACCTCTAGCGCCATATAAACCACCTATCCCTTATCCGCAAAGACTAATAAACTCTAAAACTTCAGGACCGTTTAAGAAATTTGTAGAGCTCCTTAAACAGATGAATATTACTATTCCCTTTACAGAAGCGACAACTCAAATGCCGTCATACGCCAAATTTCTCAAAGAGATCCTGTCGAATAAGAGAAAGATCGAGGATAACAAAACAGTTACACTCACTGCAGAGTGTAGCGCTATTATTCAAAACCACATGCCTCCTAAATTAAAAGACCCAGGTAGTTTCTCCATACCCTGCATCATAGGAAAGTTCGTAATAGATAAAGCTCTATGCGATTTAGGAGCCAGTATCAGTGTTATGCCCTTATCTATATGCAAAAAGCTGAATATGGGAGACCTCAGGCCAACCAAAATGTCCGTACAATTAGCTGACAGATCAGTAAAATACCCCGTCGGAATATTGGAAAACGTTCCAGTACGCATAGGACAATTCTACATTCCAACCGACTTCATAATCATGGACATCAAGGAGGACATTGTAACCCCAATTATCTTAGGAAGACCATTCCTAGCTACAGCCGGAGCGATTATAGACGTGAAGAAAGGAAGGCTAACATTCGAAGTAGGAGAAGAAAAGATAGAGTTCATTCTCACCAAGTTCTTACAAGCACCAGCCATAGACGATACCTGCTATGTAGTAGACGAAATTGACGAATGCATAAGAGAACTTGAAAATGAAGAGACCACGTATTCAGAAATAATAAAGATTCAAATACCCTACATTTCTGAAGACGACAATTGGCGTAAACCATATAAAGACGACAGCCTAAGCGAAAGCTTAGCACTGACACCAAACCATATGCCAGGTCCGAAGAACCCATCTTTAGAACTTAAAACTCTACCCAAAAACCTCAGATATGAATTTCTAGACGATGAACTAAAAAGACCAGTGATAGTCAACGCCGACTTAGGACAACCAGAAACCGAAAAGTTATTAGAAGTCCTAAAGAAGTACCCTACCGCGTTAGGCTATAACATAAGCGATTTAAAAGGTATAAGCCCTTCGATTTGTATGCATCGAATTACAATAGAGGAAGACTCTAAAACCTCTCGAGAGCATCAGAGAAGACTAAACCCCATCCTGAGCACTGTAGTCAGAGATGAAGTAAAGAAATTACTAGATGCAGGAATCATCTATCCGATCTCCGATAGTGAATGGGTTAGCCCAGTTCATGTCGTACCAAAGAAAGGAGGAGTAACAGTAGTTAAAAACGAAAAAGGCGAATCGATAACAAAAAGAGTCGTGACTGGAAGTAGGATGTGTATTGATTATAGGAAGCTTAACAAGGCTACGCGCAAAGATCACTTTCCGTTACCCTTCATAGACCAAATGTTGGAAAGATTAGCCAAACATTCATATTTCTGCTATCTAGATGGTTACTCAGGATTCTTTCAAATTCCCATCCATCCCGATGACCAAGAAAAGACTACATTCACCTGTCCTTACGGTACTTTTGCTTACCGCCAAATGCCGTTCGGACTCTGTAACGCTCCAGCGACCTTCCAAAGATGCATGATGGCAATCTTCGCAGATTTCATAGACGACATTATGGAAGTGTTTATGGATGATTTCTCGGTATGTGGACAAAGTTTCGAAGGATGCTTACAAAACTTAGAAATGGTACTAGAACGTTGCGTAAAAGTAAATCTCGTCCTAAATTGGGAGAAATGCCATTTTATGGTCCGACAAGGAATAGTTCTAGGACACGTCATATCAGATAGAGGGATTGAGGTAGACAAAGCCAAAATAGAGATTATAAAAGATCTCCAACCTCCAAAATCCGTACGAGAAATACGGAGTTTTCTAGGACATGCCGGTTTCTACAGAAGATTTATAAAAGATTTCTCAAAAATCACAAAACCGCTAACCGGCCTGTTAATGAAAGATGTTGAGTTCGTCTTCGACGACGACTGTTTAAAAGCATTCGAAACATTGAAATCAGCCCTTATCACCGCACCAATCATGCAACCACCAGATTGGAGACTACCGTTTGAAATCATGTGCGACGCGAGTGATTACGCTGTAGGCGCAGTTCTAGGACAAAGGAAGGACAAGAAACTCCATGCTATCTACTATGCCAGTAGAACCTTAGATCCTGCCCAAATGAACTACGCTACCACAGAAAAGGAACTTCTAGCAGTTATATTTGCGCTTGACAAATTCCGTTCTTACTTAGTAGGAGCAAAAATTATCATATACACAGACCACGCTGCCATAAGGTACCTAATAAGCAAAAAGGATGCCAAACCAAGACTATTGAGATGGATCCTGTTACTACAAGAGTTTGACTTAGAAATCAAAGATAAGAAAGGAACCGAGAACGTTGTTGCGGATCACCTATCCCGAATAGAAGGTATCAGACACGAACCAGTACCGATAAATGACGATTTCCCGTACGAACGTCTGATAGCCAAATTAGAAAGTGACACATCCAATGCAATCTCGAAAGATCCAGAATTCGAAAAAGCCGTAGAAGCCGTCTATGCCCAAGTCACATTACCTTGGTATGCTGACATCGTTAATTACCTCGCCGCAGGCGTGCTTCCACCAGATCTTACTTATCAGCAAAAGAAGAAATTCTTCCACAATCTGAAACACTATTATTGGGACGAACCCCTACTCTTCAAGAGAGGGGCCGACAACATATATCGTCGCTGTGTTCCGGAGGAAGAAATAGAAAATATTATTTCCCAATGCCACTCAGCACCATATGGTGGTCATGCTAGTACGTCCAAGACGTGCGCTAATATTCTCCAAGCTGGCTTATTCTGGCCTAATCTCTGGAAAGACGTTCACATCGCTGTGCAAAAGTGCGATAGATGCCAACGAACTGGCAACATCTCACGACGCGATGAAATGCCTCAGAAAGGAATCTTAGAGGTAGAAATCTTCGACGTCTGGGGAATAGATTTCATGGGACCTTTCCCACCTTCTTTTGGAAATAACTACATACTCGTCACTGTCGATTACGTGTCTAAATGGATAGAAGCCATAGCTGCTCCAACAAATGACGCACGAGTAGTAATCAAACTCTTCAAGAACACTATCTTTCCTAGATTCGGTGTACCCAGACTCGTCATTAGTGACGGAGGATCTCACTTCATATCACGAATATTCGATAAACTTCTTTCTAGATATGGAGTCAAGCACCGAGTAGCTACACCTTATCATCCGCAAACTAGCGGACAAGTAGAGGTCTCAAACAGAGAAATAAAACAGATCTTGGAAAAGACTGTCGCTACCTCAAGGAGAGACTGGTCATCAAAGCTACAAGAAGCTTTATGGGCTTATAGGACCGCATTTAAGACACCAATAGGTACTACCCCCTATAAATTAGTTTACGGTAAATCCTGCCATCTCCCTGTAGAGTTAAAGCATAAGGCCTTCTGGGCCATTAAAACACTCAACTTCAACTACACCGAGGCAGGAGAAAAACGAATCTTGAACTTACACGAGTTGGAAGAACTTCGATTAGACGCTTACGAAAATGCCCGTATCTACAAAGAACGAACTAAAAGGTGGCATGATAAACGTTCAATCAGGAAACAATTCAGTGTGGGAGACATCGTATTGCTTTTCAATTCACGATTAAAACTCTTCCCAGGAAAACTAAAATCTAGGTGGTCTGGACCCTATGAAGTGACCAAAGTACTTCAGAGTGGAGCTGTTGAAATTACCGACAAGACGAATGCACCGTTTATCGTAAACGGGCAACGTCTGAAACATTACAATAAGAACGACAACAGTCCTCAAGTCAGCAATATAACATTGCTTGAGCTTCCAGCTCAAACACAAGAATAGCTTCTCACCAAGCTATCGTCAGGCTTTAGACGTTAAAAACAACGCTTATTGGGAGGCAACCCAAATTTCCCTCGTTATTGCATTTCATTTTTCTTTAAAATTCTACTTTGAAAAATCCAACAAAAATCCTAAAATTACTACTACTCTCTACTTTCGTTCATTTTCGTACTTTTATTCTTATTTTATTTTTTCTATTTTTTTTTTCTTTTGTTTCTACCACTTTTCGTTTCTAAAAATCCTGACTTCAAATTTCTTGTTTCAAACTTTTCAGGATTTTTAAAGCCTTCAAAACATTTCTTTTGTTTTCTCCAAATTACCTGTGAATATGGCCGAATACGATTTCACAAAGGTTCACTTCAAAGGACTCGCTCAGAAGGCAAGATTTGCAGCACTGACCGAAAGAGAATTCGCCTTAACGCTGTATTATGATAAGGCTACTATGGATAAACTAGGGATCACGGATAGCATTCAATACCTGTTCAATCAACTGGGTTGGGAGAACACTGCTCTGAAAACACGTTTTGCTACCTACAAGGATCTCACCTACGAATTCCTCAGTTCTTTCAGATACACACCCAACTATGGCTTTGGAACCCGCTCAGAGTTGATTACTTTCCGATTGTTTGGAATGGACCAAACCCACAGCAGGATGTCACTAGCTAACCTCCTAGGATTCCCTAGCGGACCGCATGTGTTCATCAGTGCAGAAGATGACGATATCGATTTGCAACTCGAGCACTTCTGGGGTAGAATCACAGGCGACTATCACTCTGAACCAGACATAATGTACAATGATGACATTCATAACCCAGCCTTTAGATACTTCCATAAGATACTAGCTCACACCTTATTTGGAAAAGAAGAAAATATTACCACAGTGTCTAAGGAAGAGTTATTCATCATGTTCTGTGCTTCTCAGGGACGGACAGTAAATGCAGTGCCTTTCATGATGAGATCCTTCAAACGCCTCACGCTGGAACCTCAGACACCTGTTCTTATAGGAGGACTAGTAACAATGATTGCCCACGAGCTTGGCCTTAGATTCCATCTAAATGCCAGCACTCGTTTTGGTACCATCAGACCCATGAACATACAATTCTGCTTTAACAGGCGCATCTTAGGAAATATGGGACCTGGATCGTATGAGTACCTTATTAACGAAAAACCAGTACAGTTATTCACATTGCCTGATCATCTGATGACAAGCATCCACAACAAGGATAACTGGCTCTATGAATTGGATGAGCCTATGGGACCTCCTTCACCACAATCAACACCCCAGAACTATATGTATGACTGTGACCATATTTCTGAGGCACACGATTACATGTACTTTGAGGACGCCGCCTCTGAAAATGAAGTAGACCCTATGACTCTGTTGCACCCCAAAATTTGCCCTCACAATACAAAACCTGGTGTTCCAAGAAGGTTCACAAGGTTCACAAAATTCACAATTGGTCAGAAGAGTTGACAATTCCCTCAGACAATGCACCTCCTAAGCAGTGCATCCAAAACTAGGGTTTTGACTTTAATCAGGCTAAATGGACTTCCAAGACTTCAAGGGTTTTGTGTTGCAGATTTGGTCCCAGGGGTATTTTGGTCATTTTACACAAATTCTACCAATTCCTTGAAGATGGGCTGTTATTAAAATTCTGAGGCATTTGATACGTATTGGTTTGATACATTTATCTATCACCAGGTCTGATCATATCAAGATCTTGGCATTTGGAATTTCCCCCAGGGGCGTTTTGGTCATTTCAAGCAAATGTCATAATTTTGGGACGAATGAGACATTATTCCTGAGACATTTATTTGCATGTATTGATTATGTCAAGGATATTTGACAAGTAGCTTAGGCCCTCATAACAAGTTAAGATTGAATTGAAAATAAGAGGAAGGTTGTTAGACATGGTTTGAGAAATCACGTGACCAAAAGGATTTTAGTTTGGATTTGTTACGGGATATCGTTTAGGCAAAGGAGAAGTGAGTTTTAGATATTTTGGAATTTTTTATCCACAAGTACTCATTTCAATATACAAAGTCCAACTCATTCATATTTCAAGAGTTTCCTGGCCTACAAGTGCGAAAAGGCAAATATAAGTTACTACATCTGCTGACAAGATTTGGTCTGTATGGCTTCACGAGAACAACGCCTTATTTTAAATAAGGGGGGTCGAAGTTTAATTCAAGAAAGGTTTTGATCTTATTCATGAAGAGGGGTTATTACCATTAAACTCAAGCGGGAAATTTTGAATCTTCGTTGCTAAATGTTTGCATAAGGTTTTGAATTGAGGAATTCAAATTGAAGCTTCATGTCCACATTCGAGATCCACCTTATACTCAACTAATCTTGAAGCAGCATGTGATTTATTTCAAATTCGACGCTACGATTAAAGTTACAAAGAATTAAAAGACAGTGTCCTTTTATTTCAGAATCACGCCTAATATCTGCAAGCATCCATAGATGCAAGCCCGTTATTATAAGATTGACAGGATTTTGGAGTTTGAATCCACCAAGTTTATCACTCAAAGAATACAAATTCTAATCTAGAAAAAGTACATGTGCCAAGAAAGCAAGCGCTACAACTGGATTACCATATTTACAAATGTACGTTCGAGCAGATTACAATGCTTTTCAAGAAATCATCCCAAACATAAAAGAATTGGCCAGTATGTTATGACTTCACACCAAATTATGAATTCACGTTAAATCAAACCATTCACGTTCAACTGCCTTAAAACCAAGGGTATCAAATATCCAAACTAGAACCTACTTCAAGAAGCAATGTAGTTCCTAAGAATCATGCAGCAATGACAAGACTATAGCAGTAAGAGAATTGCATCATCATAAGGTCCATCTCCTGCTACTTCAGGATCTTCAACTCCATCAGAATAGGGCTGCCAGACTGGAGCTCACACTAAAGACTCCTCTTAATGAGGATGAGATTGGCACTAATGCTGGAACCTTCAAGAAAGCGAGTGACGAGGTGTCAGTATTCAGAAGAACTATCAAATGCCAGGCCCGTTGAAGCTACTGCTGAAACACCACCAGGTAGCAAAGCTCATGAATAGGAGGATAAACCTACTACGATCGACAACGCTGCATAAAAGAAACATCCGGAGTTAGTAGAATTCAAAGGACCTCATGCTGAACTCGAGTAATGAACCGTTGTTGGCGGAGGCTAACCAACACATCTTTAAAAGACAGACGATAATAAATCAGCACAACGGAACAAACATCTTACATTAGCGATCCTTATTACGCCTCAGGAATGCTATTGTCATTTGTTGCAGTCAATGCCCCCTGTCCGTATTCCAGAATCCATCATCTTCACGTTTCCCCCTGAGAAAAGAAGAAGACTCATTCAGAAGATGTGGAGAAGGTTGTTCCAATACAGGTACTTCAAACCAAATTAAGTTGTGGTCGTGATTGCTACCAAACTCAATTCAGTGTTGAGTTTAACTTTGGCCCCAGCAGTACATCACGTTGTGTGCCACACCTCAGAACCTGTACAACAACATGAGGAATTAATTGCCGCAATAACAGTAAAAAAAATAAGGAAATTCGAGGATGAAACCTTCAAATGAAACTAAACTCAGGATAATACTAAGTCATTGCTCCAAAACGCACCAGAAGGCGTGGAGTTTTAGCTGTAAAGATTCCCTGCAGATTCGCAAACACAGAGTTACACCAGAGGGTATTATAAGAAGAAGTATAAGCTCATCACGCTGTTCGCAAATGGACCTAAATATTACGGAGCCATTAGTCTCCTCACCATCCGCAAGCCACCCGCTTGCCCGAGTCATGTGAACATTGTGGTTCATCTCTTTGGAAAGCATACCTCACCACTCTATCAGTACTAGCGCTGAATGTGAAGAATACTTAGCTCCTCTTCTTTTTTCCAAAACCTGTTGACAGAAAGAAGAAGAATTTATTTCACTATAGAAGAAGCAGAAACCATTATGGTCAGAGTAATTATAACTATTACTATGACAACCAGACAAAATTTGGGCACTGTGGTAGCAACTTCAACCAATGCAATGCGGACAATGCTAATTATGCTGATGATGTCCCATCATCATCGCTGAAGAAAAAGAATTTTCAGCTCCTGATCGAGTTGAAATCCAAAGGTTCAATTTGCTAGCCACTGTCCATGACAATGTCCCTTCATCCTGGAGTTTCCAAGCTCATCCTACAAGATCCAATGCTTATACTTCAGCTAGCATCAAACCTGGTTTCTCCATATTTGATGATGATACACTCGTCTTTATGTCAAGGGATGATATTGATAGAAACTCTCCATCAAGGAAAGATGGTATGGACATGCACCATGAAGCACACTTGCGGTATACTTATTGTGCCTTCCTTCAGAATCTTGGAATAAGGCTTGAGCTGCCACAAACTACCATTGGGACATCCATAGTTCTGTGCCACCGTTTTCTTTTTGGTTCGACAATCGTATGCATGCCATGACAGATTTTTGATAGCTACTACTGCTTTTTTTTCTGGGAAGTCAGAAGGATCTCCATGCCCTTTGAATAGCATATTGAGAATTTCCAGTGAAATCTTACACAGACAAGAATTTGCTTTCTTATCCCACTGGTTTCCTGTTGATTGGTTTGAACAGTACCGCGAACGGGTGCTCGAGGCTGAACAGTTGATACTCACAACTCTAAATTCTGAACTCAATGCGTGACGCCCATATGCATCTCTTACATCTATCCTTAGCAAAATTTGGTCTTTCAAAGACTGTTTTGGTGAATATGGCTTTAAACTTGGTCAGTGAGGGGATCTTGACAAGAATATCATGCTGGCCTGTATGATATTCTTAGCTGGGGATTTGCTGGAATAGTGGTAGCTGACAATCTCAAAAGTTGGCAGAAGAAGCCTGCAGAAAATTGAGAACATTATTGGTACTCAAAGCTTTGTGCAAGTTCGTAACCTTCTCATAAATAAACCTCTCAGAATGTGACATCAAAGGCAATTGAAAAAATCGGATCCATACCTCCCCTGAGTTATCAAACTCCAGTTTGGATCACATTGATTTTGAGGATGACTTTGGAGACTACGCCTTCTGTTGGACTTCCAATGTCCCCACTACCGTATTTGCTATGGGCTGAATCTTCTCTTGGCCCAAAACAAAGTTGCCATCTGCACCTGTCAAGATACCAAATCAAATTAGTAAATCAATTGAAGGATATTCCTACCATGAGATTCGGATACCCCAATCCACCGCCCAAAGCACTGAATGCAGATAAATTTGATTTACGTATCAGATTGAGGTCCATTAACGGCATTTAACAAGATTAGACAAAAAGAGAAAGATTTCGAATTTGGTCTGTACCAAAATAGAAATCCAATCAACTCTAAATCAAATTCAATCAACAATTGAATCAGCATTCAAGTCATCATTTAAATTTGTTTTTACTCGAAGGTCTATATAAGGAGGCTAGTAGGAAGAGAAGAGATCGACCAGAAAAATCCACAGATAACCACAAAAGTTCAAAAACCCTAACATCAAGAAGAAGAGAAAAGGCTTGCACTTATCTCTTTCCGACGCCGAAGCCAACCATTCGAAGCCAAAACCGTGAATCGCCATCACCGCGAGTCATCAATCGCCGTCACCGCGAGTCACCCCCTCGCCTATCGCCGCCGACTCCAACGAATCCCTTTAAATATCTTCCGGTGAGATGTGAACCATTAATTGAATTGATCCTTTTAACTTGTGTTTTTTGTTTCAGAAAGGAGACGAAGATGATGAGCATGGCTAGCGAAGGCGAATCGGAGAGCAAGAGCGGTCGAGAGAGAAAGAGAGCGATTTGGGGGGCTAGGGTTCTTATTTTCATGTGTTTTCATTATTTTGTCTATTTTGTTATCACTCACACACCATACTAACTCCGTTTAATCACCCTTAATTCCCATTAACACTTTTCCTTTTTTCTTTTAATCAACCTATTTAAGCCATAATCATTTTTAATTTAATTGTTTAACCACCTATTTAAATACTTAAATTGAAAACAATATTTTCTATTCAGTTTTTACAATGATTAGTAGCCTCTTTTATTTAATTTAACCTTAATCAACTCATTTTATTAAAATAAGATATTTATCCTTTGAATTAATCTTTTTCTAGTTAATTAATTTCTTATTATTATAATATTTGGATTAATTTTGTTTATTCTTATTTACTAACCCATTTATATTCTAATCATGCTTATTATTTTGTTAAATATTGCTTACTAACCCCCTTTATTATTTATTATTGCTTATTTATATTTTATTTATCTTTGCTATTTAATTATTTTGCTTATTATTTTGTAATTGTTTCTTGGATGTAAAGTTGTTTAATTATTTAATTATTATTATGGTTAGTAATTAGGGAGTGTAACAACATGTATGTAATATTAAAATAAATTTAGATCACTTTTAAATAAAGATAATTAAAATAAACACGACACACACGTAAGTCGATTTTAATCGCCGTCTCACTTCCTAAGGATATCCCTCAAGTTGCCTACGAATAATGGTTAAGTGGGGTGTATAAAGCCAGTCCCTCAAATAGAAAAATCATCAAAGTCCCTTATGGTTGCCTTTACGAATCGAGTCCCTTTCGAAAAATGATGATGGTCCCTTATATGTGCTTATTACATCCCGCAATGGCCTTCAAAGTCAAATTGTCCCTCACATGTCCCTTAACATCCAAAGTAAGGACTACCTACTCCATTATAGTAGGGATAGTCTTACTAAAGGAAAGAGTGAAGAATAAGAAAGACCTTTAAACATTAGGGTAGGTTACTCCTAGGGGCTTGCTCACTTCAAAACTTTTTCACACTTAAACAAATTTTCAACAAGTTTTCAAACAAGTTCTTAACACATCCTTACATGGATTATTTATTAACTATTCTGAAAATTTTCTATTCACACACTACAATTTCAAAACAATTCAAAAGTGAGCTTAAGTACCTAAGAGCCCATGGATAACCATGGATGAAAAGGATGCTAATACCTTCCCTTTTCATAACCTACCCCCCGGACCCAAAATATTCTCTAAGGTCTTTCCTGTTCTTTTATAACCTTTCCTTATGGATAAAATAAAAGTCGGTGGCGACTCTTGCTATCCGCAACATTGTTTAAAGTCAGTTTACCGGGTTACAGAACTGGCGACTCTGCTGGGGAGTCTATTTAAGAGGGGTACCCTTAGGAATTAAGATCACTTTAAATTGTTTGCCTTGTTTGCTTTATTATTATATTGTTGGGGTGCTCTTATGTGTGAAAGGTCCTAACCCGGATCTAGTGTACCTTAGGTAAATGGCAATAGACCAAGGAAACTGTACGACGTATATCGATACGGTTGATCTGGTGGCCATAGTTAGTGCGACTTCTTGGTTGGTGCTTATATTCCTTAAGTCAAGTTGAGGATAATATTGAGGCTGCCATATGTTGTCAATGCACTAACTGACTTTTAGAACCCTAGTTAACTCATCTTGGCCTTTAGAAAGTAGTGAGGTAACCGGCTTTGGTGCAGACTGAAGTTGGTTGACACTCGATACTACGCTCATTGAGATCTTAAACTTGGAGGGTTTTGGTTGGCAAGTAAGTTGCCTTCTGATCAACCACCCTTGTGAAGGATCAATGATATTGAGATCCCTTAGAACCCGGTTACTTTTGTAGGACAGGATGAACCATCTAACTTCAGGGGAGGGTACTTACCTTTAAACCTCATGCAAGCCTTTAAACCTAGGGCAATTGTGTGACTTGTTTGTGTGTGCCACATGTTTGTGATTGAGCATGACATCATGACATCATCATGCATCATAAGCATATCATTTTCCCTAACCATTTCAAGGACCAAGGGATTTATTTTTGTTCTTTGTTGCAGGTCCTGGCTTCTGCTCGTAGAAACACCATCAGGATCAACTTTGTAGGGATACCTCCCAAGCTCAAAGAGTTGGTTTCCCAAGTGTCTGATCATTCCCAGTTCAACAAGAGACATGGTCACTTATTGGATCTAGTTACTTCAGGGTTCAGTGAAGACATGATGAGTGTGCTGTTTCAGTTCTTTGACCCTAAGCACCATTGCTTTACATTTCCTGATTATCAGCTGGTTCCAACCATGGAGGAGTTCTCTAAACTTCTGGGTATACCTGTTCTTGATCAGAAGCCATTCACAGGCTTAGAGAAGGAGCTTAAACCAGAAGTTATTGCTGCAGCTCTACATCTGAAGAAGTCTGACATTGTTCTAGAGACGAGAAGTGGAGTTAAAGGTATTCTTGCCAAGGTATTAGTGGATAAAGCTCAAATGTTCTTGAAGGCTATGAGCTACGATGCTTTTGAGGAGATCTTAGCCTTATTGATTTATGGCTTAGTGTTGTTCCCCAATCCTGATCAGTTCATAGACGTTCATGCCATCAACATATTCCTGAGTCACAATCCAGTGCCTACCTTACTTGGAGACATCCTACATTCTCTTCACACCCGTACTACAAGGGCAAGAGGAACTTTGATGTGCTGCACACCTTTACTTTCTAGGTGGTTTATTTCTCACCTTCCTCGCTCAGTAATGAAGAATGAGCAAGGGTTCAGATGGTCCAAGAGGATCATGTCACTTTCTCACTCAGACATCCATTGGTGCTCCAGATCTATGGAGAATGTCACCATCATTGACCGTTGTGGGGAGTTTCCTAATGTACCACTTCTAGGCATAAGAGGAGGCATCACCTACAACCCATCTCTAGCTTTACGACAGTTTGGTTACGCCCGGAGCGATGGTCCACATGACATGTTGATTCAGGGCCTTGTGTTTGATTACGACAACGATCTTCAGGGTTACCGTCAGAGATTCATCCGAGCTTGGGGAAAGGTAAACAGGATTGACAGCAAGACACTGGAGCCTAAGTACACTATTCCTATGGAGGCTTATCTCAGATGGGTACGATCTCGTGCTCAGACACTCATGATGCCATATCCTGCCGTCCTACCAGTTACCATGGAACCTGTTGCTGAAGGAGACACAGCTTATACCATCCTTCACCCAGACATGCCTACTGATATGGAAGACTTGCAGAGATCATGGATCCAACTGAAAGAGCAAAGGGATACTTTCGAGGCTCATTACAAAGCAAGCCAAGCAAGGATCCTAGAGCTAACAAAGCTACTTCATGAGGAACGAAACCTCAACTCATACCTCAACACAAAGAGGAAACGTCCATGGGAGACTTGAAACCCCATCTTTTGTACTTATTTCGTTTTCATTTTTTGTAAGCCTAAAAGGCAAAACAAGTTATTACTAATAAAAAGTTACTTTCTTGTTTGTTTAAGCAAATTTAAATCCTGCGGTCCTTGAAAACATTGCATATGCATTCCCATATCATTGCATCACAGGTTTACAATTGTGCACAGGTTTCTCTTCTCGCTGTTTATTTCAGCAATGGCTCTTGAACAATCAGTTAAGGATCTCCAGGCACAGAATGCACAGTTCCAAGAGCTGATCCTGAACCTATCCAAGGGGCAGGATGAATTGAAGACACTGCTGGCCAAGAAGACTAAGAAGGCTAGAAGGTCTGCTGGGTTGCTCAACATGGGAAGAAGGTTCAAAGGTCCTGTCAAGACCAAGGGAGAGGTTGAAGACTATGAATCTGAGGAATCTGAGAAAGAGAGAGGCAGTCTCCACAACACTATGGGGGACTCTGATTCTGAGGCTAACTACTACCATGAGCCTAACGAAGACAAATTCAAGATGTTGGTGGATAGAATGGATGCTATGGAATTACAGAAATCATCTGGGCTGGATTTTGAGGATTTGAGCTTGATATCTGGGGTGGTCATACCCATTGGGTTCAAAGTTCCTACGTTTGTTGTCTATGATGGGGTCTCTTGTCCCAAATTGCATCTGAGGTCTTATGTCAGAAGAATGCAACCCCACACTGCTGATAAAAAGTTGTGGATCCATTTCTTTCAAGAGAGTTTATCTGGGGCTCAGCTAGAGTGGTATTATCAGTTGGAGAGTGTCAACATCAGAGATTGGAATGACCTTGCTGAAGCTTTCTACAAGCAGTATCAATACAATGCTGACTTAGCCCCCACTCGCATGCAGCTTCAAAGCATGTCTATAGGTGCCAAAGAAAGCTTTAAGGAGTATGCTCAGAAGTGGAGAGACTTAGCTGGAAGAGTTCAACCCCCTTTGACTGATAGGGAGTTGGTTGATATGTTCATGTGTACGCTGAATGGTCCGTTTTACAGTCATCTCATTGGAAGCTCATCATCTGGCTTCACTGAGTTGATCATGACAGGAGAGCGAGTGGAGAATGGTATCAAGAGTGGTAAGATCCAAGTGGGCACTTCTTCATCAGGTGCTGCAAAGAAGCCTCCCACTGGGAAGAAAGAATCTAATGTTGTGTATGGTCAGCCTGATCGTAACAGAAGGCATCAGTCTGTTAGTGCAGTTCATATTTCAAATCCAACTCCTGCAACAACAGAGCAGCCTCAAGGCAACTAACAGAGGGCTAGAAGACAGTTCACGAAGATCAACATGTCAATGGCTCAGGCATTGCAACACTTGTTGAAGGCTGAACTTATTACCCTGAGGGAGGCTCCTCAGAATCCCAATGTTACCTCTCCCAAGTACAATCCCAATGCACGATGTGCATATCATTCAAACTGTCCAGGACATGATACTAATAACTGCTGGGTCTTGAAGAACAAAATTCAGGATATGATTGATGCTGGAGAAATTGAGTTTGATCCACCAGGTACTCCAAATGTGATTACAGCTCCAATGCCCAATCACGAGAAGACTGTCAACGCCATTGATGAAGATATTGATGAAGATCTGCATGTCTATTCAGTTATGGAGTTGAGCACACCATTGTCTGTTATCAAAAAGAGGTTAGTACAAGCTGGGATCTTTCCAGGTTGTCATGAAGATTGTCTATATTGTACCTATAAGCCGGATAGTTGCTTCATGTTGAGAGATGGGATTCAACGTCTCATGGATAAATATACTATAGTGTTTGAAAGAAGACCAGCATCTGTAGAAAGTATGGTGGATCATCTGACTCAGGGTAAGAAGATTGAAGAGGTTGACATGGTTGACAAAGTACCACTAAGAATCACTTCAAAGGGTCCCATTAAAATCACTCATCAGGGCCCAATCAAGATTACTGCTGAAGGTCCTGTGAAAGTTGTTGCTGAAGCCAGAGTAGCTCCTCTGATCATTACCACTCCTGGTCCTATTCCTTATACATCTGACAAAGCTGTGCCTTGGCACTATGGGTCTGATGTTTACATCCATGGTGTCAAGCAGGAGCCTTTACCTGATATGCCTGTTGACATTGATAATATTGCTGGATCTAGCAAGATCACTCGTAGTGGAAGAGTCTTCTCTCCTCCAGTTGCTTCTAAGAGTGCAGTTACTCCTGCTGTTACTTCCACCACTGATGCTCGGGGCAAGGGTCCTGTTATTGAGCCTGTATCTACTGATGTGCCAGCTGCTGATGACCTCTCTAAGCAGATGGAAGAAGTATTGAAAATCATTCGCAAGAGTGACTATGATATTGTTGATCAGCTGGGGCATACTCCCTCAAAGATTTCTATGCTCTCCCTGTTATTATGTTCTGAGGCTCATGCCAAGTCATTGATCAAGTTTCTAAAGATGGCTCATGTACCCAGTGCAATTTCTGTGGACCAGTTTGAGAATTGTGTTGCTCACCTGACCTATGACAACGGGTTAGGATTTTCTGATGCTGACTTGACCCCTGCCAAGAGGGATCATAACAGGGCCTTGCATATTTCAATTGAATGTAGGGGCACTACCCTGTCTCATGTGCTGATAGACAATGGTTCCTCTCTGAATGTGTTGCCTAAGGAAGTCCTGAACAAGCTGAGTCCTGAAGATACGGTATTGAAGCCCAGTAATATTGTGGTAAAGGCTTTTGATGGTTCTAGAAGAGTAGTGCATGGGGAAATTGATCTTCCAATCAAGGTTGGCTCTCAGGTGTTTACTGCTACATTCTATGTGATGGATATTCGTCCTTCGTACTCATGTCTGCTTGGTCGTCCCTGGATCCATGGGGCAGGTGCTGTGACCTCCACATTACATCAAAAGTTGAGATATCCGGTGAATGGAAAAGTTGTTACTGTCTTTGGAGAGGAAGAATACTTTGTCAGCCATGTAAACACTTTCAAGTATCTGGAAGTAGAAGGTGAATACATTGAAACTCCATGTCAGTCATTTGAAGTGGTTCCCTGGGCTGTTAAGGATTGTGTGACTCCTCCTGCTGTGAAGAAGGTTCCTGTGGTCATCAGAAACCCTCCAACAATGGCAATGGCCTCCCTCAATGATGCAAAAGCTGTGGTGGAAGAAGGTGGTTGTACTATTTGGGGTCAGCTTCCTGATATTCCATACAAGTCTGACAAGTTTGGTTTGGGTTTCACTGCAGAGTCCCAGAAGGCTGTTCGTCGTGCTCGTGCTGTTCGTATCACCAATCAAGGGGTTATCAATGCTGTGGGAGATCAAGATGAAGACTACAACTTGGAGGCATGGATTTTTCCTACTGTGGGTGCTGGACTCAATAATTGGACAGCTGAAGATGTTATCCCTATCTCCTTTAGTCAGGAGTAAATACTATTACTGTGTTATGTTTTTAAATTTATAATTTCTGGAACAATTAAAACTTTCAAGCCATGTGCCTTACCCGGGGCACAATGGTGTGCTTGTTACGGGTTGTCATTTCATTTGCATACTTCATTCCATAAAATCAGTGGACGTTTCGTTTTCGTAAATATTGTGTTCCTTGTCTTTCTTTTTCTTTTATTTTTGCTTTATCAGCTATGTGTTCTTACACACACCCACGTCACTAAAATGCAGATCCTCATCCACTCTGGATCCAGTTGATAACAGTTCTACTATTGCCAATTACAATTTCGAGAATCCGATCTATCAAACTGAAGACGGAAACGAGGACGATTGTGAAATACCTGTAGGGCTTGCTAGGTTGTTACAACAAGAAGAGAAAGCTATACAGCCACATGAAGAGCCAGTCGAAGTTGTGAATCTGGGAACTGAAGAAAACAGAAAAGAGGTCCAGATAGGGGCTGATTTAGAGGACAGTGTCAAGAGCAGGTTGATTCAGATGCTACGTGACTATGTGGAGATCTTTGCTTGGTCTTATGAAGATATGCCAGGGTTGGATACAGACATTGTGGTTCACCGTTTGCCAGTGAAAGAAGATTGTCGTCCAAAGAAGCAGAAGGTTCGTCGTATGCGTCCTGAAATGTCAGAAAAGATCAAAGCAGAGGTAATGAAACAGTTCAATGCAGGGTTCTTGGCCGTAACTTCTTATCCTCAGTGGGTTGCAAATGTGGTACCAGTTCCTAAGAAAGATGGTAAGGTACGTATGTGTGTAGACTACAGAGATCTGAACAAGGCTAGCCCTAAAGATGACTTTCCACTTCCTCATATTGATATTCTGGTAGACAACACTGCTCAGCATAAGGTATTCTCTTTTATGGATGGTTTCTCTGGTTACAATCAAATCAAGATGGCACCTGAAGATATGAAGAAGACTACATTTGTGACACAGTGGGGCATCTTTTGCTATAAGGTAATGCCATTTGGTTTGAAGAATGCAGGGGCAACATATCAGCGTGCTATGGTGGCTTTGTTTCATGATATGATTCATCATGAGATAGAGGTATATGTGGATGATATGATAGCCAGGTCTCAGAATGAAGAACAACATCTTGATCATCTGCACAAGTTGTTTGAGAGGTTGAAGAAATACAGGTTGAGATTAAATCCAAACAAGTGTACTTTTGGAGTTAGATCTGGAAAGCTCCTGGGTTTCATTGTCAGTGGAAAAGGTATTGAAGTGGATCCTGCAAAAGTGAAAGCTATACGAGAGATGCCAGCTCCCCGTACTAAGAAGGAGGTTAGAGGTTTCTTGGGACGATTGAACTACATTGCAAGATTTATTTCCCAATTAACTACCATCTGTGAGCCAATCTTCAAGTTGTTGAAGAAAGATCAGGTGATGGAATGGAACGATGAGTGCCAAACTGCCTTTGATGAAATCAAGAGATATTTGCTAGAACCTCCAATTTTAATGCCACCAGTTGATGGAAGACCCTTGATTATGTATTTAACAGTATTAGACAACTCAATGGGGTATGTATTGGGGCAACATGACGAGTCTGGTCGAAAAGAGCAGGCAATATACTACCTTAGCAAAAAGTTTACCGACTGTGAAACAAGATACTCACTGCTCGAGAAAACTTGCTGCGCTTTGGCATGGGCTGCTCGCCGACTAAGACAGTATATGTTGACCCATACTACCTTGTTGATTTCGAAGATGGATCCAATCAAGTACATATTTGAGAAACCTGCTCTCTCCGGAAGAATTGCAAGATGGCAAATGATCTTGACGGAATATGATATACAGTATACCACTCAGAAGGCCATTAAAGGGAGTGTTGTTGCTGATCATTTGGCTCATCTAATAAGAACATTAAGAAGATTGTACAGAAGATGACTGTTACTTACAAGGATTGGCACGAGATGTTACCATTTGCTCTGCATGGTTATCGTACTACAATACGTACTTCAACAGGGGCAACCCCATTCTCCTTAGTCTATGGTATGGAAGCAGTTCTGCCTATTGAAGTTCAGATCCCCTCCTTGAGAATTATGAAGGATGCAGGCTTGGATGAAGATGAGTGGATTCAGACTCGACTTGACCAGATAAATTTGATTGATGAGAAGAGGTTAGCAGCAGTTTGTCATGGTCAGATGTACCAGAAACGGATGATCAAAGCTTTTAACAAGAAGGTTAAGCCAAAGGTATATCAGGCTGGTGACTTGGTAATCAAGCGTATCATATTACCACAGGGTGATCCTAGGGGCAAGTGGACTCCAACATATGAGGGACCATTTGTAGTCAAGACAGTGTTCTCAGGAGGTGCCATGATACTGACTACAATGGATGGTGAAGACTTCCCACAACCTGTAAACGCAGACATAGTTAAAAAATACTACGCATAAAAAGAGACCCGCTAGGTTGACAGGCCTAGGCAAAAATAAGGGCATCCCGGCAAACCAAAAGGGTTTGGGCAAAAATTAGGGATATATATATAAAAAGATGTACATCCGGCAAGTCGAAAACCTGAAAAGGCGGCTTGGGCAAAAAAGGGTATCCCGGTGGATTGAAAACCTGAAAGGGCAATCCAGGCAAAAGTTAGGGATTAAAGCGTATGACTATGTCTCGTTTGGATCATTCATGAAACTGCAACCAGTTGTACTACTTACTCAAGCTCAAACAGATAAAGCTCAATCCAATCGTTTCCGTCTCAACAGCAAGAAGATGAGATACTTGAGTGGCAATAGTAGAATTGAAACTCAATAGGATTATTTCCCACATAGCTGATTCTTTTTGTAAAACTTCATGACAAAATTCTCTTACTAGGGTTTATGTCTCCTTGTACAAACTTACCCGTGTATGGGTCACTTTTGATATAAATAAACTCCATCTTTTGAATCCAGATTCACTTTTACCCTATTTACATAAGCGAAACGTCCATTGGTTGTGTTTGAATGTATGTATGCCTTTGAATATGATTGATGTTTACCAGAAACGCATGTATGCTTTTAATATGATTGATGTTTACCAGAAATGCATGAAAATGCAGTAATAGTATTTACTAAGGACGAACGAGGGAAGGATTTCAACGAAGCTTCGCCGGTTCATCTTTACAAGGCAGTTACAAACCATCAGTAGGACTAATCCATTTTCACAAAGTCTAATCTCCCCTGGAATTTATATCCATCTCTTTTATCCTCATACGGATATACGGGAAATTACTTTCCAATAAGGGCACGATGAACGAAGATGGGATGTTATACTTATCCTACTATCAAACGACAACGGGAGGTTATCTATACCCTACTATCCCCAACAACGGGAGGTTATCTATACCTTGTTATCCCCAGCAGACGGAGGGTTATATATTCTTCAACAACGAATCGGGATTTATTTTTCTTGGCCAGCAGTTGTTATACAAGGATATCCAGACACTTCCAGCAGTGTCATAGCATACATACATCATTTACATCATACCATAACATATATGTCTATAGTACATTACCTAAGTGCATCATGTCATACATGCATACATAAAGCATAAACTAATGTTGTTATATAGAATGCTACCTTGTTTTCAGGTTAATTATCCAACAAACAAGCTTATGATCTTTGGGACTGCTTTATTGTAACCTCAGGGTTACTTTATCCTCCTGATGAGCTTCTTATTACTTTGGGACTGCTTTATTGTAACCTCAGGGTTATTTTATCCTCCTGATAGCCTCTCATGACTTCAAGACTGCTTTAGAGCCATTGATTGCTCTATCCTCCTGAAGACATATCACATTATTATTTCAAGACTGCTTTAGAGCTACTGATTGCTCTATCCTCCTGAAATCATCCTATTACTTCAAGACTGCTTTAGAGCTATTCATTGCTCTATCCTCATGAGGTCATATTACTACTTCAAGACTGCTTTAGAGCTATTCATTGCTCTATCCTCCTGAAGCCATCTAATTATTTCAAGACTGCTTTAGAGCTATTGATTGCTCTATCCTCCTGAAGACATATTACATTATTATTTCAAGACTGCTTTAGAGCTATCCGTTGCTCTATCCTCCTGAAATCATTACTTCAAGACTGCTTTAGAGCTATTGATTGCTCTATCCTCCTGAAGACATATTACATTATTATTTCAAGACTGCTTTAGAGCTATCCATTGCTCTATCCTCCTGAAATCATTACTTCAAGACTGCTTTAGAGCTATTCATTGCTCTATCCTCATGAGGTCATATTACTACTTCAAGACTGCTTTAGAGCTATTCATTGCTCTATCCTCCTGAAGCCATCTAATTATTTCAAGACTGCTTTAGAGTTACCCATTGCTCTATCCTCCTGAAATTACATTATTATTTCGAGACTGCTTTAGAGCTATCCATTGCTCTATCCTCCTGAAATCATTACTTCAAGACTGCTTTAGAGCTATTGATTGCTCTATCCTCCTGAAGACATATCACATTATTACTTCAAGACTGCTTTAGAGCTATTGATTGCTCTATCCTCCTGAAGACATATTACATTATTATTTCAAGACTGCTTTAGAGCTATCTGTTGCTCTATCCTCCTGAAATCATTACTTCAAGACTGCTTTAGAGCTATTGATTGCTCTATCCTCCTGAAGACATATTACATTATTATTTCAAGACTGCTTTAGAGCTATCCATTGCTCTATCCTCCTGAAATCATTACTTCAAGACTGCTTTAGAGCTATTCATTGCTCTATCCTCATGAGGTCATATTACTACTTCAAGACTGCTTTAGAGCTATTGATTGCTCTATCCTCCTGAAGACATATCACATTATTACTTCAAGACTGCTTTAGAGCTATTGATTGCTCTATCCTCCTGAAGACATATTACATTATTATTTCAAGACTGCTTTAGAGCTATCCATTGCTCTATCCTCCTGAAATCATTACTTCAAGACTGCTTTAGAGCTATTCATTGCTCTATCCTCATGAGGTCATATTACTACTTCAAGACTGCTTTAGAGCTATTGATTGCTCTATCCTCCTGAAGACATATCACATTATTACTTCAAGACTGCTTTAGAGCTATTGATTGCTCTATCCTCCTGAAGACATATTACATTATTATTTCAAGACTGCTTTAGAGCTATCCATTGCTCTATCCTCCTGAAATCATTACTTCAAGACTGCTTTAGAGCTATTCATTGCTCTATCCTCATGAGGTCATATTACTACTTCAAGACTGCTTTAGAGCTATTCATTGCTCTATCCTCCTGAAGCCATCTAATTATTTCAAGACTGCTTTAGAGTTATCCATTTCTCTATCCTCCTGAAATTACATTAGTATTTCAAGACTGCTTTAGAGTTATCCATTGCTCTATCCTCCTGAAATCATTACTTCAAGACTGCTTTAGAGCTATTCATTGCTCTATCCTCATGAGGTCATATTACTACTTCAAGACTGCTTTAGAGCTATTCATTGCTCTATCCTCCTGAAGCCATCTAATTATTTCAAGATTGCTTTAGAGTTATCCATTGCTCTATCCTCCTGAAATTACATTAGTATTTCAAGACTGCTTTAGAGCTATCCATTGCTCTATCCTCCTGAAATCATTACTTCAAGACTGCTTTAGAGCCATTGATTGCTCTATCCCCCTGAAGACATATCACATTATTACTTCAAGACTGCTTTAGGGTTATCATTATTGATTGCTCTATCCTCATGAAGACATGCTGTTACATCAGTATTACTCCAGACTCCTGACAGTTCTCATTATACTACTGAAGAACTTTCCCCTATTGGCATCTTTAAGCCCACTCAATCATGTTCAACCAACCATCAATATCACTCCATGCACTGGTGAGTGCAAATTTTTGGGCTTTTGTGTTCAATCCCCTTCAACCTTCCAGGTTACGACTGGCAAATATACCAATCTAACCCCTCAGGTTTCAGAAAATTGAACAGGGGCAGCTGTTGCACCCCAAAATTTGCCCTCACAATACAAAACCTGGTGTTCCAAGAAGGTTCACAAGGTTCACAAAATTCACAATTGGTCAGAAGAGTTGACAATTCCCTCAGACAATGCACCTCCTAAGCAGTGCATCCAAAACTAGGGTTTTGACTTTAATCAGGCTAAATGGACTTCCAAGACTTCAAGGGTTTTGTGTTGCAGATTTGGTCCCAGGGGTATTTTGGTTATTTTACACAAATTCTACCAATTCCTTGAAGATGGGCTGTTATTAAAATTCTGAGGCATTTGATACGTATTGGTTTGATACATTTATCTATCACCAGGTCTGATCATATCAAGATCTTGGCATTTGGAATTTCCCCCAGGGGCGTTTTGGTCATTTCAAGCAAATGTCATAATTTTGGGACGAATGAGACATTATTCCTGAGACATTTATTTGCATGTATTGATTATGTCAAGGATATTTGACAAGTAGCTTAGGCCCTCATAACAAGTTAAGATTGAATTGAAAATGAGAGGAAGGTTGTTAGACATGGTTTGAGAAATCACGTGACCAAAAGGATTTTAGTTTGGATTTGTTACGGGATATCGTTTAGGCAAAGGAGAAGTGAGTTTTAGATATTTTGGAATTTTTTATCCACAAGTACTCATTTCAATATACAAAGTCCAACTCATTCATATTTCAAGAGTTTCCTGGCCTACAAGTGCGAAAAGGCAAATATAAGTTACTACATCTGCTGACAAGATTTGGTCTGTATGGCTTCACGAGAACAACGCCTTATTTTAAATAAGGGGGGTCGAAGTTTAATTCAAGAAAGGTTTTGATCTTATTCATGAAGAGGGGTTATTACCATTAAACTCAAGCGGGAAATTTTGAATCTTCGTTGCTAAATGTTTGCATAAGGTTTTGAATTGAGGAATTCAAATTGAAGCTTCATGTCCACATTCGAGATCCACCTTATACTCAACTAATCTTGAAGCAGCATGTGATTTATTTCAAATTCGACGCTACGATTAAAGTTACAAAGAATTAAAAGACAGTGTCCTTTTATTTCAGAATCACGCCTAATATCTGCAAGCATCCATAGATGCAAGCCCGTTATTATAAGATTGACAGGATTTTGGAGTTTGAATCCACCAAGTTTATCACTCAAAGAATACAAATTCTAATCTAGAAAAAGTACATGTGCCAAGAAAGCAAGCGCTACAACTGGATTACCATATTTACAAATGTACGTTCGAGCAGATTACAATGCTTTTCAAGAAATCATCCCAAACATAAAAGAATTGGCCAGTATGTTATGACTTCACACCAAATTATGAATTCACGTTAAATCAAACCATTCACGTTCAACTGCCTTAAAACCAAGGGTATCAAATATCCAAACTAGAACCTACTTCAAGAAGCAATGTAGTTCCTAAGAATCATGCAGCAATGACAAGACTATAGCAGTAAGAGAATTGCATCATCATAAGGTCCATCTCCTGCTACTTCAGGATCTTCAACTCCATCAGAATAGGGCTTCCAGACTGGAGCTCACACTAAAGACTCCTCTTAATGAGGATGAGATTGGCACTAATGCTGGAACCTTCAAGAAAGCGAGTGACGAGGTGTCGGTATTCAGAAGAACTATCAAATGCCAGGCCCGTTGAAGCTACTGCTGAAACACCACCAGGTAGCAAAGCTCATGAATAGGAGGATAAACCTACTACGATCGACAACGCTGCATAAAAGAAACATCCGGAGTTAGTAGAATTCAAAGGACCTCATGCTGAACTCGAGTAATGAACCGTTGTTGGCGGAGGCTAACCAACACATCTTTAAAAGACAGACGATAATAAATCAGCACAACGGAACAAACATCTTACATTAGCGATCCTTATTACGCCTCAGGAATGCTATTGTCATTTGTTGCAGTCAATGCCCCCTGTCCGTATTCCAGAATCCATCATCTTCACGTTTCCCCCTGAGAAAAGAAGAAGACTCATTCAGAAGATGTGGAGAAGGTTGTTCCAATACAGGTACTTCAAACCAAATTAAGTTGTGGTCGTGATTGCTACCAAACTCAATTCAGTGTTGAGTTTAACTTTGGCCCCAGCAGTACATCACGTTGTGTGCCACACCTCAGAACCTGTACAACAACATGAGGAATTAATTGCCGCAATAACAGTAAAAAAAACAAGGAAATTCGAGGATGAAACCTTCAAATGAAACTAAACTCAAGATAATACTAAGTCATTGCTCCAAAACGCACCAGAAGGCGTGGAGTTTTAGCTGTAAAGATTCCCTGCAGATTCGCAAACACAGAGTTACACCAGAGGGTATTATAAGAAGAAGTATAAGCTCATCACGCTGTTCGCAAATGGACCTAAATATTACGGAGCCATTAGTCTCCTCACCATCCGCAAGCCACCCGCTTGCCCGAGTCATGTGAACATTGTGGTTCATCTCTTTGGAAAGCATACCTCACCACTCTATCAGTACTAGCGCTGAATGTGAAGAATACTTAGCTCCTCTTCTTTTTTCCAAAACCTGTTGACAGAAAGAAGAAGAATTTATTTCACTATAGAAGAAGCAGAAACCATTATGGTCAGAGTAATTATAACTATTACTATGACAACCAGACAAAATTTGGGCACTGTGGTAGCAACTTCAACCAATGCAATGCGGACAATGCTAATTATGCTGATGATGTCCCATCATCATCGCTGAAGAAAAAGAATTTTCAGCTCCTGATCGAGTTGAAATCCAAAGGTTCAATTTGCTAGCCACTGTCCATGACAATGTCCCTTCATCCTGGAGTTTCCAAGCTCATCCTACAAGATCCAATGCTTATACTTCAGCTAGCGTCAAACCTGGTTTCTCCATATTTGATGATGATACACTCGTCTTTATGTCAAGGGATGATATTGATAGAAACTCTCCATCAAGGAAAGATGGTATGGACATGCACCATGAAGCACACTTGCGGTATACTTATTGTGCCTTCCTTCAGAATCTTGGAATAAGGCTTGAGCTGCCACAAACTACCATTGGGACATCCATAGTTCTGTGCCACCGTTTTCTTTTTGGTTCGACAATCGTATGCATGCCATGACAGATTTTTGATAGCTACTACTACTTTTTTTCTGGGAAGTCAGAAGGATCTCCATGCCCTTTGAATAGCATATTGAGAATTTCCAGTGAAATCTTACACAGACAAGAATTTGCTTTCTTATCCCACTGGTTTCCTGTTGATTGGTTTGAACAGTACCGCGAACGGGTGCTCGAGGCTGAACAGTTGATACTCACAACTCTAAATTCTGAACTCAATGCGTGACGCCCATATGCATCTCTTACATCTATCCTTAGCAAAATTTGGTCTTTCAAAGACTGTTTTGGTGAATATGGCTTTAAACTTGGTCAGTGAGGGGATCTTGACAAGAATATCATGCTGGCCTGTATGATATTCTTAGCTGGGGATTTGCTGGAATAGTGGTAGCTGACAATCTCAAAAGTTGGCAGAAGAAGCCTGCAGAAAATTGAGAACATTATTGGTACTCAAAGCTTTGTGCAAGTTCGTAACCTTCTCATAAATAAACCTCTCAGAATGTGACATCAAAGGCAATTGAAAAAATCGGATCCATACCTCCCCTGAGTTATCAAACTCCAGTTTGGATCACATTGATTTTGAGGATGACTTTGGAGACTACGCCTTCTGTTGGACTTCCAATGTCCCCACTACCGTATTTGCTATGGGCTGAATCTTCTCTTGGCCCAAAACAAAGTTGCCATCTGCACCTGTCAAGATACCAAATCAAATTAGTAAATCAATTGAAGGATATTCCTACCATGAGATTCGGATACCCCAATCCACCGCCCAAAGCACTGAATGCAGATATATTTGATTTACGTATCAGATTGAGGTCCATTAACGGCATTTAACAAGATTAGACAAAAAGAGAAAGATTTCGAATTTGGTCTGTACCAAAATAGAAATCCAATCAACTCTAAATCAAATTCAATCAACAATTGAATCAGCATTCAAGTCATCATTTAAATTTGTTTTTACTCGAAGGTCTATATAAGGAGGCTAGTAGGAAGAGAAGAGATCGACCAGAAAAATCCACAGATAACCACAAAAGTTCAAAAACCCTAACATCAAGAAGAAGAGAAAAGGCTTGCACTTATCTCTTTCCGACGCCGAAGCCAACCATTCGAAGCCGAAACCGTGAATCGCCATCACCGCGAGTCATCAATCGCCGTCACCGCGAGTCACCCCCTCGCCTATCGCCGCCGACTCCAACGAATCCCTTTAAATATCTTCCGGTGAGATGTGAACCATTAATTGAATTGATCCTTTTAACTTGTGTTTTTTGTTTCAGAAAGGAGACGAAGATGATGAGCATGGCTAGCGAAGGCGAATCGGAGAGCAAGAGCGGTCGAGAGAGAAAGAGAGCGATTTGGGGGGCTAGGGTTCTTATTTTCATGTGTTTTCATTATTTTGTCTATTTTGTTATCACTCACACACCACACTAACTCCGTTTAATCACCCTTAATTCCCATTAACACTTTTCCTTTTTTCTTTTAATCAACCTATTTAAGCCATAATCATTTTTAATTTAATTGTTTAACCACCTATTTAAATACTTAAATTGAAAACAATATTTTCTATTCAGTTTTTACAATGATTAGTAGCCTCTTTTATTTAATTTAACCTTAATCAACTCATTTTATTAAAATAAGATATTTATCCTTTGAATTAATCTTTTTCTAGTTAATTAATTTCTTATTATTATAATATTTGGATTAATTTTGTTTATTCTTATTTACTAACCCATTTATATTCTAATCATGCTTATTATTTTGTTAAATATTGCTTACTAACCCCCTTTATTATTTATTATTGCTTATTTATATTTTATTTATCTTTGCTATTTAATTATTTTGCTTATTATTTTGTAATTGTTTCTTGGATGTAAAGTTGTTTAATTATTTAATTATTATTATGGTTAGTAATTAGGGAGTGTAACAACATGTATGTAATATTAAAATAAATTTAGATCACTTTTAAATAAAGATAATTAAAATAAACACGACACACACGTAAGTCGATTTTAATCGCCGTCTCACTTCCTAAGGATATCCCTCAAGTTGCCTACGAATAATGGTTAAGTGGGGTGTATAAAGCCAGTCCCTCAAATAGAAAAATCATCAAAGTCCCTTATGGTTGCCTTTACGAATCGAGTCCCTTTCGAAAAATGATGATGGTCCCTTATATGTGCTTATTACATCCCGCAATGGCCTTCAAAGTCAAATTGTCCCTCACATGTCCCTTAACATCCAAAGTAAGGACTACCTACTCCATTATAGTAGGGATAGTCTTACTAAAGGAAAGAGTGAAGAATAAGAAAGACCTTTAAACATTAGGGTAGGTTACTCCTAGGGGCTTGCTCACTTCAAAACTTTTTCACACTTAAACAAATTTTCAACAAGTTTTCAAACAAGTTCTTAACACATCCTTACATGGATTATTTATTAACTATTCTGAAAATTTTCTATTCACACACTACAATTTCAAAACAATTCAAAAGTGAGCTTAAGTACCTAAGAGCCCATGGATAACCATGGATGAAAAGGATGCTAATACCTTCCCTTTTCATAACCTACCCCCCGGACCCAAAATATTCTCTAAGGTCTTTCCTGTTCTTTTATAACCTTTCCTTATGGATAAAATAAAAGTCGGTGGCGACTCTTGCTATCCGCAACATTGTTTAAAGTCAGTTCACCGGGTTACAGACTCCTCCATACTACAATACTTACCCTGAGCCTATCCCTGAGGAAACAACCGACAAAATGGATACCGTGTTACTCAGATTGGATGACGTTGATAAAGCTCTGACAAATGTAAAAGCTGATATCGCAGGCATGCACAGTGACCTGGTAGGCTTCATGGATCTAGTCTGCGACCAACTCGACTACTATTCACGGAAATTTGATGAGTTGAAGGCACGAAAAGATTAGTTATTAGCTCATAGCAATAGTCTCAGTTTAATCTAGTCTAGTTTAGTTTAATTTACTCATTTGGCATTTTCACATTGTTCGTTTCATTATGTACTACATACAATTGTTTCCATTTTATGTTATTTCAATTCTAGTTTTGTTCAATTATCCTGTTTTCTCATTATTTATTGATTGTTGGCTGTTATATTACATCACCGTAGCAATACTACGCCTTAAAATTACCCCGAATACGCCCTCAGAGCAAAATTCTGCGTTCTGCAGATTTTGCTGCTGTGACGACCGTCACAGCCCAGAACTGCAATCTGGTATAACAGAGGTCGTGTAACCCTCCACTCCCCCCATTATCACTTTGAAACTTCCAACATCCATACCCCACTACGATTTTCGTCATCTGCATCTAAACTATAAACCCCAACTCCAAATTCAATCTCCATACCACCGTTCTGTCACATTCCCATCTCTGCCGAAAAACCCCAAAACCTCTGAAACCTCTCCATCTTCAACAATGGCCGGAAACGCAGACATCAACAACATTTCCTTCCCTGAGGGCGAGTTAGGCGAGAGACAACGAGCACAGTACAATGCATTTCATCAGAGGTCTCTCCAGCCAACTCACTACCCGCACCTTCCATCACTTACGGAGCTCGGACTCCTCGAAGGTGTAACATGGATGCTTCAACGAGCAGGCATCTGGAACCTCTGCTCCAACCCCCAGCCGACCTACGAACAGCTCACCCTGGAGTTCTTGAGTTCGTTCTCCTACATCACCAGCAGCGGCGAACTCAACCAACACTCAGGCGCCGCTTGTTTCCGGATGTTTGGCGTTAACTATCAGCTGCACCAAAACCAGATTGTCGGCATCCTACAGTTTCCCTGCGGCGAGAACGCTCATCGCCGCATCACTGATCAGTTCCAGCACGACGCCTTCGCGCTGTGGCATCAGTTGACCGGCCTAAACGCCGATGGTTGGGACTCCCTACACGCCACTCACATCCATAACCCCGCCATCAGGTACTTTCACAGGGTGCTGAGCAACATCATCTTTGCCAGAGACAGCAACCACAAAGTGAACTCCAAGGAGCTCTTCTTTCTGCATTGCGTCTTCAAAAACGAACCCGTCAACGCTGCCCCGTTCTTACTGGCCCACATTCAGGCCAACTGCAACCGTGGCTCGAAGCCATTCTACTTTGGCGGGATTGTCACGACCATTGCACTTGGGCTGAACCTTGGCGACCAACTTTGGCACCTCCATTCCATCCCATCGGTGTTCCTTGACACCGACCACTGCAAGGCCTCCCATCTCATCCGCTCCCGAGCTGACGGGAAATATCATCCGGTTGTGCGTGGCAAGACCGTCAGAAGCATCATCCTTCCGTCCCGCACCCGCATCCATCCTGAGGAACGTACCAACTGGTTGTTCGATCTCACTGCCCCTCCTGCTGCCGCTATTCCTACTCAGGAACCCACTCATGATTCCGAAGATGAAATCCAAGCTGAGTTGGACAGGTCCGAGCAGCCAGAGGCATCGCAGCCTCCTCCTCCAGTAGGTACATCATCCCGCCGCCGCCGTCACCACCCCGTGCCCGACTACACTGAAGAGGACCTCCGTCGCTCCCTAGACCAGCAGGCACAGATACTTACGATGCTGCAGCAGCAGAACCAGCGAGCTGACCAGTTCGAAGCTTGGCACCGGACTCAAATGCAACAACTTCACACCGGCCAAGCTACGATTACTGAGAGTCTAGCGAACCTGACCCTGCAGGTCGAAGGCCTCCGCGACACGGTCTACCACACCGGAGCCATGAGCTATGAGGATAGAGTCGCCCTTGCTAGAGCCAGCGTGGACATGACAGGCCCCGGGACTAGATTTTCATTTTTCCTTTATTGTTTACTATATTTCTGTTCTATGTATTTTCATTTTCAGTTGTATCTCCCTCTCGCATGCTTCAAGAATCAGTGAGGACACTGATCGAGATAGTGTGGGAGCGGAGCCTTATTTCCACTGTATTCAGAACTTTCCTTATTTACTGTATTTCCATTTCACTGCACTTTTGACTTTTAGTAAGTTCTACTTTACACTTTCTATTTCTAGCAAATAAAGCGCGTCTATATATTTTTCACGTTACGCAAACAATCCCCACCTTTTTTGACGTAAACAAAACCTTTCATTTGTTCCTCAAAAGCAAAAGCATCACGAGAATGCACCTGAGTTCAAACCGAGCTTTGCAACTCCGAGGAAACGACAGTTCTAACAAACCAGTATCGTCCAGACACCTTAGATCTCTAGTTTATGCGAGTCGGTTTCACCACCTACGTGTACCAAAGTCTCAAGTGTCTACGCAAACTCAACCCCAAGTAGTTTATACTAGCAGTCAGCACCATCCTAAAAACACCTCTAAGCAAGCGACCGATGCAAATAAGTGTATGATCTCCAAAAAGATGAAAAATCATGAAAAGAGAGCTAAAAAGCCCAAGAATATAAGATTCGTTTCCTTCTAAGTTAGGTACTCCTCACCCGAGCATTTAGCCCAACGGCACGAAAAACTCGTTGAAAAATCAATGACACCAAATTATGATCAACAAAGAAGATCAAAAACAAAAACGAGATCATATTCACTAACAGGTCGACTTGCCATGAGAGTGTGCGGATGACGGGCTTAATGTGATTACGCTAGAACAAACAGGGTGAACTTGCCACGAGAACCTTGACACCAAGATACGGTAGCATGACTGAGACCGATTTGCATAAAAGGGGGACCTCCGGAGGCTTGTAGTCCAGTGTCGCCGCGATACTCGTCTTGTTCCTACCAAGAATCCCGGTTTTTCCAAACTCCGCGAACGAAGAAGCAGCCTCGTGCTTGCCGACTTTTTCACGTTTTACTTGAGGACAAGCAAAGATTCAAGCTTAGGGGAGTTTGATAACACGAAATCATATAGATATTTTCATGCATAATTCGACTAAAAGCTAACCGTTTTCGATCCGATTTCGGGTTATTTCCATGTATTTGTCTGATGTTTTTGCAGGTATTCAACGATCACGTCTAAACAAGGCAACATGAAGAAAAGAAGCAATCCCAGATGAAATATGGAGGAAAAAGGAGTGAAAACACAATGAAAAGCGCAGCAGACAGTTTTTGCTGATGTGACGACCGTCACAGATGCATGACGATCGTCACACCTTGTGACGACCGTCATGCAGGCAAAAACGCCCCACTCAGATTACACGTCAAATGAGCAGTTCCAATTCCCATTTCATGGTCCACTACTCCCTAAATTATCTGCCTCAAGGTCCATCATCCTCAGAGGTAACCGTTGGAATCCCACCTCTATAAAAAGGGAAGCAGGGGACTTCAAAAAGGGAGCTGCATTCATACCACGAAGTGCTGCCCAAATTTATTTTCAAGAGCAAATTTAATTTCCAGCCTTTTTATTATTTGTATCCATTTCTCCAGTTTCAATTGTATCCCTTTCCTTTATTTCCCTTTCCATTCTACTCATTCCCATTTCCGCTCTACTGTATCTGTTACTGCACTGTACGATCAAATTGGAACTAAAGACAAAATCCTGCCAACATCTGTGGAGGATCTGCCCAAAGGCCAATTGGCATTATTTACAGGTTTTCATTTTGATCGACTCTTATTTTATCATAATGCAATTTATTATTTATTATTATTATTTATGTTTTGTTTTTCCAAATTCCATGTCTAGCTAAACTTAGGTAATCGATATGTAGTAATAATTCGGATGGGATTTGATAACTCTTGTTTGAAAACTTTCTTTTCACAAAAATAACTTATGGTCTAAGTGTTTAAAAATTGATTTACGAAATAAACTTCGTCGCGAAAGCGAGAACTTGTTTTAAAGTAGTTTTGCCACGAAAGTGGGAAATTAATTAAGATACGAACCAACAAGCGAAAGCTGCGGTAAGGTCAGATAGTAAACATTAGGCATTCGTTTTAATAACAGCGAAAGCACTTTAAAACTAATTAGAACTTAGAGATTTCCAAAAAGTAATTTTAACCCCGAACGGAACACGAAAGTGTACGTTAGACCCTTAGGATTATGATTAGCGTCAATAACCATCGTGAGACGAGAGTCTTCAAATCTCCACTTTCTGCTTAAGTAAACTGCGAAAACTATTTCATACACCAGTAACTTATCAAATCCCTGAAGAACATAATTGCTACGTATCGATTCGATTAATTAAAATCTAAATAGTAATCTTAGTTTCCCCTTTTAGTGACAACATTATTCCCTTAAAACATATTCTACCTAGCTAAACATAGTAACTCCCGAGAACACTAGTTTGATTACGAGTCCCTGTGGGATCGATATCTTTTATTACTACGCGATAGACTGTGCACTTGCAGTTAGAATTGTTAGACATAGAAAGTCGCGATCATACAAAACGTGTGTCTGTGCGTTAGGGAGATTTCCCCCCGATCCTAGTGCCTGAGTGCCAGTGCTGATAATAAGAAGTCCGAGTCCAGTCATGGAAATAACATCTCGTATATAAAGAAAGCCCATCAAGGCGGTACACAACGTCACTGAGTACAAGCTGAATCAATAGCATGACCTCAACCAACAAGCCTAATGATGGTCAGCATACAACAATGATCAACACAAAAGGATTGCAAATATAGTCAAGCGCGGCCACAGGCTCGAAACTCTTCTAACAGATCCCTCGTTCCTGGATGATCAGGCCGAGTGAGCAACCCTTCGACGAGTAACTCCCTTTTCCTCATAGTGTATTGAAGACCTTCAACTGAGTCTTCCCATGCTCCTTCTCCGAAACAATCTTCTAGCTTCCGCTTTTTAGATTCAAACGTCAGCTTGCGCTCCTTCAGGTTAGCAAGAGCTTTGTTCAGCAGGCCTTCAGCGGCATATCTACGAGCGGTTTCTTCATCAAACCTCTTCTCACTAGCCTTCACCTGGGCTTTCAACTTAGAGATCTTCTGCTTCAGCTTATCCTCCCGTTCTTTGCCGTTGGCTAGGGTGGCCTTCCAATGCTGATTAAACTTGGATATCCTCCGGTACGCTTCATCCAAGTGCTGCTTCTTAGTGGCCAGTACGTCATTGACAGCTTTGAAGTCTCGACCCAAATGCTCACGCTCAGCCATCTGCTTAGTCAAATCCGTCCCTAACTGGTTCACCAGCTCTGTTTGCCTCTTGAAGCAATGGACGGCTTCGCTTCTTTCGCTTCTGAGCTGAGCCAATTCTTTCTCCAGTTCTTCATTTGCCTTTTTCAGCTCATCTCTCTCAGCTAACACCTGATTATACTGCTGAAGAGGCACGGTGGTAGGCTCCTTAATCACTGGGGGGCTTTCTGGCTTGGCAAGAGTAAATGGCATCCCTATGATACCTGCTCTGGCTCTGATCCAAGTCACATATGGAGCGTAGGCTTGGCTATTACTTTTTCCCAGCAACAGTTTTCCCCGCTTACTAATACCATTCCAAACGTGTTGAAGCTTAGATAACATATCCCCCTCTAGAAGACCAGTGAGGTACAGAGATTCCTGCACCTCTTCATCCTTCGGCGGAGCTCTCAAAGCATAAGCAAAATGTCGGACCAGCAGAGATGGATTATAGTTGATACAGCCCTTCCTGCCTATCAAAGGCACATTCGGAAATCCGCTGCAGTTGAAGATGATCTTAGTACCCAATCTATCTCTATCAAACCAGGTAATATCCTCCGCCGACAAACTCATCAAATGCTCGGACCACTCAGCTGTGGCTGCAGACGAAGCAAAGGGACCCTTCTTAGGTAGATGACCATCAAGCCATCTGTAGAGTAGGGGTACGCAGCACGAGACGTTCTTGCCCCTTCTGTTCTCGTTTTTGTAGTGGACGGAATGGTAAACATCTCCAATCAAGGTAGGGACTAGATTCCCTGATGCAAAGATGTGAAAGGCGTCGAAGTCCACAAAGTCAGGCATATTGGGGAACAGAATGATGCCATATATGCACAGAGCAAGAATGGCGTTGAACACGACCCAACATCCGTCTTTGGCGCACTGCTGAGCCTTTCCCACTAAGAACTGCAAGGAGAACCCGGGAACCCTGTTCCAACTAGACAAAACCAACTCGGAGGCATCTAGATGAAGTGAAGGAGCTAGACTAGCCAGATTAGGATCAGCATCCATATGAACAAAGGGCATCTGACTCTTGATATGCACACCTAACAAATTAGTGTACTCTTCCAGTGTGGGTGTGAGAATAAAGTCCTAGAAAGTAAAGCATCTCAACGGAGGATTGTAGAACTGCAGCAAGGCGTGCAACCCATTCAACTCAAACACAGAAGGTTTACGAACCAAGCTGAGCAGTTTCCCATAAGACTTTATGAATTCACCTTTCACATAATCATCTGCCAAAGCAATCAAACTAGACAACTGAACAACATCAGGAGTGGGGAGCTTGTAAGCCACGGTCTTCCTCAGAGAACCCATAATAGCACAACAGAAGGCAAGAAAACCTGAATCGGGGGAAACGATACCTGCAACACAGACACACGTTAATGAAATGCAAATGAGTATGCAAAGCAATGTAAAATGCAATCATGCAGCAGGAGATCAAGACAATTGTGTTGTTGAAGAGATGAAGGTTTTGTGTCAACAAAACCACAATACTGCTCTGTCAAGAACAACCCTATCTCCGATGAGAAGAAAACCCTGATATCGGACCATAAATCTGCTCTGTCAAGAACAAACACACATCTGATAATAAGGACCTCTGATACAGGACCATAAATCTGCTATATCAAGAACAAACATACATCTGATAATAAGGACCTCTGATACAGGACCATAAATATGCTCTATCAAGAACAAACATCTCTGAAGATAAGGACCTCTGATACCAACAAAACTGATTCACTATCAAGAAAACCAGGTAGTCTGAAGGTTAATGCTTCCTGCAACAAACCCAACCCTGCTCACAGGTATGGACCTAAACTGACACAAGTTCGGCATCCTATGCGGTCATCAGCGTCACAGACATTCAAGAGGGGTGATACGATACCCAGAAGGTGTGGCATCACCATCTCCTGAAGCGGCCTCACTCAGCTGAATTCCAAATGATCGGTCCCCAGAGTCGACAATCCTCCAAACCAACAACCCCTCGGGCCCAAAGGGTCGGAAAATAAGTCAACCGGGAGAACCTCGTCTGAGCGTGGATTTCATGAGACACTAGTGCCTGCAAAGCAAGCACGCGCCCACTAATTTCCACAACTAATGCTAAGTACACTCAAGCCTGGGTCTGGCTTCTCACTCATCAGAACGCCCCTCCCACAACAGCACAGATAATCATATCATACTGAAAATAAAATGCAGGAAATAAAATGCGATAAATAAACACAACCCAACAAGTAATCATACAAGCGCTAGGATTGACTCTCGCAGGGGACGTTGGATCCCCAAACTGACTCGCATAAGGGACGTTGGATCCCAGGAAACTATCAGGTCCTCAGTAGAGTCGCCAGCTGTCGCTACCGCAAAAATAAGGTGCCGACAAAACAGAAGAGTCGCCACCTTTCGTTATTTATCCCTCAGAACGGGAAAGGAAACGATCGGAAAAACCTGACGAAAAGGTATAAGACAAGGTCATCGCAACCATTGTCTGGGTTCGGGAGTCGGTTACGCAAGAGGAAGGTATCAGCACCCCTCACGTCCATCGTACTCGATGGGATCCACGCTTGTTGTGTTTATCTGACGGGTTGGTTGTACCTATCTACCTATCAAGGCTAGTCTGAAAAGAAAAGAAAAAGGACTCGGCAAAGCGTCGCACTTTATGCCTACGTATTCTCATCAGAGAATGAGAAATCAGAGTCAACGTAGTTCGCCTAACTACGGGTTACGGGGGGAAGGTTGCTCGCCGAGATATCGCATCTCGTGCCTACGTACTTTCATCTGGTATGAAAGATCAGAGCAAACGTAGTTCGGGATAATACGGATTACGGGAATTCAGATTCATCTGTTTTTCGAGTAGGGTTAACAAACAGTTCTAGCAGTTGGATGTACGCAGCTCGACCCTTGGAGACTTAGGCGTTACCGTTTGCGGTAGAACTGAGAGTTAACAACACTCTTATCTTCAGAAAAGTTTCCTTTGAATTACGGGCCCACGGGGCAAAAAGGTTTGAAGTTTGTTTTCTGTCTTTTACGAAAGAACTGTATTTTATGGATGTTTGCAACCAATATCTCACTAGAGACTATGACCTGAGAGTGAATGTGTCGCATGTCACCCAAAGGGTGCCATACTAAACATCCAGACTGTTGAAAAGAAACTCTCCAACAATCCTTTCTCAAATAGCTTAAGGCTCGTAACGTACGACATCAGTTAACCTTTATTACTGTGTTTTGATTTGTTTTGAGATGAGAAGAGAGAACGAACAGGTTCAACTAAGGGGGGACTATCAAGTCCTAATGTTGTCATGCCAAGGATTCATCCTATGGTTGAGGTTTGAAACAGGGAACTCCTAGAAGTTATCATGCATAGGTTTCAACCTAAAGTTCTAATCATCACTTCCTTATCAAAGGAAGTAAGATTCCTAGGGGATCATGTCAATGATAAACAGAAACAGATAAAGCATCAGCTTAAACATTAAACACCAAATGACTGTAAAATGCATGCAATGCAAGTGAGGGAGGAAATGTGTGTGGGACATCATCCTCCACAAGCTCATCTCAACCTCAAGCCAAATATGAATAACTGCAACCATACAGAAGAAATAACATGCTATCAAGCAAAATAGGAGTAACTGCAATCATACAGAAGAAGTAACATGCTATCAAGCAAAATAAACCACATAGGCAAGGGAGCAGGGCTCTACCGAATACCCGCAAGCAAAGCCATACAGTAAAAATGCAAGCAGAGGGAGCAACTCAACCTCTAGTGCAATCATTCTCGTAGCTTAAATCAATCTAAATATGAACTTATTCTAATGCATCAAGCAAATCAAACAAGTCACATCAATACAGTTGCACAGAAAGAAACAGACAGGAAAGAAAGCAGATCAACCACTCCCACAGCTTCACAGCAAAGCTCTTCTCTGACAGCAGTTCAGTCATCAGTCTGCAACTACTCTTCAAGGCTATCATCTTCAATAGCAAGTGTCAACTTGCTTCTTCAAGATTCTAAACTATCAAACATAAGCATCAACTTATCCCTCTTCTTCAACTTCAAGCTTCAGCTCTAAAGTAAACTCCACCTTCAGGCTTCAATCCCACTAGCAAGCATTAACTTGTTCCCTCAGGCATTCCAAGCATTGCACTCAAAAGTATCAACTTGCTTTCCGACCTCAAGCTTCATCTTCTTCATTTAATCTCCAATGGATTCCCCTCACAAGTATCAACTTGTTCTTCATCTTCTTCAAGCTTCAGCTTGATCCCCTCCCCACAAGTGTCAACTTTTTCCTCTTGATCCTCAAGCTTCAGCTCCAAGGGTAGTCTTCAAACAAAGGGGAAGTGCAACCTCTAGCCTTCAATCTTCTAACAAGGAATTCCATCCTCTAGCAATGTGTTGCACCCCAAAAATTTGACCAACATTTACTTACCCATCAAGAGTTGTATGAGGCTATGGAGTTAGCCAGGAAAGTTATTTCAATGTTTGAAGGTTGATACCTTAGTCAGAAAGCTCAAGAGATACTCAGAGGAATTGGTTGAAACCAAGGTTGTGTGCCTCATAACTTGAGAGTTGTGGGTGCTCCTCAGATGATTCTGAGACTTTGAGAATGGACTTGAAGCTTTGAGAAAGCCTATGAGATGTCTTGAAAGCCATCATGAAGCCTAGAAAGGTCATTATACAAGAATTCAGAAGATTCAACCATGAGTGGTAGAATTAGGGTTTGACTGGGTCAACCCTAGGTCAACTGAAGATTTGGAGAAGTTTGAGACCTAATCCAAGGGCCATGTGATCATGGAATGATGTATTGAGATACTATAAGGATGATTCCTATACCAACTCATCATGATTGAGGAGTTTGAGAAGTTTCAGGCTAGGGTTTCTAAGGATTGACAGTGTAAAATCCCCTAGTTTGATCCCTATCTTCCAGGCAGTTTTAGCTCAAGATGTGATTGTCATCTCATCTTCCCTACAACATGAATGTAGTAGAGCTTGTTCTTATATTTAATTTGAGTGGTAGAAGTCCTTGATAGGATTTGCAGAGCTCAAGTTATGGTTTTGACAAATTACAGGTCATCTGAGGTATGTGAATCTGGGTCCTTGAAAGTCACCCAACTTGCAGACAACTTTTGCCCTAGTAGGATGATTCCTATGATCTCTTGGTCAACATGAATGTTGAATAGAATCTTCTTAGCTTTCTAGAGAGTGCTATAAGTCCTTGATAGGATTTGTAGAACTCAACTTATGGCTTTGACAAGCCAAGGGCATTTTGGTCATTTGGAAGTTATAGGTCATTTCAAGCATAAGGCCATATCTCCTACTTCCAAGCTTCAAATGGAAAAATATTCAAGATCAAACTTGATTAGAATGATGTTTTAAGGCTATTAGGGTGGTCATGAGATGTTGAAAAGGCTCATATCAAAAAGTGATAAAAATGGCCTAAAAATGAGGCATAAGTTAATTCAAGTGAAATGGAAAATCATAAAATCCAAGTTACAAATCCAAACCATGTCATATGATAGGTCATTTTGACTCCAAATGACATTTTAAGAACAATGGTTCAGCCACAATTTTGATTTGAGGCTTGCATCATGGGGTTACTTTGTAATTTGATTGCTTGCATAATGGGGTACCAAACCAAAACAAAGAAAAGCTTAATAAACAAGGAAGAGATGCATGGTAACTTGTCCAAAATACCAATTGGGGATAAATTCAAGTTAGTTACCCAAGTTACAAGGGTTTTTGTCATGATATATCATGTGGTGAGAAGTGAAATGCAAATTACCATGTCATGAAACTTCAAGTTCTTACTAGATGGTTCTAGGAGGTTCTAGACCTTTCTAAATCAGTCTATATATTGATTACAATCTGCATTGGTGAATGGTTGGTGATGGTTGATGTTAATGGTGGTAGAGAATAGAGATTGAATCCAAAAACTCCATTTTGCAAATCACATTGAATCTTCATTTTTCTCTTCATTACCTTTCCACTTTTCTTCACAAATCTTCACCACAAACATCCCTGAGTGTGTTCATGCTAGCTTGAGGTTCCATTGATGAAGAATAGAAGGAGTTCCAAGTGAAGTTGCAAGGGAGCAAAAGGCATTGGATCTTGAGATACAAGCCATTTCCATCAAATCTTGTGCAAGCAGAGGAATATTCATCATCTAAGGACTGTTCTTGAGGAGTCTCAAGGCTTGATTTGGAGGATTGCACCACCTACCATATCCAAGAGCAAGGTATGCAAAATTGTTCCTACACCCTATTCTAGGCATGGCTAGGGCTAATTATTATTGTAAAACCATTAGAGACAATTAGGTGGTTCATTTGGGTGAGTTTAAGATCAATTAGTGAGGTTTCATTAATGGAGGTTGATTCTTGATGGAGCTGGAATGAGTGATTTAATGGAGGATGATGTAAGATATATGGTTGGTTTTGATGAGCATAACATGGGGATCATTTCTATATAAAGAATGTTGAGTTTGGTGAAGGTCGAAACTTGATGATATTTTGAGATTGGCTTAGGTGTGCGTTCGGTTTGCATGATTTAGGGGGTATCATTGAAATCCATTGCCACAGTTGTGTTCTACGTGAAAAATAGGCCAAGATTGCTTTTTATATCGTGTCATTTGATGAAGAGATGAGGGAGAACGAGAGGATGGAAGATCGATGCATGAAGCTTGTGTTCTAATGGAGTTTTGAAACCCTAGGTCTCAAGGAGGAAGACGATGGCATCTCCGTTCGATCATGCGTGGAATATTTGACCAAGGAGCCATCTAACGGCTGGTATTCAAAGACGAAATGGCGGGAAATCTGCCACCAAGTGAAACGCCGCGTTTCACTAATAACGCTGGCTGGGCTTTGCGTGTATCTGCTAACCACACCCCCCTAAGCGAGGCCCAATTGAAAATGAACTACAATTTCCTGCTATTCGCACCGCTAGTTGTTTCTTTTTCTTTAGCTTTTAATTTGTTTTTTCTGATTTACATTGGGCTGAGGCGCGCGTTGCTTTTCGCCCCCCCATATCTGGGCCCATCATGATACCAACTGAATTTTATTTCTATCTGCACCCCATGATTAATTTCCTTTTATTTTTTCACTCCAAATTTCATTTTACTTCAAAAATTCATATTAAAATGAAAAATGAATATTTTCTCATGGGATTTTTTTTCCCATTTTCCATTTTCTGTCTAGAAAAATATAAAACCATAAAATAGCCATTTTATTTCATTTTTATATTTTTTGCATATTTTTACTTTTAATTGCTTTGTTAATTCTTTTAGTTGATGCATGATTTTGTAGATTTTTATTAGGGTAGTTCCCTTAGGATTTTTAATTCAATCTTTTTAGGATAATTAGATGTATGTCTTAGGTTCCCCCTGAATTAATGCCATATTTTTGTGATAATTTTTAGGGTAGTTTTAATTAGGTAATTATAGGTAGTGTAGAATTAGTTTAAAACTTCAACATAGGCCAATAACAATTTTAGATTTAGGGTTTTTAGGGCAATTTAGTCTATGGGGAGTATATGGGACTTAAGGGTATATATGTAGGGTCACCTAGCATTTATATTAGGATTTAATAGAATAATATACTATTTTTGATTGATTTTTGCATTGAATGATTGTTTGTGTTGCCTTTAGGGCATGTTTTGTTTAGTTTGCTTTGCTTTGGAGTTTTCCTTTGGTTTGAGGAGCTTGGTATCTCATTGTGGAGCATGGTGGAGCATACTAGAAGATTGGAAGATGCATGGAGGAGCTTGAGGAGCTTGTTCTTCTTTTCTTTTTGTTGTTTTAGGGTTAGGATTAGGAAGAGCTTAGATGTAGATAATTTCTTTCTCAAACATGGATAGTATCCTTCACATCCATTCCTCCCTATGATTCAAAGTCCTTCCAGGGTATACACCTCTCTCCTTTGGAGGGATAAGTTTTATACCCAGGAGGTAGAACTTTTGAGGGAACCCTTCATTTGATATTGAACCCTTATAGGTCACCTTTGGTGATCAAATAAGCAGTTCAATATCCCCCAGCTTATCCAGTAAGTGATTTTTCTCTGGTTTGATGGTCTTGATAGGTTGAGCCTGAACATGGAAATGAATACTTCATTGAAGATTATTGAAGAGGATGAATCCCTGAAGACTGCCATTCCAGCTGAAGCTTGAAGAGCATGAAGATCAAGTTGATACTTGAAGATCCCTGAAGATTAGGTGAAGCCTGAAGGTGGAGTTGATCAAGAAGCTGAAGCTTGAGGGAGAAGATGAGTTGAAACTCATGTTGTAGGGTGAAACCTGGAAAGCAATTGATATCTGAAGTCTGAAGACTGGGTTGCTGCTGGAGGAGCTAAGGCTTTCTCCTGTTTTCTTTTCTGTATTGTGTGTTTTGCTTGATTTGTCTGTTGCATTAGAATAAGTTCATCTAGAATAAGTAGAATCTAGGAGCATGATTGCATCAGAGGTTGAGTTTCTCCCTCTGCTTGTATTGTTACTGCGTGGCTTTGCTTGCGGGTATTCGGTAGAGCCCAGCTCCCTTGCCCATGTGGTTTGTTTGCCTGATGGCATTTCATTTCATTTTATCTGTATGATTGCAGTTTACTGTTTATTGCTTGATAGCATGTTGTTTATATTTCAGTATGATTACTGTTATTTCATGACTGGCTTGAGGTTGAGATGAGCTTGTGGAGGCTGAAGCCCCACACATATTTCCTCCCTCACTTGCATTGCATGCATTTTACTGTTAAGCTGATGCTTTTGTCTGTTTTGGTGTATTATTGACATGATCCCTTAGGACTCTCATTTCCTTTGATAAGGACTTGATGATACCTTCCCCTTGGGTAACCGACTCCCGAACCCAGACAATGGTTGCGATGACCTTGTCTTACCCTTTTTCGTCAGGTTTTTCCGATCGTTTCCTTTCCCGCTCTGAGGGATAAATAACGAAAGGTGGCGACTCTTCTGTTGTGCCGGCACCTTATTTTCGCAGTAGCGACAACTGGCGACTCTGCTGGGGATCGAACCCAGAGTCTCTGGTTTTCACGGTTCCCTGCGAGTCAATCCTAACGCTTGTTTGTTTACTTGTTGGGTTGCGTTTATTTATCGCATTTTACTTCTCGCACTTTATTTCCCGCATTTTATTTTCAGTATAATGTGATTATTTGTGCTGTTGTGGGATGGGAGTTCTGATGAGTGAGAAGCCAGACCCAGGCTTGAGTGCACCATAGACTTAGAGTGGAAATTAGTGGGCGCGTGCTTGCTTTGCAGGCACTAGTGTCTCATGAAATCCACGCTCAGACGAGGTTCATCCGGTTGGCTTCACTTTCAACCCTTTGGGTTGAGACGGTTGCTGGTTTGGTGGATTGTCGACTCTGGGGACCGATCATTTGTGATTCAGCTAAGTGAGGCCGCTTCACGAGCTGGCGATGCCACACCTTCTGGGTATCGTATCACCCCTCTTGAAAGTCTGTGACGCTGAAGAACGCATAGGATATCGTACCTTGAGTCAGTTTAGGTCCATACCTGTGAGTGGGATTGGGTTTATTGCAGGAAACCTTGACCTTCAGACTACCTGGTTTTCTTGACAGTGAATCAGTTTTGTTGGTACCAGGGTTTCTCAGTGGCAGATTTGTCTGTTCTTGATAGAGCAGGTTTTGATCAGAGGATCTTATCATCAGGTGTATGTCTGTTCTTGATAGAGCAGGTTTTGATCAGAGGATCTTATCATCAGGTGTATGTCTGTTCTTGATAGAGCAGGTTTTGATCAGAGTATTGTCATCAGTGGTTTGTTCTTGATAGAGCATATTTTTGGGGTCTGAAGATCTCATCAGCAGCTGTATGTTTGTTCTTGATAGGGCAGATTTTTGATTTGGGGTCTGAAGACTTCATCAGCAGATATTTCTTGATCATACACCAGAGGTCCTTATTATCAGGCATTTGTTCTTGACAGAGCAGAATTATGATCCTGTACATATGGTCCTATCAGACGGTTGTTTTTGGCAGATCAAATTTGTGGTCCTACACCGGGGGTTTTTCTTCTCATCAGTGATTGTTGATACAAAATCTCCACAACAGCAGTTACCTGGATATATTATTGCATGACTGCAGTTTGCATTAGTTTGCATATTCATTTTTGCATTCCATTAGCATGTGTCTGTGCTGCAGGCGCATTTCGTGCCCTGATTCTGGTGTCCCAAGCAATATGAGATATTTTCTTCCATGAATGGATCCAGTCTTATCACTGCATTGACACTATGTTGGCACGTTGACACCAGAATTAGGGGTGATCTCCTAAACGTACAGACACCCATGGCATTAGCATAATTCATCTTGCATGACAGAAGCCGGGGCTTGTCTTCTAATCCTTGTGTTTGCAGGTTTGAGCCAAAATCGAGCAACTCAGACTAATGGAGCAGGTACAAGCTGAGTTGGGGAAAATCCAGAGCCAGTTGGGGCAGGTCATGAATGACATACAGGCAGTGCGCCTGGACCAGCAAGTACTCAGAGAAGAGAATCAGCAGTTACAGAATCAGTTGAGCTTTCTCATGAGAGTGGTGAGAAGCATGCTAAAAAAGGAGAGTGGTCCAGCACCCAAGGTGGAGACCAAAGTGCTTCCTCCGTTGCCGTCAGTGCCACCTGTGCTGAAGCCAAATGGACCTCATGGATCCTCTACACAGCATGAAGCTCAGGACCTGTCTCGTCAGCAGCCGCGCCAGGCATCTCAGAATAACCCTGAAGGTCATAATCAAAAGAAGAAGCTACTTGATAGAGCTGTGGACCCAATACCTGTGGGTTATGCCCAGCTGTTGCCACTGTTGGTTCAGAACCATGTTCTCAAGCTTCGGACTTTGGATCCACCGAATGACGTGTCATCAGACTTTGATCTCAGCACACATTGTGATTTCCACTCAGGAGCACCGGGGCACCATGTTGAAACATGTAAGGCTTTCAAGAATAAGATTCAAGACCTTATTGACTCAAGGACGATTAGGTTTGTGTCGGGCGGCATGAGAGCATCGGGAAAGTTTATCCCGTACCCTGCAGAAGAGGCGAATGATTCCACTCCTTTGCCTGAAGCTGAGAAAGATCTTGAATATGTCCCGCGACTTTTGGTGACTGAATCGCCTCGCTCGCAGTTTCTACCGGGATCAAGTTCGAGGACGCAAGCGCCTAAACAAGGGACCGATGCCATTCAGAAACGACGACCTCTTGCTCCTTGGCGGAAAGAATACTAGAACCAGAATCAAAAGAGGCCTCGCAACCACTTGGAACGAAGGAATGCTCCTTTCCATCCAGTGCCTGTGTCGTATAGCCAGATTCTTCCACAGTTGATTCAGAATTCTTTGGTGGAACCGAAAGCTCTTAAGCCTGTGCCAGAGCCATACCCTCCAGGGTACAATCCCCATGCTCAGTGTGGTTACCATGGTGGATCTCTGGGGCATTAAACTGAAGATTGCAAGGCTTTTCAGGCGAAAGTGCAACAGTTGATCGATAAAGGGTACATTTCCTTTCCAGAGGGAGTTTTGGTTGTGCGTGACAACCTCTCAGCTGTTTGAGCTCGCAGATTCAGAGGGTTATTTCCAGAAGCCAGTGATCCAGACAGGCAGACGTCCTCAGCATTGGCAGTCCTCGGACTTTTTATCATTTGTATTTGTAGTTTCTTTTCTGTTAGTTACTACTTGCTGTTAAACATTGTATGTTTCGAATGGTAATATTAATAAAGTGAATATGCATTTTTTCTGAACTAATCATGTCGTTGTCACTCATTTACTGCATTGCACTGACACTTGCATTTTTCTTACTCCACTTTATCACTATGATTAGCAATGAGTGGAGGGAGGATGACGAAATTGAATACTCATAACCAATGATCGTATGCTTTCGGATAAAACCTTGCCTATGACGTACAAGGCATTGTTTCAAATCCCCTAAACACCGGAGAGATAAGGAAGAGAATCCCTTGTTAACCACTTAGAGCCGAGAAGTAGGAGTTTCTTTCGGACTTTTAAACCCTCTCATCTTAACCCGGGGCAGGGTAGTTGTCAGTTAGCTTGACCGAGCATTCAAGTCTTATAGAGGAGTGTTGTCTTTCGAGGATCAATCACATCGTATTCCTCTCCAGAGGTCGTACCTCATCAACCACAATGGTTAAACCTCACCAATCAGGAGTGAGACAGTTATAAGCCTCTCGGATAAATCCAGACAGCCAGTGTCGCACGACTTGTTCCAAAAGAAAAAAAAGGAATAAGAAAGCCCGCTAAGTAAAAAAGAAAAGCTAGAAAGCAAATCCTTAGGCAAAAATCAGGGCTTCCCGCTGGACTTCAAAAGAAAAAAATCGAAAAGAACTCTGAAGAGTCAGTCCAGGCAAAAATTAGGAAAAAAAATGAAAAAGAAAGGATATAAAAAAAGAAAAATCCTCAAACAAGGACAAAGTCGTGTAGATACAGACACTGAAACAAAAAAGGAGTAATTGTCGCTCCGAAACACCTTGTGAATTCTTTAACCAGTTGTTCCTAATGTTCAACATACCTTTTGAAGAGGCGAGCGCTCGAGCCAAGTTAACTGAACTTTAGGATCGGAGATCATCACGTAGAAGGGGTGGGTACAAATCATAATTTGAGCCAAATATCCTTTGTTTCACGAACCGTGAACCCGACCACGATACAACCCTTAAAAGACCTAATTGAGGAAGGGTTTATTCTGAAAGCGCATTACGATAAGGTTGAGTAACCTGACTCCTACATGATTTGCTAATCATATCCTTATTGTATTTTTCACTGATCGAATCAGCACTACGTTTGAACCCTTTGGTTCATTCGTCACTCACTAGCATGACACGTAAATGAGTGACAATACATTTTTTCGAAATTTGCATTAAAATTACCATTCGTGAATGAACAATTTTAACTTCAGGTTAGTAGTTGATACGAAGGAACTCCAACAGGAAATAGTCAATCAGGACTGAATCGTCAGAAGTCTGGATCAGAACGGTATGCTGCGAAGCCCGGTGAATCTAGGGCATTGACTTCCTGTGAGTTTGGAATCAGTTTGTCTGAGGACAAGTCTCGAAGTATCGGTTGATTAGGGGACAGTTTATGCAAGAAGCGGTTGATCGGAAGTAAATCTTCTCGAGACCCAATCAGGGGCAGTTATCCAGAATTCTTGCGATTTGAGGGCAGATCCCTCCAGTGTTCAATCAGAGCATGTTGAGTCGTTCATCGCTCATTCAGGGGCAAACTACTTCGGAGATATTGAAGCCAACCATGCTGGGAATTGATTAGTGGAGGATGGATCCTTCCGTTGTACAGATGTTGGGGCAAGCCGTCTGAAGATTGTCTTGTTGTCAGCTGTTTTTTTTTGTTCAGAATGAATTATTCCCAAAAGTCGGATTGGGGCAAGTTGAATTGTACCGGGGCAAGTTGTTCAAATGAGTTTGTTCACCCTAGCAAGAATTAAGTGTCGGGGAATCGTGTCATTACCCTGCCAAAACCTGAGCCTTCTGAAGAAGCCTTTCTGTTATTGGATTGTTATCCTCCAGCCTAACTTGTTACTCGGCTCCATGATTGGTAGTCTGTATTCCCGGTGTTGACGTTGTTGAATCAGGATTGTTTCTCAGCCGAGATGTAAAGTTTGAGATTGCTTCCCCTGAGCGGTTTGAGACTGCAGCCAATTGAGATGGCATTTATCCCTTATCAGAGTAGGGTCAAGATTAGCCTCGGTAGGGCGAGATTGATATCCCCGGCAGAGTAGGGCCATCCCAAGCATTGAATGTTGATTAGCCTGATGTGCTATTTTCCCAAGTGGGTTGGGACTGAAGCTTTCCCTGACTGGCAGATTTGGGTTTATTTCCCCAGCAGTGGGACTGATGCAATGTTGTATCCCCACAGAGTTCGAGTGTGACTCCCTTTCCCTCCGAGTCTAGGTCATTGACTCATTCCTCAAGCGGAGGTCGACGGTGATTCCCCCATTGAGTAATCTCTAGACGGGTAAATTTTGACGTCAGCCAGAGAAGAGTTGTTTCTCAGCAGATTGCTTCGTACCCTATAAGGACTTAGGGTGTTCAAAAAAGACCGTTCAGGGTTGTTTTCCTCGGCGAAGTGAGATTCAAGTTCAGTGATCGATTGTTATCTTCTGCAGATGTCAGAGGTGTTTCCTTGATAGGGTCAGTACATCTCCAACAGAGTTGTACCATGAGTAGCTAAGGATTGATATACCCAGCAGTGTTGATACACAGGTATTCCTCATCAGACTTATTTACCCAGCGAGTGTTACCCAGAAGGGTCAATCTCCGTAAGACGTATGCGAGATTATTCTCAGCAGATCAGGATTGATATCCCCGAAGCGGGACGACTCCTTTTTCTCCAGCAGAGTTCAGTGGCTTCTCCTCGCAGAGTCTGAACGCAAGACCGTGAGTATGGATATGTGTCCCCCGGCAGAGATGATTCTCTTCCCCAAGCAGACGCGTCTTGAAGGAACGTCATCTCCTCAGCTGAGTCGGGTGCCGAAGCTCGTGTTTCCCCCGCACTGGGTCACAAGTGCAGATTTCATAGAAATGTTCGGGTGCCGAAGCTCGTGTTTTCCCCAGTAAAGTCGCCGAAGCTCGTATTCTCCCCCCAGCACCGGGTCACAAGTGCAGGTTTCGTAGGAAGCTATTCGTACGCCGAAGTATGCAGCAACTGATGGTGCCAGACTGAAGTCTCCAGCGGAATTGAGATTCCCCACCAGAGTCGTTATCTCTCCCGAAGTCGGATGATTCCCTCTTCCCCAGTAGAGTGTGGGAACAACTGATGTTGTATTCCCCTGCAGAGTTGTACTCTTCCCTCGGAGTCGGATGATTCCTTCTTCCCCAGCGGAATTGAAATTCCTCATTAGAGTCGTACTCTCCAGTGAAGTAGAATGATTTCTCTCTCCCCGGCTGAGTCCGCATACCCCCAAGAGAGCCGAATCCTTGGAAGCAGTTGAGACCGTGAGTGGTTTCCCCTAGCAGATGTTGAGCAGCTGATGCTGTATTTCCCCCAGAGTCGTACTCTTTCCAGCGGAGTAGAATGATTTCTCCTTCCCCAGCCGAGTTTGAGGATCCCCAAGAGAGTCGAATCCTTGGAAGTTGATCAGACCATGTTTGGTTTTCCCCAGTGGAGTGTTGAGCAGCTGAAGTTGTTTCCCCACAGAGTTATCATCCCCAGAAGAGTAGCCGAGACGGCTGCGCAGTTTATTCTCGCGATTGACATCGCTTTCCTTCAGCAGGTCCAGGTTCTCGTAGAGCTTCGTTCCTCTGCAGTAATCAGCTGAAGTTGTCTCCCCTGCAGCAGTCAACTGAAGATCATTTCCCCAGACGGAGTCCGATTGATATTGGCATAGCCACGTTCTCCTCAGCAGGATGATTTCTCTATCTGAGCAGTGCTTCCCCCTTGACAGGAGGAGTCCCCTTTGGCATTTATTTTGCTGACGGGATTGCATCATTGTGCATGATTGCATAGCATTCAGCATAAACGCATAGCATTTCCACCGTGTGGAGCATGGCGCCGAAGCATATGCATCATAAACATGATCTAGGTTGTTACCATTCTTGTTTTACAGGTGTTCCGCCGAAGGATCAGTTGCCCAGGATGATTCCTGGCATTCTCCCCAACGAAGTCGCGTGCTCAAGATGATTTTTGAGATCCCCAGCGAAGTCTTCAGTTCAAGATGATTCTCGAATCCCTCAGTAGGGCCGTTTGCTTAAGACGATTCTTAAGACCCCAGTGCAGTCTCCAGAGTTGTTTGCTCAAGTTGATACTTAGAGTCCCTAGCAAAGATCACCCAGGACGATTCCTGAAACTCCAAGAGAGCCGGATCCTTGGAAGCTGCTCAAGCCGTGATTGGTTCGTCCCCAGCAAGAGTTGCCCAGGATAAGCCCTGAAATCCCCAACAGAATAAAGTCTCTAGAATGGTTATCGGTTCAAGATGATTCTTGAAGGTCCCCGACGAAGTTGTTTGTTCAAGATGATTCTTGAAGTCCTCAGCAGAGTTGATTTATCCAGAATGAGTTCTGGACCCCCGGGGCGGAGTTACGTGATAGTTCTCCAAATTCTCCAGCGGCAAAGCTGTTGCACCCTAAAATTTGCCCAACCTTATTCACTTGGTTTATGTTTCAATGTCATTAGCATTTGCATATAGAGTCATGTACATAGACTAACCATCTGCATAGCATAAGCATAGCAAGTCATTCAACAGGGGACCAATCATTATTCTCATCTCTAGAAGCCTATCAAGAGGTTATTATCCTAATTCCATCTCATTCAAGTCATCAGAAAAGAATTTGAAAGCAGAGAGTTCAGCAGATCAAGCCTTGAGCCTATCCCCTATCTGAGGGCATCTGAGGGTCAACAGGGAGGTTATGAGTGGTGAATGGAGAGCATGGGGAGTATCTAGACATCTTGGAGGACTTAGAAAGCCATTTGGAGAAGAAAACAAGTTGTTGGTATGATCACAAGAATTGTAGTTGAAGACAGTCAACTAGGGTTTCATCTGGGTCAACCCTAGGTCAACCCTAGGTCAATTGATTGATTTAAAAGCATTAAGGGCTATTGGAGAGATGGGGGGGTTCATCATTTGACATGGAGAATAAGGATATGTGGTTGTGGTAAGAAGAATTCAAGAGAAATCAAGGAGAAGAGGAGTTTCTAAATTAGGGTTTCTATGTAAAATCCCCTAGTTTAGGTCAAATTTCCAAGCAAGATAAGTCAAGATGCAAGGTTCAAATGGATCCTTGGCCAACATGGAACTTGTAGAGGATCTCAAGACCTTTAATTTGAGTGGTGGAAGACATCAAGGAGATTTATAGAACTCAAGTTATGGTCCTTGCAAGTTACAGGTCATCTGAGGTATCTGAAATTTTGTCTGTGAAAGTGACTTGACTTCCAAGCAATTTTTACCCCTCAAGGAGATTTCAAATGAATTTCTGGTCAACATAAGAATTGTTCCTCATTGTCTTAGCTTTCTATAATGGTATGGTATGCCTTCATATGATGTGTGGAACTTAACTTATGGTCTTGGCAAGCAAAGGGTATTTTGGTCATTTGTCAGTTATAGGTCATTTTTAAGCAAAGGCCATATCTCCTATTTCCAAGCCTCAAATGAAAAAACTCAAAACATGAAAGTTGTTCAAAATGTGATTTTAAGTCAAGAAAGAAGGTCATGAATGATTGGAAAAGCTCATAGCATGGAGTTGCATGATTGGTCAAAAGATGAACTAAAAAGGGCTTATAAGTTGAAAAAGTTGAATTTGGAAATTGGTTTGGAGGATCTAGAAATCCAAAATAGGTCATCCAATATATCATTTTTATTGGAAACCTCATTTTAAAGACATTGGTTCATCCACATTTTTAAGTTTAAGCTTAAAAATGGGACTTCCTTTGAAAATTTGCTTCTTGCCTCATAAGGTCACATGGCAAAACCCCAAATAAACAAGGAATCAATGGGCAAGCTTGCAAGGGTTTTTCAGTTCAATCAAAATACCATCTAAGGAGAATTTCAAAGGAGAAGTGAGGAGTGTGCAAGCTTGAACAAGGAATGGCATATGCTTAGCATGGAATCAAAAATCTCATGAAGTGAGATATCCAATTTCTCATTGGATTGTTCCAGTCCCTTCTAGATCATTCTTACACCATCTATAAGTAATTTGGGATGTGCTCAGATGCAGAGGTTAGAGAGAATTGCTGCAGAAAGAGAGAGTGAAATCAAATTTCTTCCATAACAAGTCATTTTCCAATTCTTCATTTCTTCCCCATTCTGTTCAATTTCTTGATCTGATTCAGTTCTATCATCATCATTGAGTGTGTAACAATCAAAATCAGAGGAAATTCAGGTCCAAATCGTGTTCTGTATATTGAGTTTGGCAGCTTGCAGCTTCAGATCCATTTCCAAGATTCAAGCACAATCAACCCTAACTAGTGCAAACAGAAGCAAGCTCTTGTGTCACTGAATGTTTCTGCACGAGTACAAGCATTGATTTGAAGGATTCCCCTATCTGGTTCACTCATTTTTCCAGGTTTTCATCTTGACCTCTACACTCTAATTTATGCATAATTCATCAAGGTTAGTAGGTTAGAATGATTGGGAATAAGTAGTAGATCGTTTCTGGAAAGTATGGATCGATTTGGTGATGCTTTTTAGGTTGGCATAATTTCTGTTAGAAGCAAGAACTCTTCGAATTAGGAGTGTTAGGCTTAGTTCTTTAGGGGGAAATGATCTAGGTGAAGAGAGGAACATGCTTGTGCCATCAATTTTGAAGATCGTGAGAATCAGTTCTTGATCTTTTCTTGGAGGTAGCTATCGGGTTTAGAGTTAGAGGAGATTTCAGTTAGTTTTGACACCATGGTTGGATTCCTAGTAAGATTTGGAGTGGATTTGATTTTTGTATGTTGGCATTCCATGGAGAATCGAGGAAGTTAGGGTATGGACCAGTTGGTGTGTTCATCCATGGAGTTCTTTCCAAGCCCTGAACCAAGGAGGAAGACGATCTCGTCACCCTCAGATCACCTTTTGACCGGTTGACTGACATTTGATCCAACGAACGAGATTCAAACTTCGTTTATGAGGGAAAGGCTGAGCTAGGACCAAACGCTGCGTTTCATTAAGTTAGCAGCTTTGGGCTTGGATCCAGTATTACTATTCGCACCCCACATTCCTCAGCCCAAATGAATATGAACTGCGCGCCTTTACTAGTTACACCCCTCTGGTTATTTCTTTCCATTTTCTTTTTTATTTTCTTTATATTTTTTTATGCATCTTATAAAATTCATAATAAATCGAAAAATCATCATTTTTAACTCATTCTTTTTGCATATTTTTCTTTAGGATGTCTAGAAAATTATAAAAAATAAAAATTGCATTTTATTTTTTATTTGATATTTTTCCCATATTTTCTAAATAAATGACATTTTAAATAGTTTCATTTCATGCATGATTTTATTAATTTTTGTTCTATTAGATACTTTCATATTTTTTGTTCATTCTTTTTAGGTTGTTTAGATTAGACATTGAACTTGTAGATTCAATTTAGTTCCCTTTTTTAGAAATTAATTTTAGGTGCTTAGTGTAGGTGTGAACAACATGAATAAAACTAGGGTTTTAGGTGATGACTTAGGAGATTTGATTCTTTTCCCTTAGGACTTAGGGTTTGACTAGTTTAGTTATGGGACTATAGGGGCTATGGGTAGTTATTAGATCCCTTAGAAAAAGTCAGGATTCCCCTACTGCTATTAATACTCTGTATATATCTGATTGACTGGTGTGGTGTGCCCTCTGGGGATTCTTGTTTGCTTGTATGGGTATTGGGATTGTCTGGGGACCTGGGAGAGCTGAAGACTTGAGGAGATGAAGACCATTGGAGATCCAGAGATTGAAGATTAACTGCCAGAGTTGGAAAAGAGGTTCTTGCTAGCAGCTGCCGAGGAGACTAGGGTTTAGGAGCTAGGCAGAGCTCTAGATTAGAAAGCTTGTTTCTCAAACATAGATGGCTTTGTTTGCCTCTATACTTTCTCTATGATTCAAAGTCTCTTTCAAATATCCACCTCCTTCCTTTGGAAGGATCAGTGAATATATTTGAAAGATGGAACTTTTGAGGGGAAACTTTCTGTTTAATGTTAACAGTTGATGAACCACCCTTGGTAGGTAATTAACTGTCTAACATTCATTCACTTCATCTGGTTGACTGATGTTCATCCTGGAGCCTGAGACATGAAGAAAAGATGGAAGACAGATGATCAAAGCCCTTGCCTGGAGGTCATGAAGATGGAGATTAATACTTGTTGAAGCCTGTAGCTGAATGGAGATTACTTGAAGTCAGATGTTGAGTCAGAGCTGCTGATGCTGTTGTATTTCATTGCTGATGTATTGTTTGGATTTCCTGGTTGTATTGTTTGCTGTTTACCCTGTTAGGTTGAAAGTGAAGCCTGTTCACTTTCGCCTATTGTTTTCTAGGTTCGAGGTTGAGTGGGACTCCCTTGCCTCGCTTGTACTGTTGCATCCATGCATTTTACCGCTTTATTATATCTGTTATTGTTTCTGTTTCTGCCTATCCCGTAGGATCTCTGTTTCTCTCTGTGCAAGAGAGGAGCATGATAGACACTAGGTCTTAACCCATGCATGATAACATTAGGTTAGTTTGATTCCCTTCGCAACCGTAGGTTAGAGTTCTGTCTCTTTCTATCTTAAAACAAACAGAAAAACACCATAAAGATTTTAAACACAATAAAAGACACTTCTCCCGTAAAAGAAGGTGAACTCATCAAGACGTCATTTTTTGTCCGCTTGGGCTGCTAATCAAAAAAACCTTTTTCAGAAGGAATAAAATCAATCAGACAGACTTGTGTCGTACGTGGCCCGAACTACGTTTGCTCTGATCTTCCATGCAGTGTGGAAGTACGTAGGCATAGGATGCGATATCCTAGCGAGCAACCTTCCCCTCCTTTCCCGTAGGTAGGCGAACTACGTTGACTCTGATTTCTCGTTCCAGACGGGAATACGTAGGCATAAAGTGCGATACTTTGCCGAGTCATTTTTATTTTCATTTTATTTTCTTTTTAACCCCTGACCTGTAGAGTAGATAGAATAACAATCCATACCCGAAAACAAGCGTGGATCCCGTCGAGTACGACGGACGTGAGGGGTGCTAATACCTTCCCCTTGCGTAACCGACTCCCGAACCCAGGTTTTGGTTGCGATGACCATACCTTTCCCGTGTTATACGAGGTTTACTCTGAGCGTTCCCTTTCCCTCCCGTGGGATAAATAACGCACGGTGGCGACTCTTCTGTTCAGCCGGCGCCGATTTTCGCAGTAGCGACAAAAGCGTCATCCCCAGCAGGTTTTCCAACGGCGAAGTTAGAATCTCTCCTGAAGACTCCATGATTGAAGTCTGACTGTGTTAATGAAGCGGTTTTCTCAGTTTATCGGAATGCCTGATGGTATGATCGACTACGTATTACCGGTTACCGTGTGAACAATTCCCCAATGAAGTTTCTTCACTTTGACGGCGAGGTCAGATTGTGTTGGTTTCCGGCGGCGATGTTGGATGTTTGTTTTGACGGCGAGGTCAGATTATGTTTGTTTCCGGCGGCGATGTTGGACGTTTGTTTTGACGGCGAGGTCAGATTATGTTTGTTTCCGGCGGCGATATTGGATGCTTGTTTTGACGGCGAGGTCAGATTATGTTTGTTTCCGGCGGCGATGTTGGACCTTTGTTTTGACGGCGAGGTCAGATTATGTTTGTTTCCGGCGGCGATGTTGGATGTTTGTTTTGATGGGCGAGGTCAGATTATGTTGGTTTCCGGCGGCGAGGTTGGATGTTTGCTTTGACGGCGAGGTCAGATTATGTTTGTTTTCGGCGGCGAGGTTGGATGTTTGTTTTGATGGCAAGGTCAGATTATGTTTGTTTCCGGCGGCGATGTTGGATGTTTGCTTTGACGGCAAGGTCAGATTATGTCTGTTTTGGCGGCGATGTCAGAAGATTATGTTCGACGGCGATGTCAGACTCTTTAAATCCCCAGCAGAGATGATGTTTGTACGACGGCGATGTCGAGTGTCTCTCAGAGTGATGTTTGTTTCCGACGACGATGTCAGATTCAGTTTTCCAGCGGCGATGTTGGGTATGCCAGATGATTCAGTTCTCCAGCGGCGATGTTGGGTATGTTGTTTTGTTTCTGACGGCGATGTTAGGTGGTTCAGATCCTTTAGTTCTCCAACGGCGATGTTGGGTGTTTGGCTTATGACGGCGATGTCAGATTTAGTTCTCCAGCGGCGATGTTGGGTATTTTGGTTGATCGACGGCGATGTCAGATTTAGTTCTCCAGCGGCGATGTTGGGTATTTTGGTTAACCGACGGTGATGTCAGATTCAGTTTTCCAGCGGCGATGTTGGGTATGTCAGTTAATTCAGTTCTCCAGCGGTGATGTTGGATGTTTCGTTCTCCAGCGGCGATGTTGGGTATTTTGGTGATTCAGGTTCTCTAGTTCTCCAGCGGCGATGTTGGGTGTATTGTTTGTTTCCGACGGTGATGTCAGATCAGTATTTCTCAAGATAGTTGCCATGCAGCTATTATTCCAGTGTTCGAAGAGTTGAGCAGTTGGCAAATTTTCGGGTTCACCGATATTCAATCGTCTCGCACCTTGATGGGCTGTGAGCCGTTCGCTTCTCACCCAGTCAGGTTCAAGCCGTTTGAATAGGGGCAGCTGTTGCACCCCAAAAATTTGACCAACATTTACTTACCCATCAAGAGTTGTATGAGGCTATGGAGTTAGCCAGGAAAGTTATTTCAATGTTTGAAGGTTGATACCTTTGTCAGAAAGCTCAAGAGATACTCAGAGGAATTGGTTGAAACCAAGGTTGTGTGCCTCATAACTTGAGAGTTGTGGGTGCTCCTCAGATGATTCTGAGACTTTGAGAATGGACTTGAAGCTTTGAGAAAGCCTATGAGATGTCTTGAAAGCCATCATGAAGCCTAGAGAGGTCATTATACAAGAATTCAGAAGATTCAACCATGAGTGGTAGAATTAGGGTTTGACTGGGTCAACCCTAGGTCAACTGAAGATTTGGAGAAGGTTGAGACCTAGTCCAAGGGCCATGTGATCATGGAATGATGTATTGAGATACTATAAGGATGATTCCTAAACCAACTCATCATGATTGAGGAGTTTGAGAAGTTTCAGGCTAGGGTTTCTAAGGATTGACAGTGTAAAATCCCCTAGTTTGATCCCTATCTTCCAGGAAGTTTTAGCTCAAGATGTGATTGTCATCTCATCTTCCCTACAACATGAATGTCGTAGAGCTTGTTCTTAGCTTTAATTTGAGTGGTAGAAGTCCTTGATAGGATTTGCATAGCTCAAGTTATGGTTTTGACAAATTACAGGTCATCTGAGGTATGTGAATCTGGGTCCTTGAAAGTCACCCAACTTGCAGTAGCGACAGCATAGTCGCCAGCTGTCGCTACTGCGAAAATAAGGTGCCGGCACAACAGAAGAGTCGCCACCTTTCATTATTTATCCCTCAGAGCGGGAAAGGAAACGATCGGAAAAACCTGACGAAAAAGGGTAAGACAAGGTCATCGCAACCATTGTCTGGGTTCGGGAGTCGGTTACGCAAGGGGAAGGTATTAGCACCCCTCACGTCCGTCGTACTCGACGGGATCCTCGCTTGTTGTGTTTACTTGGACGGGTTGGTTTTATTCTATCTACCTATCAAGGCTGGCTGAAAAAAGAAAAGAAAAATGACTCGGCAAAGCGTCGCGCTTTATGCCTACGTATTCCCATCAGAGAATGAGAAATCAGAGTCAACGTAGTTCGGCCTACGAAGGGTTATGGGGGAAGGTAGCTCGCCAAGACATCTCCATCTTGTGCCTACGTACTCTCAATAGGCATGAGAGATCAGAGCTCACGTAGTTCGGGAAACTACGGCTTATTTCCTGTCTTTTACGAAAGAAGTGTTTTTATTGTGTTTGCGATTTCGACCGCACTAGAGACTATGACCTGAGAGTGAACGCGTCGCATGTCACCCAAAGGGTACCATACTAAACATCCAGACTGTGGAAAAGAAACTCTCCCACAATCCTTTCTCAGATAGCTTAAGGCTCGTAACGTACGAAAGAAATCATTCATGATTACTGTATCTTAAACTGTTTTGAGATGAGAAGAGAACAGGCCCAACTAGGAGGGAGACTATCAAGTCCTACTTTTATCATACCATGGATTCATCCTATGGTTGAGGTTTGAACAGGGAACTCCTAGATGTTGTCATGCATAGGTTTCAACCTAAAATTCTATCATCAAGTCCTTATCAAAGGAAATGAGAGTCCTAAGGGATCATGTCAATGATACACCAAAACAGACAAAAGCATCAGCTTAACAGTAAAATGCTTGCAATGCAAGTGAGGGAGGAAATGTGTGTGGGGCTTCAGCCTCCACAAGCTCATCTCAACCTCAAGCCAGTCATGAAATTATAGTAATCATATTGAAATATAAACAACATGCTATCAAGCAATAAACAGTAAACTGCAATCATACAGATAAAATGAAATGAAATGCCATCAGGCAAACAAACCACATGGGCAAGGGAGCTGGGCTCTACCGAATACCCGCAAGCAAAGCCACGCAGTAACAATACAAGTAGAGGGAGCAACTCAACCTCTGATGCAATCATGCTCCTAGATTCTACTTATTCTAGATGAACTTATTCTAATGCAACAGACAAATCAAGCAAAACACACAATACATAAAAGAAAACAGGAGAAAGCCTCAGCTCCTCCAGCAGCAACCCAGTCTTCAGACTTCAGATATCAATTGCTTTCTAGGTTTCACCCTACAACATGAGTTTCAACTCATCTTCTCCCTCAAGCTTCAGCTTCTTGATCAGCTCCACCTTCAGGCTTCACCTAATCTTCAGGGATCTTCAAGTATCAACTTGATCTTCATGCTCTTCAAGCTTCAGCTGGAATGGCAGTCTTCAGGGATTCATCCTCTTCAATAATCTTCAATGAAGTTTTCATTTCCATGTTCAGGCTCAACCTATCAAGACCATCAAACCAGAGAAAAATCACTTACTGGATAAGCTGGGGGATATTGAACTGCTTATTTGATCACCAAAGGTGACCTATAAGGGTTCAATATCAAATGAAGGGTTCCCTCAAAAGTTCTACCTCCTGGGTATAACACTTATCCCTCCAAAGGAGAGAGGTGTATACCCTGGAAGGACTTTGAATCATAGGGAGGAATGGATGTGAAGGATACTATCCATGTTTGAGAAAGAAATTATCTACATCTAAGCTCTTCCTAATCCTAACCCTAAAACAACAAAAAGAAAAGAAGAACAAGCTCCTCAAGCTCCTCCATGCATCTTCCAATCTTCTAGTATGCTCCACCATGCTCCACAATGAGATACCAAGCTCCTCAAACCAAAGGAAAACTCCAAAGCAAAGCAAACTAAACAAAACATGCCCTAAAGGCAACACAAACAATCATTCAATGCAAAAATCAATCAAAAATAGTATATTATTCTATTAAATCCTAATATAAATGCTAGGGGACCCTACATATCTACCCTTAAGTCCCATATACTCCCCATAGACTAAATTGCCCTAAAAACCCTAAATCTAAAATTGTTATTGGCCTATGTTGAAGTTTTAAACTAATTCTACACTACCTAGAATTACCTAATTAAAACTACCCTAAAAATCATCACAAAAATATGGCATTAATTCAGGGGGAACCTAAGACATACATCTAATTATCCTAAAAAGATTGAATTAAAAATCCTAAGGGAACTACCCTAATAAAAATCTACAAAATCATGCAGCAACTAAAAGAATTAACAAAGCAATTAAAAGTAAAAATATGCAAAAAAATATAAAAATGAAATAAAATGGCTATTTTATGGTTTTATATTTTTCTAGACAGAAAATGGAAAATAGGAAGAAAAAATCCCATGAGAAAATATTCATTTTTCATTTTAATATGAATTTTTGAAGTAAAATGAAATTTGGAGTGAAAAAATAAAAGGAAATTAATCATGGGGTGCAGATAGAAATAAAATTCAGTTGGTATCATGATGGGCCCAGATATGGGGGGGCGAAAAGCAACGCGCGCCTCAGCCCAATGTAAATCAGAAAAAACAAATTAAAAGCTAAAGAAAAAGAAACAACTAGCGGTGCGAATAGCAGGAAATTGTAGTTCATTTTTAATTGGGCCTCGCTTAGGGGGGTGTGGTTAGCAGATACACGCAAAGCCCAGCCAACGTTATTAGTGAAACGCGGCGTTTCACTTGGTGGCAGATTTCCCTCCATTTCGTCTTTGAATACCAGCCGTTAGATGGCTCCTTGGTCAAATATTCCACGCATGATCGAACGGAGATGCCATCGTCTTCCTCCTTGAGACCTAGGGTTTCAGAACTCCATTAGAACACAAGCTTCATGCATCGATCTTCCATCCTCTCGTTCTCCCTCGTCTCTTCATCAAATGACAGGATATAAAAAGCAATCTTGGCCTACTTTTCACGTAGAACACAACTGTGGCAATGGATTTCAATGATACCCCTTAAATCATGCAAACCGAACGCACACCCAAGCCAATCTCAAAATATCATCAAGTTTCGACCTTCACCAAACTCAACATTCTTTATATAGAAATGATCCCCATGTTATGCTCATCAAAACCAGCCATATATCTTACATGATCCTCCATTAAATCACTCATTCCAGCTTCATCAAGAATCAACCTCCATTAATGAAACCTCACTAATTGATCTTAAACTCACCCAAATGAACCACCTAATTGTCTCTAATGGTTTTACAATAATAATTAGCCCTAGCCATGCCTAGAATAGGGTGTAGGAACAATTTTGCATACCTTGCTCTTGGATATGGTAGGTGGTGCAATCCTCCAAATCAAGCCTTGAGACTCCTCAAGAACAGTCCTTAGATGATGAATATTCCTCTGCTTGCACAAGATTTGATGGAAATGGCTTGTATCTCAAGATCCAATGCCTTTTGCTCCCTTGCAACTTCACTTGGAACTCCTTCTATTCTTCATCAATGGAACCTCAAGCTAGCATGAACACACTCAGGGATGTTTATGGTGAAGATTTGTGAAGAAAAGTGGAAAGGTAATGAAGAGAAAAATGAAGATTCAATGTGATTTGCAAAATGGAGTTTTTGGATTCAATCTCTATTCTCTACCATCATTAACATCAACCATCACCAACCATTCACCAATGCAGATTGTAATCAATATATAGACTGATTTAGAAAGGTCTAGAACCTCCTAGAACCATCTAGTAAGAACTTGAAGTTTCATGACATGGTAATTTGCATTTCACTTCTCACCACATGATATATCATGACAAAAACCCTTGTAACTTGGGTAACTAACTTGAATTTATCCCCAAGTGGTATTTTGGACAAGTTACCATGCATCTCTTCCTTGTTTATTAAGCTTTTCTTTGTTTTGGTTTGGTACCCCATTATGCAAGCAATCAAATTACAAAGTAACCCCATGATGAAAGACTCAAATCGAAATTGTGGCTGAACCATTGTTCTTAAAATGTCATTTGGAGTCAAAATAACCTATCATATGACATGTTTTGGATTTGTAACTTGGATTTTATGATTTTCCATTTCACTTGAATTAACTTATGCCTCATTTTTAGGCCATTTTTATCACTTTTTGATATGAGCCTTTTCAACATCTCATGACCACCTTAATAGCCTTAAAACATCATTCTAAGCAAGTTTGATGTTGAAGATTTTTCCATTTGAAGCTTGGAAGTAGGAGATATGGCCTTATGCTTGAAATGACCTATAACTTCCAAATGACCAAAATGCCCTTGGCTTGTCAAAGCCATAAGTTGAGTTCTACAACTCCTATAAAGGACTTCTAGTACTATCTCTAAAGCTAAGAAGATGTTCTTCAACATTGATGTTGACCAAGAGATCATAGGAATCATCCTACTAGGGCAAAAGTTGTCTGCAAGTTGGGTGACTTTCAAGGACCCAGATTCACATACCTCAGATGACCTGTAATTTGTCAAAACCATAACTTGAGCTCTGCAAATACTATCAAGGACTTCTACCACTCAAATTAAAGCTAAGAACAAGCTCTACGACATTCATGTTGTGGGGAAGATGAGATGACAATCACATCTTGAGCTAAAACTGCCTGGAAGATAGGGATCAAACTAGGGGATTTTACACTGTCAATCCTTAGAAACCCTAGCCTGAAACTTCTCAAACTCCTCAATCATGATGAGTTGGTCTAGGAATCATCCTTATATTATCTAAATACATCATTCCATGATCACATGGCCCTTGGATTAGGTCTCAACCTTCTCCAAATATTCAATTGACCTAGGGTTGACCCAGTCAAACCCTAATTCTACCACTCATGGTTGAATCTTCTGAATTCTTGTATAATGACCTCTCTAGGCTTCATGATGGCTTTCAAGACATCTCATAGGCTTTCTCAAAGCTTCAAGTCCATTCTCAAAGTCTCAGAATCATCTGAGGAGCACCCACAACTCTCAAGTTATGAGGCACACAACCTTGGTTTCAACCAATTCCTCTGAGTATCTCTTGAGCTTTCTGACAAAGGTATCAACCTTCAAACATTGAAATAACTTTCCTGGCTAACTCCATAGCCTCATACAACTCTTGATGGGTAAGTAAATGTTGGTCAAATTTTTGGGGTGCAACACAATGGAGAAAGATTCACCTAACAAGAGCAAGGTTTGGATGATTGACAGTAGAGTGAAGACCAAAGGTCACCACTAAGCATCCTATCATCAAAGAAAGGGACCCTCAAAGGTTCTACCAGCTTGTAAAGAGCCACACATCCTATCAAAGGAGGTATGGGGCCTTTACAAGGGGACCTTACATCATAGGGAAGAATGGAAATGATCAACACCTTCCATGTTTATGAAGGAAGAGAATCTATCTAGAAGCTCTGCCTACAAACCCTAATCTTAACACCTAATCAACACTACACCAAAAGAAGGGAAGATCTTCACCTCCAAACTTATTTATCTCAATCCATGGTAGCCCAAGCTTCTCTTCAACCTCATCCAAGAGCAAGCAAAGAAAAACCCTAATCTAAGGGAACTAAAGAAGTCATTCTAGTTGAATTAGTGCATTAGAATCATCTAAAGTTAGCACCTAAACTAAAATAAAATAAAAAATAGCAAACCACATTGTAAATTCCTACAAAAATTCCTAAGGGACCCTAATTCAATCATGAATCTACCATACAAAATTCAGGGGTTGAATCATCCACAAAGTTCTAGATATAAAACCTAAATCATAAGGTATTAACCATAAACCCTAAAAATGGAGCTCCTAAAGTTTCAACTTAAAACTACCACTTACATTCATCACAAAAATGTGAGAAAAATCTAGGGGGAACATGCATATCTATGCTAGCTACACACAAAAAATCAAGGCAAGACTCATCATCAAATGATCAAACCAAATTCATCAAAACAAGGCATCAATCATGATTATTTTAATATAAATTAAAATTCAACAAATGCTAATAAAATCAAAAATGCATGAAATATTAATATTTTTTTATCTGAAAAAAACTAGATTCAATCATGAATAAATGGAAAAAAGAATGGAATAATTTGAGTTAATTTTCAATTTTTTATGGATTATTTACTAAACTATGTAAAATGAAGAAAATAAAAGAAAATAATGGAAATTGGTAAAACAAGCGTGTCAAATAGCAAGAATTTCCAGTTCATTTCAATGTTGGGCCCAAAAAGGGGGGTGTGAAGAGAAAGGCGCGTGTTAGGCCCACCCAAATACTTAAATGAAACGCAACGTTGAAGCTGCTTTCAGAATCCTTCACAAAATCTCCATCACTCGTGGCCGTTAGATCCTTCCCTGGTCAAAGTCTTCAGTCTAATCCAATGGCAACCAACTCATCTTCTTCCTTTTAAATTTCTGAAACTTCCTCCACCTGCGCGCGCGAAGGTCACCGCCGGTGACTTTTCTGGTCAGCCTCGTCCAACCCTAACTCTCTCTACAGGCCTCCATTCCACATGGTTTCTACACGAATCTTGTCCCAAATTTCACAAGGAATCCACCTATACTACTCAATCGTTCTAAAAACTCAAGAATCCAAGAATAGCAATCTCAACCGAAAATTGCATAAACCCTAAATTGTCACTAATCTTCAAATTAATGATCCAGAAAGCTTCCTACACCAATCTACAATGATTCTAACCTAACAAAACCTATTGATTATGCCTACATCAAGCCATGGAATGAGAATTACATACCTGTCAAAATCGTGTGAACAGAGTACTCAAATCTTCAAATCAACCCTCAAGAACTTCCAGATTCCTTCACTAGCATCCAATCAACCTTCTGTATGCAAAGAAAAGAGTTGAAACTTGGTAGATTCTTGAATTCAATTCTGAGTTGCAAGCTTCAAACTCCAATGGCCAACTCACGATTCTTCCACAGTTTTGCCTTGAATTTGATCTAGAATCAACCACCAACACAAATGGAAGCTACTGAGATCAAGAACTTGGATTGAAATGGCCTCAATTGATGTAACCGATTTTGATTTGCAATGTGCAAATTCAAAATGCAATCTCTCTCTTCTCTCTCAATTCTCACCAACCTCTGCTATGAACCACTTCAGAATTATATATAGGACATGAATGAATGATCTAGAAAGTTCTGGATCAATCTAATGAGAATTTCAATATCTCATGTCATGGAAAATGTCATCTCATGCCATCCTCATACCAGTTCAGGTTATAGCTTGCATTTGCCCTTCAATCTTGTTCAATTTCTCTCCACATGAGATTCTGTGTGTGTTTGAATGAGTTAGCACCTTGATCTTAATCCCATGTATAGTTTGGCATATGTAACTTAAGTCTTAAGTAACTAAATGCAACTCTTGAATTTTGACCTCAAATGAGAAAATTAATATTTCCAATGCCTTTAAAATTCATTTTACAATCAAAATGACCTATAGGTTTGTCTCATTTGGTCACCAAATGGATTATTTGAATTTTTGACCATTAAATCCTTTTAATTCTTCCTTTTTCAAAATTTCTTGAACCAAGTCTCTCCTTGAGCCATTTCAATGCATCCTTGATGCATGGTCAAGGTTAAAACCCAATTTTGAGCAACTTTCTAGTTGAACAAAACTTCATTTGAGGCCTCTAAGTTGGTGAAAATGGCCTATGATCACAAATGACCTATATCACCCAATGTCCAAAATACCCTTGACTTGTCAAAGCCATAACTTGAGTTCTACAAATCCTATCAAGGACTTCTAGTACTCTCTGGAAATCTAAGAGAATAAGGAACAACATTCATGTTGACCAAAAGTTCATAGGAATCATCCTTCTAGGGGAAAAGTTTCATGCAAGCTGGGTAACTTTCAAGCTCCAAATTCACATACCTCAGATGACTTGTAACTTGTCAAAGTCATAACTTGAGTTCTACAAATCCTATCAAGGACTTATAACACTCAAATTAAAGCTAAGATCATGATCTATAACAATCATTTTGGGGGAAATATGATATGACAATCACATCTTGAGCTAAATTGCCTTGAAGATAGGGGTCAAACTAGGGGATTTTACACTGTCAAGCCTTAGAAACCCTAGCTTGAAACTTCTCAAACCCTTCAATCATGAGGAGTTGACCTTGGAATCATCCTTATAACATCTCAATGCATCAATACATGATCACATGGCTCTTTAATTAGGTCTCAACCTTCTTCAAACCCTTAGTTGACTTAGGGTTGACCCAGTCAAACCCTAGCTGCACCAATCATGGTTGAGGCTTTTTATTCTTGCACAATGACCTGTCTAGGACTTAAAGTGATCTTCAACACTTCTCATGAGCTCTCTCAAGACCTCAAGTCCAACTTCATGGCTTCAGAATCATCTGATGGCTTTCCACAACTCTCAAGTTAGGAGACACACACTCTTGGTTTCAACCACTCTCTCTGAGGATCTTTTAACTTCTCTGACAAGGATATCAACCCTTGAACATCTGAATAACCTTCTTAGCTAGCCTCATAGTCTTGTGTATCCCTTGATTGGTAATCATACCTCTTGATCTTCTGCATACATGTCAATGAAATGCAAATGATAATGCTAATGTGAATGAAATGAAACATAAGCTAGGTAAAGAAAAGTTGGTCAAATTTTGGGGTGCAACAGGACGAACAAGTGATAATTCCTAAATAAGGTAAGGTAGATGGGGACCTTTCGCTAGCAAAAGAAAAGTCCCCCCCCCCCAACTTTCTTTATAAAGAGATCCGACATTTGATACCCTTAAGATCACTGGGGCTTGACTCCTTTTTCCTGAGGACTTCCTTGTTGACTACCAGGTCATCCATAAAATTTCGTCACTCAAACTATCAAATTAGGCAAATAATCATTTGTTGCAGGATCTCCTGATCGAGTGGGGTTCAACGAGAAAAACATGGGACAAACCTCAAGAAATGGGCGACTCCTTTAAGCATGGGACAAAGCTCTAAGTGTCAACGAGGTGATTCCTCAAACATCAGTTGAGTCAAATCGGGCTTTCTAATACTAGGCACGAAGTTGATGTCATTTTGGAGCCATCTTGCAATGAGGATGAAGCTAGCGGGATTATACCTGAGTGGATCTCACACTCAAAGATACAACAGAGTCGCCATCGAACTTTATTTAGTCCACACTCGGTGTGTTAACTGATAAACAGTGGTTAATCGGAAAGAGGAAGGAGTTGGTTTTAACCAAAGGATGGTAATCAAACAGAAGAGCGGGTGTGAAACCAAGCGAAGGTTGTGACCCAGAGGACGGGTGTGGAACCAAGCGAAGGTTGTAACCCAAAGGATGATACATTGACTAAACAAGCAGTACTTGACCGAAGGAAAGGGTATTTGAACCAAACAAAGTTACTAACCCAAAGGTGTGAGTGTTTAAACCAAAGAAAGATTGCTAACTGCAGGGGATTCAGTGTTTTAACAAACGGACTATGATTAACCAAAAAGAATGTGATTAACTCAAGAAAAACTCAATATGTTAACAGATGGACTATGGTTAATTGAGAAGAGAGTGATTAACCAAGAGAAGGTGATTAACCCAAGGAAGATTGGTTCTAACAGACGAACTGTGACTAACTAGAGGACGAGTGACTAACCAAGAGAAGGTGATTAACCCAAAATAAGGATGTACGACTTTGCTGGGGAAGAAAATAATTGGTTTTAACCAAAGAACGGTTGATTAACCAAGAGAAATGGGTGATTACGAATATTCTGGGGAATCAAAGAATAATGATTGGCCAAAAAAGAAAGGAGTGTTGAATTGAAAGGAGGAAAACACTACAGTAAGGAGATAGAGACGACTATTTAGGCACAGGGTCATTCGTCCCCTACCCAAAATAATCAAAATGAGTGTAGGAATTATCTGAAGGTGAGAAAATACTTAGAAGAGGGGGTTGAATAAGTATATAGAAAAACTTAGCAATAAAAACTCAAGGATTTTTATCCTGGTTCGTTGAACTCAACTACTTCAGTCCACCCTATCAAGAGTGATTTGCCTTTCTCAAACAAGGACTTAATACACTATTTAATCAACTGATTACAATAGTAAGCACTAAGAACAACTGTTCAAAGTATTCTCAAGAACTACTGATCCTAGCTGGATCTTCTTAAGGTTCTTTTACAATCAAATGTAAGAGTAATACAGGTGTTTAAATTGCTTCTAATAAAGCCTTATCACAACTGTGATTTATCACTTAAGATTTAAGAACTATGAAATAAATTCAGCAAGTGAATATAAATTGTATGAGAGCTTTCTTTTAATTCTTTCAATGATTCGTCAACTGAAGAAGATGAATGGAATCTTCCATTTATAGGCAAAGATATCCAAGTAGCTATCACGTTGAAGGCTGTGTACTAAAAGGTATGAGCCTTTTTGTCTTCACATCACATGACTTTTCCTAGAAATAGAATGCACAGAGAAATCTTTTTTATTTGTGTTCTTGTGTCTAGCATAAATGAGGAAAGAGTCGTTTGGCCATTCCAACGTACATAATTTGAATTCTTCTTCAACAAGTTTCAGCAAATAACAACAGAGTCTAGATTGGTCAGAGTCTTCTGATGTTCATCAGAGTTTGCTGAATCAGAGTCTTTGCAGCATGTGTGCTTTCAGCGTGTAATTGTTCAGAGCAGAGTTTGGGATCAGATCCTCAGTACTGGCAGCATAGTACTATCAGAGTCTTCTGAGATAAACTAAGCTTGAAACTCTTCATACAGAATTCTTCAATGCTTCAGATGCTTCTGGCTTCTGCTTCAGATTCTTTTGTAGCTTCTGCTTCAGATCCTTCTGTAGACAGCGCTCAGAATCTTCTGGAGGCAGCATTCAGAATCTTCTAACAAATGCTTCTGATGCTTCAGAGCCTAGCATATTTTCCATGTTCATATCTAATTTGCTTCCAAATTAATATTCTCTTTAGTATCTGCAGCAAACATTCTCAAACAAATTTTAGAGTATATAATTCTTTAATACAAAATTTCATAAGAGTTATCATCAAAACATAGAGATATAATTAAGAACCAATCTGTGTTCTAACAATCTCCCGCTTTTTGATGATGACAAAAACATAAGAAATTTTGTTCAATTGAAAAATATAATTATAACTCCTCCTGAGATAATGAATCTCCCCCTGAATTGAATACTTAGAAGGAATAAAAACTTCCCATTTTGCATGAGTATTCTTTTCAGAGTCAGAGCCTGATTGTTCCAAAAATTTGATCTTGACTTTGGATGCATGTTTCAGAATCAGAGCCTGATAGGTTAAAAACTATGATCTGGGGATCTCAGAGTTACTTTTAAAGAATTTGTCAGAATTTTCAAAAGATCTGAAATACTAAGAGTTCATGTTAGTTATACTTGATATGTCTGAATTTCATTTAGGTAGAGTTTATTTGAACAGTCAGATCTATTTTCTCCCCCTTTTTTGTCATAATCAAAAAGTAAAACTTTTAAAGACATATAAAAGGAAACACAGAAAAGATAAATTCATGTAGAGAAAACAGCATAATCATTCATTCATTCAGAGCAAAAACAGACAAGTCATCAGATAAATTCAAGTACATGTGCACAAACATCAGATACAGAAAAACATAAAGCTAGGTTTGCTTGGACAGAATCATCTTCAGAAGGTGAGTGATCTCAGATGAAGATTCTTCTTGCTTCGTCATCCATTTAGCCATGTTCTGATTCTTCTGATCTTGTTTGGACATCCATTGTGCCATGTCTTCAGACTTCTGGTCTTGCTTGGCCATCCATGACTTAATCTCAGATTGTCCAGCTTCCAAAACTGCAATCTTATCTTCAAGATCAGGATTCTCTTTCTTGATCTCAGATGAAGAATATGGGGCAGATTCTGATGCTGGTGCATAGTCAATTTCCATAGGAGATGCAGAGTCAGGAGCAACAGATCCAGAGGGATTTTCCACAATTGTCAGAGCTAGTGGATTTTCTTCATAGGCAGATTTTGTAGAAGCTTCTGTAGCAGATACTTCAGAAGATGAAGGAACATCTTCAAGAAGAAAAGGTACAGATCTTTTCACATTCCACATCATGCTTCTGGCAGTTTCAGCAAATCTGAGCTTCGCATCATCAGAACATACATTCTTCAGATTTGAGGCTACAATATTGAATCTATTAATGAAGCTATTCCATATAGCATCAGATTCATTTGCATCCATGGTTGACAAACATTTCTTCTGAACAGAGCCTAAATGCATCTTTATTTCTTTCATAAAATTTGCAAATAAATTATCAACATTTAGCCTAGTTTTTGGTTTCAGAAGGGTTTCCAAGGTGAATGGCTTGGGTTGAGGTGAAGGTGGAATGGTAAATTCTAGAATGATGATCAGAGGACGAGGGTAGAAAGGAAGAGATGGATGGTCAGATGAAGTGGTAGATTTTGATCTGATTAAGGCATTAATCAGAAATGGTTTTGCATTTGATGCATAGGAAACAACATCAAATGAGGTGGAAGTGTAAGGAATGAAATCAGATTTATCAGATAATAGAGGTTCTGATGAAATCATGTCTGGCAGTTCTTTTATATAGGTTTGAAGAACAGATGGTAGAATGATGGAAAGTTTAGGTTTAAAAGGAGTGGTAGAGTTAGATGGTTCAATTCTATCATAGAAATTTTTAAACTTGAAACCAGAGGGAAGTGGATCAGAGGGGAATGGTTTAAAAGAAGCAAAGGATACAAACTCAGATCTCCTTGGCTTAGGTTTTGGAATGGTTTTGGGAATGAGAGTTTCAGATGAAACAGGTGGTTCTGGTTGTTTAGATTCAAATTCCCTGAGAGAGGGGGATGAGAGAAAATTTGGATGGATATCAGATTCAGATGAATCAGATGATGTGGTTGGGGTACAAGATGTAGAAGAAACTTCAAATACAGTCTTGAGAGGTTTAATGTTTAGAACCTCAGTTTCAGGTATATTTGTTTAAAGAGGATTGAATGGTTCTGGTTGAATCTCAGAAGGTTTGGATGATGGTGGTTCAGATGCAAGTGGTTTAGATGTAACTGTTTCAGATTGTATGGGTTCAGATGCAGCTGGTTGTTGAATTACAGGTTGTTGTTGTGATGTAGGTTGTTTTGTTGGTTTTGTTTGTGGTGTTGGAATTTGATCTGCTGGTATTGTTGTTGTTTGTTCAGATTGTGGAATATCGAAGATTTTAGTGGTGTAGTGGAAACAGGATCAGATGATTTTGGTGGTGTAGGAATTTTTGGTGGTTCAGAGGTTTGAGATGGAGCAGAAATTGTTTGATTTTGAGTGGGAGGAGGTTCAGGCACAGAACTAATTGTTGATACATTTACAACAATTTTAGGAATAGAAGGTAAAGATGATTTAGTACCTTTTGTTTTGATGCGCTTGGTGGGAACAGAGGGAACTTCTCCAGAAGCTTTTCTCTTGATCTGCTTCTGTGGCTTTTCAGCAACTCTTGGTTTCTTCTGAGCAGCAGCTTCTTCTGCCTCTAATTGTTTTCTTTTCCTCATGTTCTCATCATACACATCTGGCATTGGTTCTCTAGCGCGAATCAGAATATCTGCAAGAATAGGCGTTCCATCGGCTTTGCATGTATCAATATACCTAACAATAATATCCCTAGGTTCTTCAGCACCAAAGAGTGGAAAATCTTTAACTGGAATTCTCTTCTGACTAACTTCAGAAACATTTAGCTTCTTGGGAACAGCTGTGAGTTCATCCACAATCTTTAGCCTCTGAAGACTCTTTGCATTCAATGGTTTACCAACAATTGATTCAAGCTCATCTTTAACTCCAGCTTCATAAAGAGCAGTTACCAGACCATTCTCTGTCAGAATGTCTGAGATCAATCTTCCAAAGGGAATCCACGTCCTGATATTCTGTCCCTTATCCTTTATAGATTCTCTTGATGCATTGATATGATTCCACAGATGCATAAAGAGAATGTATGGAAGATCTACCTTTGTACTCTGACTCAAACAGTACATAAAGTAGAGTTGTTCATTATTCACATAATCTGGAGAATTGGTGGATTTTCTGTGATGGATGCATCCCAGAAAAATCTTTGCCCAGATTTTATAGTCAGGTTTCAGATCCTTAAATTTGTTGGAGGCCTGTCCAGATGTAATGACTTCCTCATAGACTTCTTCCATATCCACACGCCCAGTTGACAGATGACAAACTCCATCAGTCTCCTCATACCCTATGAGTTTCCTAATGAGATCTTCAGTGATGATGATCTCCTTACCCAGAATAGAAGAGAGGATGAATTTGGGATAAACAGAAGCATGAATCCAGAATTCTTTCACAAGATATGGATATACTGGACCAAACAACCTGTCAAAATACTTAACCCAGCCTTGTGCATCAATTATAGAACGTAACTCAAACCCATTTTCAGCCAGAGAATCAAATTCCACCATGGATTCACAAAGAACTTCAAGCTTGTCCACAAGGGTTAATAATGTCCTTTTTGGTTCCTTAAATGGAGTAACACCCATGTCTTCTGACGTAACAGCAGCTATAGATGATTGAAACTGAGCTGATGTAGATGATGATGTTGTCATTGTTGAAGATGAAGATGATTTGGATGAAGGTTTAGGGTTTTTGTGAAGAGCGAAGAGAAGACAGAAATGCATAAAATGTCTGTGAGGTGAAAAGTGTGAAATGGTGTGAAATGTGGTATTTATAGAGAAAGAAATAGGGCACACAAACAGTCACAAATAGCACGTTCCACTTAGCAATTAATGGCATTTAATGAAAAGAATAAAAAATCATTTCAAAGCATTAATTGATTCTGACAATTTGGGGGGAAAATCAAGATTTTCACTATTCAAACAATACCTCAAATGTCTCTTCAGTAGTGTACACGCCATCTTTTCAGATTCAGAGTGACACGTGTTTGCTTGCATGTGCTTTTGAATTCTCTTGAGAAATAAAATGTTAGCCAATGTTTAGATATTCTAAGATTGGTTAGTTCAGATATACACAAATAATAAATCAAATAATCAAATAATTGACAGATGAAATACTTCAGAGTTTTAAACATTTTGCATCTGAGAAGTTTGCTTATGATAAATATCATTCTGGACAAAAATCCATACCAACATTTTTCAGAATAAACTTGAACCTATCTTCAGCAAGGGGTTTTGTGAAAATATCAGCCCACTGATGATCTGTATCAACAAAGGCTAAATTTATAATACCCTTCTGAACATAGTCTCTGATAAAATGATATTTAATTTCTATATGTTTTGCCTTAGAGTGTAAAATAGGGTTTTTAGACAAACATATAGCAGAAGTATTATCACATAAAATAGAAATGTTACTCTCAAAGATCTGATAGTCTTCTAGCTGACTTTTCATCCAGAGCATCTGCGTGCTACATCCAGCAACAGCAATATATTCTGCTTCTGTAGTTGAAAGTGCAATTGTAGGTTGCTTCTTGCTGTACCAGGAGATTAGATTTCTTCCTAGAAATTGACAACTTCCAGAAGTACTTTTTCTTTCCACTCTGTCTCCAGCGTAATCAGCATCACAGAATCCAACTAATTTGAAATCATCAGATTTTCTGTAACACAAACCCACATTAGAAGTACCTTTCAGATACCTTAGAATCCTCTTAACAGCTGTTAAGTGTGATTCTATAGGATCTGATTGGAATCTTGCACACAAGCATACACTGAACAAAATGTTAGGTCTAAAAGCAGTTAAGTAGAGAAGAGATCATATCATACCTCTGTAGAGTTTCTGATCTACTTTCTTACTTACCTCTGTTGCACCCCAAAATTTGACCAAAATTTATTTATCCATCAAGTGTTTGAAAGTTAATACCTTCATCAGAAAGTTCAAGAGATCCTCAGAGGAATTGGTTGAAACCAAGGTTGTGTGCTTCATAGCTTGAGAGTTGTGGGAGCTCCTCAGATGATTCTGAGACTTTGAGAATGAACTTGAAGCTTTGAGAAAGTTTATGAGATGTCTTGAAAGCCATCATGAATCCCAGAGAGGTCATTGTGCAAGAATTCAGAAGATTAAACCATGAATGGTAGAATTAGGGTTTTGACTGAGTCAATCCTAGATCAGCTGAAGATTTGGAGAAGGTTGAGACCTAATCCAAGGGCCATGAGATCATGGAATGATGTATGGGGATGTTATAAAGATGATTCCTAGACCAACTCATCATGATTGAGGAGTTTGAGAAGTTTTAAGTCAGGGTTTCTAAGGATGGACAGTGTAAAAACCCTAATTTGATCCCCATCTTCCAGGCAGTTTTAGCTCAAGATGTGATTGATATCTCATCTTCCCCACAACATGAATGTTGTAGAGCTTGTTCTTATCTTTAATTTTAGTGGTAGAAGTCCTTGATAGGATGTGCAGAGCTCAAGTTATGGTTTTGACAAATTACAGGTCATCTGAGGTGTGTGAATCTGGGTCCTTGAAAGTCACCCAACTTGCAGACAACTTTTGCCCTAGTAGGACGATTCCTACGATTCCTTGAAAGAGCACCTTATTAGCTTTCTAGAGAGTACTATAAGTCCTTTATAGGATTTGTAGAACTCAACTTATGGTTTGAACAAGACAGGGGTATTTTGGTCATTTGGTGATTATAGGTCATTTTAAGCAAAGGCCATATCTCCTATTTCCAAGCCTCAAATGAAAAAACTCAAAACATCAAAGTTGTTCAAAATGGGATTTTAAGCCTAGAAAAGTGGTCATGATTTGGTGTAAAAGCTTGTAGCAAGGATTTACAAGAATGGTTGAAAATGACCTAAAAATGACTTATAAGTTAAATGAATCCAAGTTGGAAATTGGTTTGGGAGATGTGCAAATCCAAAATAGGTCATCCAATATGTCATTTTGAATCCAAACATCATTTTAAAAACAATGGTTCAAATAGATTTTTGATTTGAGGTCTTAAAATGGGGGCTACTTTGTAAAGTTCATGCTTGCATATTAAGGAACCTTTGCAAATCTTCACATAAGGCAAAACCAAACTTGTTTTTTCACTCATTCAATCCCAATATCTCTTGTAAGGAGATTTTGACACAAAATGACAAGGCTTAAGGCATGATATGAGATATACCACATGTCATTAAAAGAGAAATTCCATGACTTTCCATAACATTCTAGCTCATTCTAGAAGCTCCTAGATGATTCCATTGGTTGTTATTTAAAGAGTGAGCCATAGTGAAGAAAAAGGTTGGCCAAGGTTGGTGAATCCATTGGAGAAAGTGAGAGATAAAGTGCCATTTCAAAGTTTCTTCAAAATCAAGCAAGCTTCCATTTCTTCATCTACAAGCCCTCTTCCTCAAGATTCTTACAAACAGAACCATATCCACCATTAGAGGAGTGTTTTGCATCAATTACAAGGCTTGAAGCCATCTCTAACAGCACTCACCATCATCATTTGACAGGTTGGTGTTCTTCCTCATATCCCCATAATTATGTACATTCAATTAGGTTCTTAGGTTTAGGATTAGCATGCCATGATAGATGATCAATTTCTGAAGGTTTGAGAGAGTTTCATGGAGTTCCATAGCAGACCCCATTTTCTTTCAATCTTAAGAGCAAGCTGTTTAGTGTGTATTGATTGATATGTGATGGCATAGATTGATTAGGGCAGTGTGTAGAACAAGCTCATACCATTAGATGTGATTTTTAACCGAGTTGATCACAGAGAAGTATGGTGGAACCCTAGTTTTCGTGCATTCTGTTAGAGAGATATGCGAGGTTTTAATGAAAACTATAGACACCATCGTGTTCTTGGAGAGAAATGGATTATCTTTGCTTTTGGAATTTTTGAATTTCATCAAGGGACCAGGGAGAACGATGGGAGAGAAAGCTCGCGCATGAAAATGAAAACTGAAAACCCTAGCATGTGTTTGGAGAAGACGATCCATTAACCGTTGGATCACCCCTGGATAATTGACCTAATCATCTCATCCAATGGCTCCAATTTAATTTCAGAAACGGAGGGAAGACTTAAGCAAAACGTTGCCGTTTCATTTAATGATGAATCCTGGGCTCAGTAAATCCTTTGATACCCACACCCCCACCATTGGCCCAATCCAATTTTGAACGTTAAAAGATTACTGATTGCACCGCAGATTTATCTTTTTTCTTTCAGTTTTTTCAATTATTTTTCTGAGCGCATATGGGCCTAGGGTATTCGCTAATGGCACCCCCCTTCCTGGGCCCATCGTAGATAATAATTGGGCGCAATTAAGTTTGACACCCCCTCCCCTTTAATTCATTTACTTTTATTTTTTAATTTCTTTTATTTTCTTGCATTTTATAAAATCCATATAAAATAGAAAAATTAGTATTTTTTAATGCTTGTTTTTTCTCTACGTTTATAATTTTGTCTAGAAAAATATCAATAAATAAAATTGGCATTTTATTTCCTTTTAATATTTTTAGAATATTTTTCATTCAAATAGCTTTTAAATATGTTTAGTTTGATACTCAATTTTGTAGAATTTGTGTTAAGGTCTTCCCTTAGGCTTTTTGAGCCATTCTTTTTGTCATAGTTAGATGTTGAATGTTAGTTCCCCTAGGATTTAATTCATGATTTTTAGATTAAAATTTGATTAGTTTAGTTAGGTTAGCATTAGGGTACCTAATTAGGGTTTAGGTTTAGCATAGGTGAAGTAATTCATTTTCTTTTGAGAGTTTTGTCTTGATTTTTGGGTATGGGCATATAGGGATGTTATGGGCAGGTGTTGTAGACCCTTGTGAATAATTGTTAGATTTTTCCCCCTTGCTTTAGTATTTTTAGGTATTTTCTGAAGTTGACTGATTGTATTGACTGTCTGTGTGATATTTGTCTATCTCTGGGGTTTATCTTTGGGGAATTGTTGTGGGGCTTAGTTTGTCTTGAAGACCTTGTTGGAGAAGCATGATGAAGGAGAAGATTGTAGATCAAGACTCAGAGATCCAGAGGTTGGAGCTTGCTCTCTGTTTGTGAGGTTTGAGATCCTGAAGTTTGAGGGAAATTCATGGTACTTTCCTGAGGAAGGCACTATGGATGTCTTTCATTCTTTATTCTCACCTCTTTCTTAAGTATCCAATGATGTTGGAGACAACATGTGAGTTTAGTTTCTCCTGAGGAGGAATGTAAACTGATCACAGTTGTTGAGCCACATGGGATACAATTCCTAAGTGGAAGCCTCCTAGTACTTTCCTGAGGAAGGTCCTATGGGTCTGTTCACTTAGTTCCATTAGTTCATATAGTCTTTCTTAAGTATCCAATGATGTTGGAGCCAACATGTGAGTTTAGTTTCTCCTGAGGAGGAATGTAAACTGATCACAGTTGTTGAGCCACATGGGATACAATTCCTAAGTGGAAGCCTCCTAGTACTTTCCTGAGGAAGGTCCTATGGGTCTGTTCACTTAGTTCCATTAGTTCATGTAGGATTTCTCAAGTATCCAGTGATGTTGGAGCCTTCATGTGAGTTTAATTTCTCCTGAGGAGGAATGTAAACTGATCACAGTTGTTGAGCCACATAGGATATGATTCCTGAGTATAAGCCTCCTAGTGCTTTCCTGAGGAAGACACCATGAGTCTGCCTACTTAGCTCCCTTTCTTTGGTAAGCTTGTTTTGAAGCTTGAAGACTGGGATTGATTTCTCTTGTTTAGGTTTTGCTTTAGGGCTTTGCTTAGATTTGATTAGGTTTCTGTTTTAGGGTTAGGATTAGAGATTAGATGTAGATAATTTCTTCTCAAGCATGTGGTTTGTTTGCCTGAGGGCACTTCATTTCTCTTATCTGTTTATTGCTTGATAGCATGTTGTCTATTTTCAGTATGATTACTGTTATTTCATGACTGGCTTGAGGTCGAGATGAGCTTGTGGAGGCTGAAGCCCCACACACATTTCCTCCCTCACTTGCATTGCATGCATTTTACTGTTAAGCTGATGCTTTGTCTGTTTTGGTGTATCATTGACATGATCCCTTAGGACTCTCATTTCCTTTGATAAAGATTTGATGATAGACTTTTAGGTTGAAACCTATGCATGACAACTTCTAGGAGTTCTCTGTTCAAACCTCAACCATAGGATGAATCCATGGCATGATAACAGTAGGACTTGATAGTCTCCCTCCTAGTTGGGCCTGTTCTCTTCTCATCTCAAAACAGTTTAAGATACAGTAATCATGAATGATTTCCTTCGTACGTTATGAGCCTTAAGATATCTGAGAGAGGATTGTGGGAGAGTTCCTTTTCCACAGTCTGGATGTTTAGTATGGTACCCTTTGGGTGACATGCGGCGCATTCACTCTCAGGTCATAGTCTCTAGTGCGGTTGAAATCGCAAACACAATAAAAAACACTTCTTTCAGGAGATAAACCCGTAGTTTCCCGAACTACGTTTGCTCTGATCTTCCATACAGTGTGGAAGTACGTAGGCATAGGATGCGATGTCCTAGCGAGCAACCTTTCCCCATAACCCTTCGTAGGCCGAACTACGTTGACTCTGATTTCTCATTCTCTGATGAGAATACGTAGGCATAAAGTGCGACGCTTTGCCGAGTCATTTTTCTTTTCTTTTTCAGCCAACCTTGATAGGTAGATAGAATAAAACCAACCCGTCCAAGTAAACTAACAAGCGAGGATCCCGTCGAGTACGACGGACGTGAGGGGTGCTAATACTTTCCCCTTGCGTAACCGACTCCCGAACCCAGACAATGGTTGCGATGACCTTGTCTTACCCTTTTTCGTCAGGTTTTTCCGATCGTTTCCTTTCCCGCTCTGAGGGATAAATAACGAAAGGTGGCGACTCTTCTGTCATGCCGGCACCTTATTTTCGCGCAAGCGACAACCTCTTCCTTACCAAGTGTACTTGTTGGATGCATGGGAGTCTTTGCCATCTTACTATCAGTCATGTTAAACTTCTTTAGAAGCTCTTTAACATATTTGGTCTGATGAATGTAAGTGAAATCTGGAGTCTTGTTGACTTGAATTCCCGGAAAGAATCTTAATTCTCCCATCATGCTCATCTCAAATTCTGCCTGCATACATTGACCAAACTCCTTTCCCAGCATAACATTGGTAGATCCAAATATAATATCATCTACATATATTTGAAAAATTAAAAGATCTTTCTTAAATGTTTTACAAAAGAGAGTTGTGGCCACTTTGCCTCTGATGAAATTTTTCTCCAGAAGAAAATTGCTTAATCTCTCATACCAAGCTCTGGGAGCTTGTTTTAAACCATAAAGAGATTTCTTTAGTTTGAAAACATGTTCTGGAAATTTTTCACTTTCAAAACTAGGAGGTTGGTGAACATAAACTTCTTCTTATATAATACCATTTAGAAAGGCACTTTTAACATCCATCTGATATAGAGTGATGTTATTCTGTGCAGCAAAGGAAATGAGTAAATGAATAAACTCTAACCTTGCTACAGGAGCATAAGTCTCTGTATAATCAATTCCTTCTTGCTGGCTGTAACCTTGAGCAACAAACCTTGCCTTATTTCTTTCAACTTCTCCTTTTTCATTTAACTTATTTCTGAAGACCCATTTAGTTCCAATTATGTTGAATCCTTTTGGTCTTGGAACCAAATCCCAAACATCATTTCTTGTGAACTGATTGAGCTCTTCTTGCATGGCAATTATCCAGTCATTTTCTTGCAGAGCTTCATCCACAGAAGTTGGTTCAATAACTGACACCAACCCAAATAATGATGCTTCAGATGATTTGAGGAAGGATCTTGTTCTTATGGGCTCATCCTTCTTTCCAATGATCACATCCTCTGGATGAGAGGCCTTGATTCTGGAAGATGATCCTCTAACAGTTGATTCTTCAGAAATGTTCAAGTTGTTCATTTGAGAAGCTAAAGGAATTGCATCTGGCGTTGCTTCTGGTTCCTTCACTTGAGCTTTGTCTGCCTCTGAGCCTTCAGAGTCTGTGAGAATTACTTCTCTGTCTGCAAAACTTTCAAACTACTTTTCCTTTTCAATGCCAAGCTTATCATCAAATCTAACATGTATAGATTCCTCCACAATCTGTGTTTCAGTATTGTATACCCTATAGCCTTTAGAGCGTTCAGAATAGCCAAGCATGAAACACTTCTGTGCTTTAGAATCAAACTTGTTAAGATTCTCTTTAGTATTCAACATATAACAAATACATCCAAAAGGATGAAAATATGAAATGTTGGGCTCTCTACAACTCCATTCTGTTGTGGAGTTCTAGGGCAGGAGAAATCATGAGCAATGCCATTTTCATTAAAATATTTTTCAAAATATTTGTTTTCAAATTCACCACCATGATCACCTCTGACTTTAATAATTTTGAAATCTTTTTCATTCTGGACTTGTTTGCAGAAGTCAAAGAACATAGAATGTGACTCATCCTTGTGTTTTAGAAACTTTATCCATGTCCATCTGCTGTAGTCATCAACAATGACTAACCCATACTTCTTGCCTCTGATGGATGCAGTTTTCACTGGTCTAAACAGATCAATGTGTCCCAATCTTCTGTGCCAGACCCATTGCTCATTATTAACAGACAAAAGGAATTTTACATTCTGAACCTTAAGTTCTGAAAGATTTATTTTATAAATGTTGTTCTTCCTCTTTCCATTAAACAGCATTGATCCATCCTTCTGACTAATAGCTTTACAACATTGTTGATTAAAGACTATATCATAACCATTGTCACTTAATTGACTTATGGACAACAGATTATGCTTTAATCCTTCTACAAGAAGAACATTAGATATAAAGGGAAGGTTACCATTACCAATAGTACCAGAGCCAATGATCTTTCCCTTTTGATTCCCTCCAAACTTCACTTCTCCTCCAAATTTAAGCTCCAGGCTTTGGAACATAAACCTTTCTCCCGTCATGTGACGCGAGCAGCCAGAGTCCAGGTACCATGACTGGCGTCTTGACTTTTCTGCTAAAAACATCTGCAACAGGGATAATCTTATCCTTAGGTACCCAGATCTTTTTGGGTCCTTTTTGGTTAGCCGCCTTGAAAGTTGGTCTGAACTTCTGTCTTTTTACAACAGTTTTGTTCTGACTTACTTTTGGCTTAAACATAGGAACGTTCTGATCAGAACGTGTGTGTTTAATGTCATTCAGATGACCAAACTTAAAATGAGAGTACAAGGGAGTTTTCTTAATAACAAGTTTATCAACAGGAATTGGATTTAAATCCTTTCCAGAGGAAGATTCATATCCAACTCCTTTCCTGTTGTTTCTGCTAACCCCATAGATCATTGAAGCCATCTTGCTTCTGTCTATGCTTTTAGCAAGAAACTTCTGAAAGCTAAAGTCATATTCTTCTAAAATGTTTTTGCATTTAGACTTACTTTCAGATTCAGAGTTTTGTTGAGCTTTTTCAAAATTAGCTTTCATTTTCAAATTATTTTCTTTTAGCTCAGCAACTTCTGATCTTAACAGATTATTCTCAGAACCAAGATTGCATTTAAGCTTCTTGCATTTGAGCTTAATCTGATTATAATTTTTCAGAACTTCTGATAAGACTTTAAGAAGCTCTTCCCTAGGGAGATCAGAAAGTACCTCTTCTGAGTCAGATTCAGAATCAGACTCAGATCCAGATGATCCTTCATTCTGATCTTCAATGCCTGCCATCAGAGCCATGTTGGCGCATTCATCTTCAGATTCTGATGAGGATCCAGATTCATCAAAGTCATCCCAAGTTGCCATTAGAACCTTCTTCTTTTTGTAAAACTTCCTCTTTGGCTTTTCTTTAAGAAGCTTTGGACATTCACTCTTGTAATGGCCAGGTTCTTTGCATTCAAAGCAGACAACTTCCTTCTTTCCAGATCTTTTTGGTCCAGAGGATTCCTTGCGCTGATTTGGCCTTTTGAAGTTCTTGAACTTCCTTTGCTTGTGCTTCCAGAGTCTGTTGATTCTTCTGGATAGCAAGGATAGTTCATCTTCTTCTTCAGAAGAAGATTCTTCAGAGCTTTCTTCTAACACCTGCAAAGCTTTCACAGATTTATTAGATTTTAAGGCAATAGACTTACCTTTCTTTTGAGGCTCATCTTCCTCAAGTTCAATTTCATGGCTCCTCAGTGAGCTGATTAGCTCCTCCAGAGTGATCTTGTTCAGATCCTTGGCAAGCTTCAGAGCAGTGACCATAGGTCTCCATCTGATAGGCAAGCTTCTAATGATCTTCTTCACATGATCAGCAGTTGAGTAGTCTTTGTCCAGAACTTTTAGACCAGCTGTAAGGATCTGGAATCTAGAGAACATAGTTTCTATAGACTCAAATTCTTCCATTTTGAACGCTTCATACTTCTGTATTAATGCTAGATCCTTGGTCTCTTTAACTTGAAGATTTCCTTCATGAGTCATCTTCAAAGACTCAAACATGTCAAATGTAGTTTCTTTGTTTGTGATCTTCTCATACTCAGTGTGAGATATTGCATTTAACAAGATTGTTCTAGCCTTGTGGTGATTTCTAAACTCCTTCTTTTGGGCTTCAGTCATAGATTTTCTGTCTACTTTCTTGCCATTCCCATCAGTGGGATGAACATACCCATCTATGACCAAGTCCCACAAATCAGCATCATAACCAAGGAAGAAACTTTCTATCTTGTCCTTCCAATAATCAAATTTCTCCCCATCAAACATAGGGGGTTTTGTGCTGATTTTGTCCCTTTCTTCATATCTGTTGTTACTGTTAGATGTTGAAGTTTCAGCCATAATAACAAACAAATATATATCAAAGTTTTTCTCACTGGATCTTTTCTGTCACTGTGATGTGGTAGCACACACAGAACCGGAGCTCTGATGCCAACTGAAGGTGAGAAAATACTTAGAAGGGGGGGGGGGGGTTGAATAAGTATATAGAAACACTTAGCAATAAAAACTCAAGGATTATTATCCTGGTTCGTTGAACTCAACTACTCCAGTCCACCCTATCAAGAGTGATTTGCCTTTCTCAAACAAGGACTTAATCCACTATTTAATCAACTGATTACAATAGTAAGCACTAAGAACAACTGTTCAAAGTCTTCTCAAGAACTACTGATCCTAGCTGGATCTTCTTAAGGTTCTTTTACAATCAAATGTAAGAGTAATACAAGTGTTTAAATTTCTTCTAATAAAGCTTTATCACAACTGTGATTTATCACTTAAGATTTAAGAACTATGAAATAAATTCAGCAAGTGAATATAAATTGTATGAGAGCTTTCTTTTAATTCTTTCAATGATTCGTCAACTGAAAAAGATGAATGGAGTCTTCCTTTTATAGGCAAAAAGATCCAAGTAGCTATCACGTTGAAGGCTATGTACTAAAAGGTCTGAGCCTTTTTGTCTTCACATCACATGACCTTTCCTAGAAATAGAATGCACAGAGAAATCCTTTTTGTCTGTGTTCTTGTGTCTAACATAAATGAGGAAAGAGTCGTTTGACCATTCCAACGGACATAATTTGAGTTCTTCTTCAACAAGTTTCCGCAAATAACAACAGAGTCTAGATTGGTCAGAGTCTTCTGATGTTCATCAGAGTTTGCTGAATCAGAGTCTTTGCAGCATGTGTGCTTTCAGCGTGTAATTGTTCAGAGCAGAGTTTGGGATCAGATCCTCAGTACTGGCAGCGTAGTACTATTAGAGTCTTCTGAGATAAACTAAGCTTGAAACTCTTCATACAGAATTCTTCAATGCTTCTGGCTTCTGCTTCAGATTCTTTTGTAGCTTCTGCTTCAGATCCTTCTGTAGACAGCGCTCAGAATCTTCTGGAGGCAGCATTCAGAATCTTCTAACAGATGCTTTTGATGCTTCAGAGCCTAGCATATTTTCCATGTTCAGATCTAATTTGCTTCCAGATTAATATTCACTTTAGTATCTGCAGTAAACATTCTCAAACAAATTTTAGAGTATATAATTCTTTAATACAAAATTTCATAAGAGTTATCATCAAAACATAAAGATATAATTAAGAACCAATATGTGTTCTAACATTATCCACTCTCATTCCTTCGCTAGCACCAAAGTATAGTGCAGGAGTCGAAACCGACAAAGTAACGGTACAAACTTGTACAGTGCTCCAACGTGTTTTAGAACTTCGAATCCATGGGAGATTGAGAGAACAAGGCTCTAAAATATCCTAAAGATAAGAAAGAGGGAAAATCAACTAATCTAAACAAGGTTTCGATAAATTAATCAAAAGGGAGTGAACAAGCCAATAATCTTTCAAGCGAGTCAAAAGACCGTTAAAGCAAATGTGCGGTTTATTGATTATACAAAATTAAGTTCATTGAATGAATAATGAACTTAATGTAACCAAGAAGAAATTGCAAGGTAGCAACAAACATCAATTAGAATGCATCACTAATTATGTTATTATGTGACCAAAAGAGTGCAAGAATGATCATGATCATATAATGTCCAAATTGCAAACAATCACATATTCATTAAACCGAGCATCAAAGTTTGCATATACGCTTCAAACAAAGGCCAAACAACTCATAAAACATCTACAAATATCAAGCATATCAAGCCATGTAAGTTAAATGAGGAAAGAATATCAGACAAGCTTGAAAAAACACAAAAATAGCATTTTGATTCAGTGTTAATCGATTAACCATTTGCTAGTGCAAAATAGTTAATTGATTAACCTTTGGAAAAAAACCGTAGTTTCCCGAACTATGTGAGCTCTGATCTCTCATACCTGTTGAGAGTACGTAGGCACAAGATGGCGATGTCTTGGCGAGCTACCTTCCCCCATAACCCTTCGTAGGCCGAACTACGTTGACTCTGATTTCTCATTCTCTGATGAGAATACGTAGGCATAAAGTGCGACGCTTTGCCGAGTCATTTTTCTTTTCTTTTTCAACCAGCCTTGATAGGTAGATAGAATAAAACCAACCCGTCCAAGTAAACACAACAAGCGAGGATCCCATCGAGTACGACGGACGTGAGGGGTGCTAATACCTTCCCCTTGGGTAACCGACTCCCGAACCCAGACAATGGTTGCGATGACCTTGTCTTACCCTTTTTCGTCAGGTTTTTCCGATCGTTTCCTTTTCCGCTCTGAGGGATAAATAACGAAAGGTGGTGACTCTTCTGTCATGCCGGCACCTTATTTTCGCGTAAGCGACAGCTGGCGACTCTGCTGGGGATCGAACCCAGAATCTCTGGTTCTTCGGTTCCCTATGAGAGTCAATCCTAGCGCTTGTATGTTTGCTTGTTGGGTTGCATTTATTTATCGCATTGTTACTTCTCGCACTTTATTTCCCGCATTTTATTTTCAGTTTGATAGGATTATCTGTGCTACTGTGGGAGAGGGATGTTACTATGAGTGAGAAGCCGAACCTGGGCTTGAGTATACACCTAGACATAGTTGCGGAGAGTAGTAGACGAACCTGTCTGCTGAGCAGGCACAGTTCCCTACGAAATCTGCGCTCAGACGAGATTCTTGCAGAGGTGCTCCTTTCCGGTCCTGAGGATCTGAGGGGAGTCTAGACATGAGGATTGTCGACTCTGGGGACCGATCATTTGGAAGTCAGCTAAGTGAGGCCTCTTCGTGACTTGATGATGCCACTCCTTCTGGGAATCGTATCGTCACTCATGAAAGTCTGTGACGCTGATGACCGCATAGGATGTCGTACCTTTGTCCGTGGATTAGGTCCATACCTGTGAGTGGGATTGGGTTTATTGCAGGAAACTTTGACCTCCAGACCACCTGGTTTTCTTGACAGTGGATCAGTTATGTTGGTACCAGGGTTCTCAGTTGCAGATTTGTCTGTTCTTGATAGAGCAGGTTTTGTTCAGAGGACCTTATTATCAGGTGTATGTCTGTTCTTGATAGAGCAGGTTTTGATCAGAGTATTATCATCAGCAGATGTTGTTTGTTCTTGATAGGGCAGATTTTGAGTGGGGTCTGAAGATCTCACTAGCAGATGTTGTTTGTTCTTGATAGGGCAGATTTTGAGTGGGGTCTGAAGATCTCACAAGCAGATGTTGTTTGTTCTTGATAGGGCAGATTTGGAGTGGGGTCTGAAGATCTCACCAGCAGATGTTGTTTGTTCTTGATAGGGCAGATTTTGAGTGGGGTCTGAAGATCTCACTAGCAGATGTTGTTTGTTCTTGATAGGGCAGATTTTGAGTGGGGTCTGAAGATCTCACCAGCAGATGTTGTTTGTTCTTGATAGGGCAGATTTTGAGTGGGGTCTGAAGATCTCATCAGCAGATGTTGTTTGTTCTTGATAGGGCAAATTTTGAGTGGGGTCTGAAGATCTCATCAGCAGCTGTATGTTTGTTCTTGATAGGGCAGATTTTTGATTTGGGGTCTGAAGACTTCATCAGCAGATATTTCTTGATCATACATCCGGGGTCTTTATTATCAGACATTTGTTCTTGACAGAGCAGAATTTTGATCTTACGTATATGGTCCTATCAGATGGTTATTCTCAGCATATCAGATCAGTGGTCTTACACCGGGGTTTCCATCTCATCAGTGATTGTTGATACCGAATCTCCACAGCAGTTACCTGGATATATTATTGCATGCCTGCATGTTGCATTAGTTTGCATGTTCATTTGCATTCCATTAACGTGTGTCTGTGACAGGTACCGTTTTCCCGATCCAGGATTTCTCGCGTCCTATTGTATTATTGCAGCCTCTCTCAGAAAGACTGTTGCGTACGAGTTCTCGATCCCTGATGTGTCGAAGTTGACTATCGCTGATGCTATGTATATACGAGATTGATGTTTCCATGATTGGGCTCGGATTTCTTCTTCTTCGTATTATTGCCAGCACTGGCACTAAGGCGCTAGGATCGGAGGAAATCTCCCAAGCACACAGACACACGCATGCATCTGCATGAAGCATTTTGCATGACGTACATTTTGTTGTTTTTCCTAACCTTTAATGTTGACAGGTTTTTCAGGTTCACAGGTTCCGAGTTACTTCCGGTCTCCAGGATTGATCAAAGACTCATTCACCGTTACTCAACTCGCGCTAATCAGACTAGGATCATGGATCAGGTGCAGTCAGATGTTCAAGAGCTCCGTGAGCGGATGGATCGTTTTATGGAACTGATGCAGGTAGTCGCTAATGGTCAGGACCAGCTTCGTACTTTGGTTCAACCTTTGATCTCCAGGGTTGATAGTAATGGCATACTTCATGGCGGGGCTGTGCCTACTCCTCCTCCAGTTGATGCTCCACAGAATGTTGTTCCTACTGCCGGGGGCAACGACAGTGCTAATGGCAATCTGATGACCAATATCAGACTCAACGCGGCAGGCGTCGGCAACGGTAGTCTGGGAGCTAATGTCAACATAGGGCCGGTCAACGGCAATGCTGGTGTCGGAAATCCGTTGGTGCCTCAACCGTGGCTTGAGGATCATCAGGATGACGTATTTTCTCAAAGAGGTGTGGAAGCAGAGTTGAATGCTGAAGCGCGACTCAGGTTCAAAGCGCTGGAAGACAAAATGAGAGACATTGAAAATCAGAATACGTTGGGCGTCGATATGTCCAAGCTGGGGTTAATTGCTGATTTCAAGGTACCTCATAAGTTCAAGGTGCATGTCTTTGAGAAGTATAAGGGTACTACTTGCCCCCGTGTCCACCTTCGATCTTATTATAGAAAGATGTCTGCCTATTCTGACGATGAGAAGTTGCTGATGCACTTCTTCCAAGATAGCCTTTCTGGTCCATCCCTCGAATGGTATATGGGCTTGGAGCCCGCTACCGTACGCACGTGGAAAGATCTCGCTGAAGCGTTTGTCCTCCACTATCAGTACAACAGCGACCTGGCCCCCAACCGAGTTCAGCTCCAAAATCTATCGCAGCGGAATAATGAAAGCTTTAAAGAGTACGCCCAGCGGTGGCATGAATTGGCTGCTCGGGTTCAACCGCCGATGGTTGAGCGCGAGCTAGTGCAAATGTTCGTGGCTACCCTTCCTGGAATCTATTATGAAAAGCTGGTCAGTGGTATGTCTGGGACATTCTCGGCTCTCATCACTATGGGCGAGCATGTCGAGAATGGCATAAAGATTGGAAAAATTCAAGGTGAATCATCCTCAGCTGGAGGAGGTGGTAAGAAACCTTACGCTGGCAAGCGTCGAGAAGGGGATGCAAGTGCTGTCACCAACGTTCGGAGAAAGGGCAAGGGCCCTCAGCAGCAGATTGCTAGCATAAATATCCCGGCAGCTCCACCGCAGCAGCAACAGCAGCAACCGCAGCAGCAGAATCAGCAGGGGTATAGAAAATATCAGAATCGGCCTCCTTTGGCAAGCCGTCATTTTGAAGCACCGCCTATGTCGTATGCGCAGCTCTTGCAAACTTTGCTTCAGCTTCATCTAGTTCAAAAGAGGACGTTGGCTCCCTTAACAGGGGCACCACCACCGGGGTATGACGCAAATGCCACTTGTGACTTCCATACTGGGGCACCAGGCCATACGATTGAAAACTGCAAAGCTTTTAAGCACAAGGTGCAGGACCTGGTAGACGCCAAGGTTATTAACTTTTCTAATAATGTGCCCAATGTTACCAAAAACCCCATGCCTCATCATAGGGGAGGCGGAGTGAACACCATTATCACAGAGGATAGTGCAGATCTGTTGACTGATGTCAACGACTTAAAGACGCCACTTAGTTTCGTCAAAGCTAAGTTGCTGAAGAAGGGATTCTTTCCAGGATATGGAGAGTTATGCATGGCTTGTGCTACACGTCCTGATGGGTGTGAGCAGCTGGTAGAAGGTATCCAAAGTCTGATATCTGAGGGTATTTTGCAGTTCGGCCGGAGAGTCGAAAGTGTATTAGGAGAGGTTGTGTTGAAGCAGGCAGATGAAGTTGCTACCATTACCATTCCTCGTCGACCTATTACTATTTCTGCGCCCCGACCGCCTACAATCACTATTACCAGGGCCGGGCCAATCCCATTCGAGAGCACTAACGCCGTTCCATGGCATTATGGCGCTGAAGTCTACTGCAATGGTCAGAAGTTAGAGCTGGAGCCGTACGGGTCGACTGTGCAGAATCTCGCCGGAGTCAGTGGTATTACTCGAAGCGGGAGAGTGTTTGCGCCGACAGAGGTTGTGGCAGAGAAAGTGGTCAGAGCTGAGGCTGCTGATAAGGGTAAAGGCAAAGCCGTCAAAGAGGTCCCTTGTGGGGCAGAAAAGGATTTGCTAGTTAAAGATGCTGAAGAGTTCATGCGGTTAATCAAGAAGAGCGACTACAAGATTGTAGATCATCTTCATCAGACTCCGTCAAAGATCTCTATTCTCAACTTGTTGTTGTGTTCTGAAGCGCACCGCAACGCATTACTGAAGGTATTGAACGCTGCCTACGTGCCGCAGGAGATATCAGTAAATCAGCTAGAAGAGGTGGTAGCCCATGTTAATGCTGGCAATGGGCTAGGTTTCACAGATTTAGAGCTGACGCCTAAAGGGAGAGATCACAACAGCGCCTTGCACGTCTCAATAGAGTGCAGAGGCACAATCATGTCGCATGTCCTGGTGGATACGGGTTCGTCGCTTAACGTGCTTCCAAAGAAGGCACTAATGAAGTTGGACACTCGTGGATTGCTTTGCACGCCCAGTGATCTGGTGGTGAAAGCATTTGACGGAACTAAGCGCCACGTTTTCGGAGAGTTGACCCTGCCGATTCAGGTTGGTCCGGAGACGTTCGATACGGTTTTTTATATCATGGATATCATGCCTGCCTACAGTTGCCTCTTAGGTCGGCCATGGATCCACGCTGCTGGTGCTGTGACGTCCACGCTGCATCAAAAGCTTAAGTATGCTGTCGGGGGAAGCATAGTAACCGTCTGTGGTGAGGAGGACATTATGGTGAGCCACTTGTCATCCTTTAAATATGTTGAAATGGACGGCGAAATCCATGAAACTCTCTGCCAAGCATTTGAAACCGTCAAGGTGAAAGAGGTAGCTCCTGTCGCCATAGAAAAGCAAGAGATGAATCTCTCCTCGTTCAAAGAGGCTCGGGCCGTCGTCGAAGCTGGTTCCACCCCAGGCTGGGGGCATGTTTTGGAGATACCGATCAAGCAGGATAAGTTTGGATTAGGGTATTCCCCTGAAGCTGAAGCTTCATCTTCTTCGTCTAGCAGCTCGTCTCGTGGGAAGGGGCAGATCCTATTTACCAAGGGCAGAGTGATTTTCGAAAGCATCAACGCAGCGTCTGAGGACAGCGGGGATAGCGATTGTGATCTTGACGCCTGGATTCAGCCAAGCAAGTCGGGCGAGCGCCTCAACAATTGGACCATCAAGGAGATTATCCAGCTGACAAGTGAAGAGTAATGATTTGCTTTTTACAATCTTTGTACAACCCTACGTCCTGCCCGGGGCATAGTGGTTTTATTGTCAGGGCCTTGTTGGATTATGTACATGCATTTTGTTAATAAATCAAAGGAATTTTCTTCGTACTCAAATATTGTGTTCTCTATTATTCCTATTTTATGTTTATTTTGAAAAACAGTAAAATGGCAACGGGGTTTGTGCTAACCTGCATATTCTTGCTTTAAACTTAACCCTTGTTATTGCAGGATCCACATAACAGATGACATCGACTCTGGACCCTCTACGGCTCACTACGACTTCGATTGCCCGATATATCAAGCCAAGGATGAGATTGATGAAGACGAAGACCTTCCGGAAGAGTTGGCCCGCTTGTTGAGACAAGAGGAAAAGGTTATTCTGCCTCATGAAGAGGATATTGAGATCGTAAATCTGGGTTCTGAAGAGCTCGTCAGAAATGTCAGAGTAGGGGCTGCGCTGCAGAATGATGTCAAGCATAGACTGGTCGAAATGCTTCGAGAGTATAGTGACGTCTTTGCTTGGTCATACGAACATATGCCCGGACTTGACACAGACATCGTGGTTCATCGCTTGCCGTTGCGAGAAGATTGCCCTCCAGTCAAGCAGAAGCTTAGGAGGACGAGACCAGATATGGCTGTAAAAATCAAAGAAGAAGTCCAGAAGCAGTTGGACGCAGGATTTCTAGCCGTTACCACTTACCCTCCGTGGGTCGCCAATATAGTGCCTGTACCGAAGAAGGACGGTAAGGTACGCATGTGCGTCGATTATCGGGATTTGAATAGGGCGAGCCCTAAGGATGATTTCCCATTGCCTCATATCGATGTGTTGGTCGACAACACAGCCCAGTTTTCCGTGTTTTCGTTCATGGATGGCTTCTCCGGTTACAATCAGATTAAGATGGCACCGGAGGACATGGAGAAAACGACCTTTATCACCCCCTGGGGAACATTTTGCTATAAGGTAATGCCCTTCGATCTGAAGAACGCAGGGGCCACTTACCAGCGAGCAATGGTAACTTTGTTTCATGATATGATTCATCATGAGATCGAGGTCTATGTTGATGACATGATTGCAAAGTCCCAAACGGAGGAAGAGCATTTGGTCAACTTATTGAAGCTGTTTGAGAGGCTTAGGAAATTCATATTGAGGCTGAATCCTAACAAGTGCACTTTCGGAGTGCGGTCCGGAAAGTTATTGGGGTTTATCGTTAGTGAACGAGGTATTGAAGTTGATCCTGCGAAAATAAAAGCTATTCAAGAAATGCCAGCGCCGAAAACAGAAAAAGAAGTTCGTGGTTTCTTGGGCCGAATAAACTACATTGCAAGGTTTATCTCTCAGCTCACGGCCACTTGTGAACCGATGTTCAAGCTTTTAAAGAAAGATCAGGAGATTACTTGGAATGAGGATTGCCAGAGGGCATTCGACAAAATAAAGCAGTATCTTCAAGAACCTCCAATCTTGATACCCCCAGTGGCTGGACGGCCATTAATCATGTACCTGACGGTTCTGGAGAATAGTATGGGGTGTGTTCTCGGTCAGCACGACGAGACGGGCAGAAAAGAGCATGCCATTTATTATTTGAGTAAAAAGTTCACTGAGTGTGAATCTCGATACTGGATGCTGGAGAAGACGTGTTGTGCATTAGCTTGGGCTGCCAAACGTCTACGACAGTATATGCTCAATCACACCACTATGCTAATTTCGAAGATGGATTCGATCAAGTACGTCTTCGAGAAGCAAGCTCTTTCGGGCAGGATTGCCAGATGGCAAATGGTGTTAATGGAATATAATATTCAGTATGTCTCCCAGAAGGCCATCAAAGGAAGCATATTGTCTGATTACCTTGCCGAACAGCCAATCGAAGACTACCAGCCGATGAAGTTTGAATTCCCTGATGAGGATATTATGTTTCTCAAAGCGAAGGATTGCGATGAGCCATTGCCCGGTGAAGGGCCAGATAGGAAATCTCAGTGGAAGTTGATATTCGACGGAGCGGTTAATTCCTATGGAAGTGGTATCGGGGCTATCATCACGACTCCTCACGGATCCCACATCCCGTTTACTACGAGACTGACGTTTCCAGTTACCAACAATGAAGCAGAGTATGGAGCATGTATTATGGGTCTAGAAGAGGCAATTGATTTGAGAATCAAGAATCTAGACGTATATGGTGACTCAGCGCTTGTAATCAATCAAATTAAAGGGGAGTGGGAAACTCGTCAAGCAAATTTGGTGTCGTACATGAATTATGCCAGGAGGCTGCTTCCGTTCTTCGATCGAGTGGAACTCCATCATGTACCCAGGGCTGAAAATCAGATGGCTGATGCCTTAGCCACGTTGGCTTCAATGTATAAAGTCAATCTTTGGAATGAAGCTCCAAGCATTGTTCTTTCGCGTCTTGATAGACCGGCATTTGTCTTTGCGGTCGAGGATGCCGCTGACGGCAAGCCATGGTTCCACGACATCCAGACCTTCCTTATGACTAAGGAGTATCCTGCGGGTGCGTCAACCCAGGATAAGAAGACTCTGAGGAGGCTATCTGGAAACTTTTATCTCAATCCTGATGGAGTGCTGTATAAGAGAAACCACGATCTCGTGCTACTCAGATGTGTAGATGAGAAAGAAGCAAGTATACTCATGGAAGAAGTCCATGAGGGCACATTTGGTACGCACGCCGGCGGGCATGCCATGACGAGAAAGATCCTGAGAGCAGGGTATTACTGGTTGACTATGGAGTCGGATTGCTTCAGATTCGCGAAGAAATGTCATAAATGTCAGATTTATGCTGATAAAGTTCATGTGCCGCCGTGCCCGTTGAATGTCATGTCCTCCCCTTGGCCGTTCTCCATGTGGGGCATTGACATGATAGGCAAGATCGAGCCGACTGCATCCAATGGTCATCGTTTCATTCTGGTAGCTATCGACTACTTCACCAAATGGGTGGAGGCAGCCTCATACGCTAATGTGACCAAGCAGGTGGTAGCTAAATTCATAAAGAGGGACATCATCTGTCGTTATGGAATTCCCGAGCGGATCATTACTGATAATGGTTCGAATCTGAATAACAAGATGATGAAGGAGCTGTGCCAGAGCTTCAAGATTGAACACCACAACTCATCTCCTTACCGGCCGAAGATGAATGGCGTCGTCGAAGCCGCCAACAAGAACATAAAGAAGATCGTTCAGAAGATGGTTGTGACGTACAAAGATTGGCACGAGATGCTGCCGTTTGCCTTGCACGGTTATCGTACGACGGTGCGTACGTCGACCGGGGCAACTCCTTTCTCCTTGGTGTACGGTATGGAAGCTGTCCTACCGTTAGAAGTGGAGATTCCTTCTTTGCGAGTTCTGGTTGATGTGAAACTCGACGAGGCATAATGGATTACGAATCGTTTGAACCAACTCAGCCTGATGGACGAGAAGAGGTTAGCATCGATTGCATTTGGTCGCCTGTACCAAAGCCGAATGAAGAAAGCTTATGATAAGAAGGTGCGTCCTAGAAGCTTTCAGACGGGTGATCTCGTCCTGAAGAAAATTCTTCCGCCACACTCCGATCACCGGGGCAAGTGGACTCCGAATTACGAAGGGCCGTATGTCGTCAGCAAGGTTTTCTCAGGAGGAGCTTTGTTGTTATCCACGATGGATGGTGAAGATTTTGCATCCCCGGTGAACGCGGATGCAGTTAAAAAATACTTTGCTTGAAAGAGACCCGCTGGACAAAAAAGAAAGAGTCCAGGCAAAAAAGGGGCATCTTGGCGAACCAAAAACAGAATAAAAGGTTCGGGCAAAAGTTAGGGATATATTGAAAAATGTACACCCGCGAAGTCGAAAACCTACACTGGGCGGCTTCGGCAAAAAGGGTATCCCGGTGAACTGAAAACCCGTAAAGGGCGGTCCACGCAAAAGTTAGGGATTTGAATAAGCAAATGATTGCGTTCCGCGTGTGGACTTTCATTGTTAGCGGTTTGGAGGACCTGAGGGCTGTTGATCTGAATCAATCTCTCCCGAAGCTGAAGCTTCGGAGAAGTATCGAAGTCGAGTGGGTCTTAGAGGGATCAACTCATGGTGTTCGTCTACGCCTCGTTGCCGACATTTGTATATACTGATGTATATTTATGTTTTATTTTTGCGCGGCTTCCTCATTCCAGGAGTTTGCCTCTGTTGTAAAACATTCTTTTGCCCATTCAGGGGTTTATCATCAATAAAATGCATATTATTCAGCAATTCTGCTTACCTGTTTAGCATTTATCTGCGAGTGAAAACGCCGATGTTTTTGATAAAATGCGCATACATAAACTTACGGACCTAGGCCCATTGATTGTTGAAACAATTAATCACCTGAATGTTGTCACGAGATAATAACCTTGATAGGCTCCTTTGAGGAGGGTATCTTGTCTGTTTGTTTGTGTTGTTGCAGGTGTAGCGCCTTCCAGACGGTGCACCGTGCGCATCCCCGAAGCAGGGCGAGTCCTCCTTCTCCAGCAGAGTTCAGTGGTCTCTCCTCCGCAGAACCTGAACGCGAGATCGTGAGCATTGATATGTCTCCCCAGGCAGAGATGATTCTCTTCCCCAAGCAGACGCATCCTGAAGGAACGTCATCTTCTCAGCTGAGTCGCGCGCCGAAGCTCGTATGTCCCCAGCACCGGGTCACAAGTGCAGATTTCGTAGAAATGTTCGAGTGCCGAAGCTCGTGTTTCCCCAGTAAGGTCGCCGAAGCAGGTGCCTTCCCCAGCACCGGGTCACAAGTGCAGGATTCGTAGGAAACTATTCATACGCCGACATATGCAGTAACTGATGGTGCCAGACTGAAGTCTCCCGCGGAATTGAAATTCCCCACCAGAGCCGTATTCTCTCCCGAAGTCGGATGATTCCCTCTTCCCCCGGTAGAGTGTTGGAACAGCTGATGTTGTATTCCCCTGCAGAGTTGCACTCTCCCCCAAAGTCAGATGATTATTTCTTCCCCAGCGAAATAGAAAATCCTTATCAGAGTCGTACTCTCCAGTGAAGTAGAATGATTTCTCTCTCCCCGGCTGAGTTCGCAAACCCCACGAGAGCCGAATCCTTGGAAGCAATTGGGACCGTGAGTGGTTTTCCCTAACAGAGCATTGAACAGCTGATGCTGTATTTCCCCAGAGTCGCACTCTCTCCAGCGAAGCAGAATGACCTCCCCTTCCTCAGCCGAGGTTGCAGATGCCCAAGAGAGCCGAGTCCTTGGAAGTTGATCAGATCATGATTGGTTTTCCCCAATGGAGTGTGGAGCAGCTGAAGTTGTTTCCCCACAGAGTTGTTATCCCCAGAAGAGTAGTCGAGAAGGCCCCGCAGTTTATTCTCGCGATCGACATCGCATTCCTTCAGCAGGTCCAAGTTCTCGTAGAGCTTCGTTCCCCTGCAGCAGATCAACTGAAGTTGTTTTCCCTGCAGCAGTCAACGGAAGATCAATTCCCCAGATGGAGTCCGATTGATATTGGCGTGTCCACGTTCTCCTCAGCAGGATGACTCCTCCATCTGAGTAGTGCTTTTCTCCTTGACAGGAGAACTCCCCTCGGCATTTATTTTGCTGACGGGATCGCATCATTGTGCATGATTGCATAGCATTTAGCATAAACGCATAGCATTTCCACCGTGGGGGGCATGGCGCAGAAGCATATGCATCATAAGCATGATCTAGGTTATTATCATTCTTGTTTTACAGGTGTTCAGCCGAAGGACCAGTTGCTCAGGATGATTCCTGACACTCGCCCCAACGAAGTCGTCTGCTCAAGATGATTTTTGAGATCCCCAACAAAGTCTTCAGTTCAAGACGATTCTTGAATTCTTCAGCAGGGCCGTTTGCTTAAGATGATTCTTAAGACCTCAGCGCAGTTTCCCGAGTTGTTTGCTTAGGATGATTCTTGAGCTCCCCAGTAGCGTCCCCAACAAGAGTTGCCCAGGAAGATTCCTGGAATACCCAGCAAAATAAAGTCTCCAGAAAGGTTATCAGTTCAGGATGATTCTTGAAGGTGCCCGACGGAGTTGTTTGTTCAAGATGACTCTTGAAATCCCTAGCAGCGTGGTATGTTTGCTCCAACAGTGATGTCTAATCTGAAGATTGACTTCGTAAACGCCTGAAGGCGATATTAGAAGGTTCCTGTGGATTCAGATTTCCTTGTTGATGAATCAACGTGTGTCTGAAGACAAAGTTCAGAAGTTTGTAGATGCAACTTTTGGGTGCAAGGTGATCCGTGTTGGCCTGAAGACCAAGTCAGTTGTCTTGAGGTGATGATTGATTGCGATCAAGTGAATAGTTTTTCTTCTGACTGAAGTCGAAGATGTTTCTCCAGCTGAAGCGGAGTTTTGCCTGAAGGCAAAGTGTTTGAATCCCTGTAGAGTCATGAATGGCTCAGGATACCACTTCTCTGACTGAAGTCACAGATTTCCCAAGCTGAAGCGAAGGTGCCTGAAGGCAAGGTTATCCCCGAGGTCATGAATGACCTAGGATTCATTTTTCGGACTGAAGGCCGAAGTATATCCCTGACTGAAGTCACGGATACTCTATAGCAGAGGCGGAGTTGCCTGAAGGCAGGTCCATGTATCCTTGAAGGCCAAGGGTCATTTTCTTCAGACTGAAGTCGAAGATACCTCCTGCAGAGTTGCCGATGGGCAAAGTTTATATCCTTGAAGGCCAAGGATGCTTATCTTCAGGAGTGCTTGAAGATCTTTTCTAGCTGAAGCTGGAAGTGGCCAGGGGCCAGGGTTTCATATAGCTTTGATGTTGAAGTTCTACGGTGGGCAGTATGTAGTAGTATTCGGATGTTCGTTATGGTTCTGAGGGAGAACCCAAGATCAGAGTATGCTCGGTTAAGTCTCTCATTCCCAGAGGAGTAGTCTCAAATACGCAAGTGTACCTTTTGTTCCATTTACCACGGGTGAACCCCAGGTCATAGTTGTTCAGTGTTGCATTTTCTCCAGCGGCGAGGCGGGGAATTTTGATTATCCGACAGCGAGGTCAGATTATGTTTGTGTTTCCGACGGCGAGGTTGGATGTTTGGATTTGACGGCGAGGTCAGATTATGTCTGTGTTCGACGGCAAGGTTGGATGTGTGTTTTGACGGCGAGGTCAGATGATGTTTGTTCGGCGGCGAGGTTGAATGTTTGTTTGACGGCGAGGTCAGACTCTTTAAACCCCCAGCAGAGATGATGTTTGAACGGCGGCGATGTCGAGTGTCTCTCAGAGTGATGTTTGTTTCCGGCGGCAATGTCAGATTCAGTTTTCCAGCGGCGATGTTGGGTATGCCAGATGATTTAGTTCTCCAGCGGCGATGCGGGGTATTTTGATTGTCCGACGGCGATGTCAGATGGTTTAGTCTTCCAGCGGCGACATTGGGTGTTGTGGTTGTCTGAAGGCAATATCAGAAGAAGTTAACGTGGATAACTAACAGCGATGTCAGATCGATATTTCTCCAGCTAGTTGTTGAGCGACTAGTATTGCAGTATTCGAAGATTTGTTCCCCTCAGAGTATCGTGTGCTCGTGCAGTTGGCAAATTTTCGGGTTTACCGGTATTCAACCGTCTCGCACCTTGATTGGCTGAGAGCCGTTCGCTTCTCACCCAGTCAGGTTCAAGCCGTTTGAATAGGGGCAGTTGTTGCACCCCAAAATTTGACCAACATTTATTTATCCATCAAGTGTTTGAAAGTTGATACCTTCATCAGAAAGTTCAAGAGATCCTCAGAGGAATTGGTTGAAACCAAGGTTGTGTGCTTCATAGCTTGAGAGTTGTGGGAACTCCTCAGATGATTCTGAGACTTTGAGAATGAACTTGAAGCTTTGAGAAAGTTTATGAGATGTCTTGAAAGCCATCATGAAGCCCAGAGAGGTCATTGTGCAAGAATTCAGAAGATTCAACCATGAATGGTAGAATTAGGGTTTTGACTGAGTCAATCCTAGATCAGCTGAAGATTTGGAGAAGGTTGAGACCTAATCCAAGGGCCATGAGATCATGGAATGATGTATGGGGATGTTATAAATATTATTCCTAGACCAACTCATCATGATTGAGGAGTTTGAGAAGTTTTAAGTCAGGGTTTCTAAGGATGGACAGTGTAAAAACCCTAATTTGATCCCCATCTTCCAGGCAGTTTTATCTCAAGATGTGCTTGATATCTCATCTTCCCCACAACATGAATGTTGTAGAGCTTGTTCTTAGCTTTAATTTGAGTGGTAGAAGTCCTTGATAGGATATGCAGAGCTCAAGTTACGGTTTTGACAAATTACAGGTCATCTGAGGTGTGTGAATCTGGGTCCTTGAAAGTCACCCAACTTGCAGACAACGTTTGCCCTAATAGGATGATTCCTATGATTTCTTGGTCAACATGAATGTTGAATAGCACCTTCTTAGATTTCTAGAGAGTACTATAAGTCCTTGATAGGATTTGTAGAACTCAACTTATGGTTTGAACAAGACAGGGGTATTTTGGTCATTTGGTGATTATAGGTCATTTTAAGCAAAGGTCATATCTCCTATTTCCAAGCCTCAAATGAAAAAAACTCAAAACATAAAAGTTGTTCAAAATGGGATTTTAAGCCTAGAAAAGTGTTCATGATTTGGTGGAAAAGCTTGTAGCAAGGATTTACAAGAATGGTTGAAAATGACCTAAAAATGACTTATAAGTTAAATGAATCCAAGTTGGAAATTGGTTTGGGAGATGTGCAAATCCAAAATAGGTCATCCAATATGTCATTTTGAATCCAAACATCATTTTAAAAACAATAGTTCAAATAGATTTTTGATTTGAGGTCTTAAAATGGGGGCTACTTTGTAAAGTTCATGCTTGCATATTAAGGAACCTTTGCAAATCTTCACATAAGGCAAAACCAAGCTTGTTTTTTCACTCATTCAATCCCAATATCTCTTGTAAGGAGATTTTGACACAAAATGACAAGGCTTAAGGCATGATATGAGATATACCACATGTCATTAAAAGAGAAATTCCATGACTTTCCATAACATTCTAGCTCATTCTAGAAGCTCCTAGATGATTCCATTGGTTGTTATTTAAAGAGTGAGCCATAGTGAAGAAAAAGGTTGGTCAAGGTTGGTGAATCCATTGGAGAAAGTGAGAGAGAAAGTGCCATTTCAAAGTTTCTTCAAAATCAAGCAAGCTTCCATTTCTTCATCTACAAGCCCTCTTCCTCAAGATTCTTGCAAACAGAACCATATCCACCATTAGAGGAGTGTTTTGCATCAATTACAAGGCTTGAAGCCATCTCTAACAGCACTCACCATCATCATTTGACAGGTTGGTACTCAATTTTGTAGAATTTGTGTTAAGGTCTTCCCTTAGGCTTTTTGAGCCATTCTTTTTGGCATAGTTAGATGTTGAATCTTAGTTCCCCTAGGATTTAATTCATGATTTTTAGATTAAAATTTGATTAGTTTAGTTAGGTTAGCATTAGGGTACCTAATTAGGGTTTAGGTTTAGCATAGGTGAAGTAATTCATTTTCTTTTGAGAGTTTTGTCTTGATTTTTGGGTATGGGCATATAGGGATGTTATGGGTAGGTGTTGTAGACCCTTGTGAATAATTGTTAGATTTTTCCCCCTTGCTTTAGTATTTTTAGGTATTTTCTGAAGTTGACTGATTGTATTGACTGTCTGTGTGATATTTGTCTATCTCTGGGGTTTATCTTTGGGGAATTGTTGTGGGGCTTAGTTTGTCTTGAAGACCTTGTTGGAGAAGCATGATGAAGGAGAAGATTGTAGATCAAGACTCGGAGATCCAGAGGTTGGAGCTTGCTCTCTGTTTGTGAGGTTTGAGATCCTGAAGTTTGAGGGAAATTCATGGTACTTTCCTGAGGAAGGCACTATGGATGTCTTTCATTCTTTATTCTCACCTCTTTCTTAAGTATCCAATGATGTTGGAGACAACATGTGAGTTTAGTTTCTCCTGAGGAGGAATGTAAACTGATCACAGTTGTTGAGCCACATGGGATACAATTCCTAAGTGGAAGCCTCCTAGTACTTTCCTGAGGAAGGTCCTATGGGTCTGTTCACTTAGTTCCATTAGTTCATATAGTCTTTCTTAAGTATCCAATGATGTTGGAGCCAACATGTGAGTTTAGTTTCTCCTGAGGAGGAATGTAAACTGATCACAGTTGTTGAGCCACATGGGATACAATTCCTAAGTGGAAGCCTCCTAGTACTTTCCTGAGGAAGGTCCTATGGGTCTGTTCACTTAGTTCCATTAGTTCATGTAGGATTTCTCAAGTATCCAGTGATGTTGGAGCCTTCATGTGAGTTTAATTTCTCCTGAGGAGGAATGTAAACTGATCACAGTTGTTGAGCCACATAGGATATGATTCCTGAGTATAAGCCTCCTAGTGCTTTCCTGAGGAAGACACCATGAGTCTGCCTACTTAGCTCCCTTTCTTTGGTAAGCTTGTTTTGAAGCTTGAAGACTGGGATTGATTTCTCTTGTTTAGGTTTTGCTTTAGGGCTTTGCTTAGATTTGATTAGGTTTCTGTTTTAGGGTTAGGATTAGAGATTAGATGTAGATAATTTCTTCTCAAGCATGTGGTTTGTTTGCCTGAGGGCATTTCATTTCTCTTATCTGTTTATTGCTTGATAGCATGTTGTCTATTTTCAGTATGATTACTGTTATTTCATGACTGGCTTGAGGTCGAGATGAGCTTGTGGAGGCTGAAGCCCCACACACATTTCCTCCCTCACTTGCATTGCATGCATTTTACTGTTAAGCTGATGCTTTGTCTGTTTTGGTGTATCATTGACATGATCCCTTAGGACTCTCATTTCCTTTGATAAAGATTTGATGATAGACTTTTAGGTTGAAACCTATGCATGACAACTTCTAGGAGTTCCCTGTTCAAACCTCAACCATAGGATGAATCCATGGCATGATAACAGTAGGACTTGATAGTCTCCCTCCTAGTTGGGCCTGTTCTCTTCTCATCTCAAAACAGTTTAAGATACAGTAATCATGAATGATTTCCTTCGTACGTTATGAGCCTTAAGCTATCTGAGAGAGGATTGTGGGAGAGTTCCTTTTCCACAGTCTGGATGTTTAGTATGGTACCCTTTGGGTGACATGCGGCGCATTCACTCTCAGGTCATAGTCTCTAGTGCGGTTGAAATCGCAAACACAATAAAAAACACTTCTTTCAGGAGATAAACCCGTAGTTTCCCGAACTACGTTTGCTCTGATCTTCCATACAGTGTGGAAGTACGTAGGCATAGGATGCGATGTCCTAGCGAGCAACCTTTCCCCATAACCCTTCGTAGGCCGAACTACGTTGACTCTGATTTCTCATTCTCTGATGAGAATACGTAGGCATAAAGTGCGACACTTTGCCGAGTCATTTTTCTTTTCTTTTTCAGCCAGCCTTGATAGGTAGATAGAATAAAACCAACCCGTCCAAGTAAACTAACAAGCGAGGATCCCGTCGAGTACGACGGACGTGAGGGGTGCTAATACCTTCCCCTTGCGTAACCGACTCCCGAACCCAGACAATGGTTGCAATGACCTTGTCTTACCCTTTTTCGTCAGGTTTTTCCGATCGTTTCCTTTCCCGCTCTGAGGGATAAATAACGAAAGGTGGCGACTCTTCTGTCATGCCGGCACCTTATTTTCGCGCAAGCGACAACCTCTTCCTTACCAAGTGTACTTGTTGGATGCATGGGAGTCTTTGCCATCTTACTATCAGTCATGTTAAACTTCTTTAGAAGCTCTTTAACATATTTGGTCTGATGAATGTAAGTGAAATCTGGAGTCTTGTTGACTTGAATTCCCGGAAAGAATCTTAATTCTCCCATCATGCTCATCTCAAATTCTGCCTGCATACATTGACCAAACTCCTTTCCCAGCATAACATTGGTAGATCCAAATATAATATCATCTACATATATTTGACAAATTAAAAGATCTTTCTTAAATGTTTTACAAAAGAGAGTTGTGGCCACTTTGCCTCTGATGAAATTTTTCTCCAGAAGAAAATTGCTTAATCTCTCATACCAAGCTCTGGGAGCTTGTTTTAAACCATAAAGAGATTTCTTTAGTTTGAAAACATGTTCTGGAAATTTTTCACTTTCAAAACCAGGAGGTTGGTGAACATAAACTTCTTCTTCTATAATACCATTTAGAAAGGCACTTTTAACATCCATCTGATATAGAGTGATGTTATTCTGTGCAGCAAAGGAAATGAGTAAATGAATAAACTCTAACCTTGCTACAGGAGCATAAGTCTCTGTATAATCAATTCCTTCTTGCTGGCTGTAACCTTGAGCAACAAACCTTGCCTTATTTCTTTCAACTTCTCCTTTTTCATTTAACTTATTTCTGAAGACCCATTTAGTTCCAATTATGTTGAATCCTTTTGGTCTTGGAACCAAATCCCAAACATCATTTCTTGTGAACTGATTGAGCTCTTCTTGCATGGCAATTATCCTGTCATTTTCTTGCAGAGCTTCATCCACAGAAGTTGGTTCAATAACTGACACCAACCCAAATAATGATGCTTCAGATGATTTGAGGAAGGATCTTGTTCTTATGGGCTCATCCTTCTTTCCAATGATCACATCCTCTGGATGAGAGGCCTTGATTCTGGAAGATGATCCTCTAACAGTTGATTCTTTAGAAATGTTCAAGTTGTTCATTTGAGAAGCTAAAGGAATTGCATCTGGCGTTGCTTCTGGTTCCTTCACTTGAGCTTTGTCTGCCTCTGAGCCTTCAGAGTCTGTGAGAATTACTTCTCTGTCTGCAAAACTTTCAAACTGCTTTTCCTTTTCAATGCCAAGCTTATCATCAAAAATAACATGTATAGATTCCTCCACAATCTGTGTTTCAGTATTGTATACCCTGTAGCCTTTAGAGCGTTCAGAATAGCCAAGCATGAAACACTTATGTGCTTTAGAATCAAACTTGTTAAGATTCTCTTTAGTATTCAACATATAACAAATACATCCAAAAGGATGAAAATATGAAATGTTGGGCTCTCTACAACTCCATTCTGTTGTGGAGTTCTAGGGCAGGAGAAATCATGAGCAATGCCATTTTCATTAAAATATTTTTCAAAATATTTGTTTTCAAATTCACCACCATGATCACCTCTGACTTTAATAATTTTGAAATCTTTTTCATTCTGGACTTGTTTGCAGAAGTCAAAGAACATAGAATGTGACTCATCCTTGTGTTTTAGAAACTTTACCCATGTCCATCTGCTGTAGTCATCAACAATGACTAACCCATACTTCTTGCCTCTGATGGATGCAGTTTTCACTGGTCTAAACAGATCAATGTGTCCCAATCTTCTGTGCCAGACCCATTGCTCATTATTAACAGATAAAAGGAATTTTACATTCTGAACCTTAAGTTCTGAAAGATTTATTTTATAAAAGTTGTTCTTCCTCTTTCCATTAAACAGCATTGATCCATCCTTCTGACTAATAGCTTTACAACATTGTTGATTAAAGACTATATCATAACCATTGTCACTTAATTGACTTATGGACAACAGATTATGCTTTAATCCTTCTACAAGAAGAACATTAGATATAAAGGGAAGGTTACCATTACCAATAGTACCAGAGCCAATGATCTTTCCCTTCTGATTCCCTCCAAACTTCACTTCTCCTCCAAATTTAAGCTCCAGGCTTTGGAACATAAACCTTTCTCCCGTCATGTGACGCGAGTAGCCAGAGTCCAGGTACCATGACTGGCGTCTTGACTTTTCTGCTAAAAACATCTGCAACAGGGATAATCTTATCCTTAGGTACCCAGATCTTTTTGGGTCCTTTTTGGTTAGCCGCCTTGAAAGTTGGTCTGAACTTCTGTCTTTTTACAACAGTTTTGTTCTGACTTACTTTTGGCTTAAACATAGGAACGTTCTGATCAGAACGTGTGTGTTTAATGTCATTCAGATGACCAAACTTAAAATGAGAGTACAAGGGAGTTTTCTTAATAACAAGTTTATCAACAGGAATTGGATTTAAATCCTTTCCAGAGGAAGATTCATATCCAACTCCTTTCCTGTTGTTTCTGCTAACCCCATAGATCATTGAAGCCATCTTGCTTCTGTCTATGCTTTTAGCAAGAAACTTCTGAAAGCTAAAGTCATATTCTTCTAAAATGTTTTTGCATTTAGACTTACTTTCAGATTCAGAGTTTTGTTGAGCTTTTTCAAAATTAGCTTTCATTTTCAAATTATTTTCTTTTAGCTCAGCAACTTCTAATCTTAACAGATTATTCTCAGAACCAAGATTGCATTTAAGCTTCTTGCATTTGAGCTTAATCTGATTATAATTTTTCAGAACTTCTGATAAGACTTTAAGAAGCTCTTCCCTAGTGAGATCAGAAAGTACCTCTTCTGAGTCAGATTCAGAATCAGACTCAGATCCAGATGATCCTTCATTCTGATCTTCAATGCCTGCCATCAGAGCCATGTTGGCGCATTCATCTTCAGATTCTGATGAGGATCCAGATTCATCAAAGTCATCCCAAGTTGCCATTAGAACCTTCTTCTTTTTGTCAAACTTCCTCTTTGGCTTTTCTTTAAGAAGCTTTGGACATTCACTCTTGTAATGGCCAGGTTCTTTGCATTCAAAGCAGACAACTTCCTTCTTTCCAGATCTTTTTGGTCCAGAGGATTCCTTGCGCTGATTTGGCCTTTTGAAGTTCTTGAACTTCCTTTGCTTGTGCTTCCAGAGTCTGTTGATTCTTCTGGATAGCAAGGATAGTTCATCTTCTTCTTCAGAAGAAGATTCTTCAGAGCTTTCTTCTAACACCTGCAAAGCTTTCACAGATTTATTAGATTTTAAGGCAATAGACTTACCTTTCTTTTGAGGCTCATCTTCCTCAAGTTCAATTTCATGGCTCCTCAGTGAGATGATTAGCTCCTCTAGAGTGATCTTGTTCAGATCCTTGGCAAGCTTCAGAGCAGTGACCATAGGTCTCCATCTGATAGGCAAGCTTCTAATGATCTTCTTCACATGATCAGCAGTTGAGTAGTCTTTGTCCAGAACTTTTAGACCAGTTGTAAGGATCTGGAATCTAGAGAACATAGTTTCTATAGACTCAAATTCTTCCATTTTGAACGCTTCATACTTCTGTATTAATGCTAGAGCCTTGGTCTCTTTAACTTGAAGATTTCCTTCATGAGTCATCTTCAAAGACTCAAACATGTCAAATGTAGTTTCTTTGTTTGTGATCTTCTCATACTCAGTGTGAGATATTGCATTTAACAAGATTGTTCTAGCCTTGTGGTGATTTCTAAACTCCTTCTTTTGGGCTTCAGTCATAGATTTTCTGTCTACTTTCTTGCCATTCCCATCAGTGGGATGAACATACCCATCTATGACCAAGTCCCACAAATCAGCATCATAACCAAGGAAGAAACTTTCTATCTTGTCCTTCCAATAATCAAATTTCTCCCCATCAAACATAGGGGGTTTTGTGCTGATTTTGTCCCTTTCTTCATATTTGTTGTTACTGTTAGATGTTGAAGTTTCAGCCATAATAACAAACAAATATATATCAAAGTTTTTCTCACTGGATCTTTTCTGTCACTGTGAAGTGGTAGCACACACAGAACCGGAGCTCTGATGCCAACTGAAGGTGAGAAAATACTTAGAAGGGGGGGGGGGGGGGGTTGAATAAGTATATAGAAACACTTAGCAATAAAAACTCAAGGATTATTATCCTGGTTCGTTGAACTCAACTACTCCAGTCCACCCTATCAAGAGTGATTTGCCTTTCTCAAACAAGGACTTAATCCACTATTTAATCAACTGATTACAATAGTAAGCACTAAGAACAACTGTTCAAAGTCTTCTCAAGAACTACTGATCCTAGCTGGATCTTCTTAAGGTTCTTTTACAATCAAATGTAAGAGTAATACAAGTGTTTAAATTTCTTCTAATAAAGCTTTATCACAACTGTGATTTATCACTTAAGATTTAAGAACTATGAAATAAATTCAGCAAGTGAATATAAATTGTATGAGAGCTTTCTTTTAATTCTTTCAATGATTCGTCAACTGAAAAAGATGAATGGAGTCTTCCTTTTATAGGAAAAAAGATCCAAGTAGCTATCACGTTGAAGGCTATGTACTAAAAGGTCTGAGCCTTTTTGTCTTCACATCACATGACCTCTCCTAGAAATAGAATGCACAGAGAAATCCTTTTTGTCTGTGTTCTTGTGTCTAACATAAATGAGGAAAGAGTCGTTTGACCATTCCAACGGACATAATTTGAGTTCTTCTTCAACAAGTTTCAGCAAATAACAACAGAGTCTAGATTGGTCAGAGTCTTCTGATGTTCATCAGAGTTTGCTGAATCAGAGTCTTTGCAGCATGTGTGCTTTTAGCGTGTAATTGTTCAGAGCAGAGTTTGGGATCAGATCCTCAGTACTGGCAGCGTAGTACTATCAGAGTCTTTTGAGATAAACTAAGCTTGAAACTCTTCATACAGAATTCTTCAATGCTTCTGGCTTCTGCTTCAGATTCTTCTGTAGCTTCTGCTTCAGATCCTTCTGTAGACAGCGCTCAGAATCTTCTGGAGGCAGCATTCAGAATCTTCTAACAGATGCTTTTGATGCTTCAGAGCCTAGCATATTTTCCATGTTCAGATCTAATTTGCTTCCAGATTAATATTCACTTTAGTATCTGCAGTAAACATTCTCAAACAAATTTTAGAGTATATAATTCTTTAATATAAAATTTCATAAGAGTTATCATCAAAACATAGAGATATAATTAAGAACCAATATGTGTTCTAACATTATCCACTCTCATTCCTTCGCTAGCACCAAAGTATAGTGCAGGAGTCGAAACCGACAAAGTAACGGTACAAACTTGTACAGTGCTCCAACGTGTTTTAGAACTTCGAATCCATGGGAGATTGAGAGAACAAGGCTCTAAAATATCCTAAAGATAAGAAAGAGGGAAAATCAACTAATCTAAATAAGGTTTCGATAAATTAATCAAAAGGGAGTGAACAAGCCAATAATCTTTCAAGCGAGTCAAAAGACCGTTAAAGCAAACGTGCGGTTTATTGATTATACAAAATTAAGTTCATTGAATGAATAATGAACTTAATGTAACCAAGAAGAAATTGCAAGGTAGCAACAAACATCAATTAGAATGCATCACTAATTATGTTATTATGTGACCAAAAGAGTGCAAGAATGATCATGATCATATAATGTCCAAATTGCAAACAATCACATATTCATTAAACCGAGCATCAAAGTTTGCATATACGCTTCAAACAAAGGCCAAACAACTCATAAAACATCTACAAATATCAAGCATATCAAGCCATGTAAGTTAAATGAGGAAAGAATATCAGACAAGCTTGAAAAAACACAAAAATAGCATTTTGATTCAGTGTTAATCGATTAACCATTTGCTAGCGCAAAATAGTTAATTGATTAACCTTTGAAAAAAAAACAGATTTTTGCTGAAAACAGAGGTGTTAATCGATTAAACATTTTTCACTAACAAATGGTTAATCAATTAACCCTGTAGCAGTGACAGAAAATTGGTTTTTCAAAAGCACTTTTAGCCACTTATCAATTATGCAATCACTCATATGTTAGGGCAAACATTTGTGCACGAAAATCAAGTTCAAAATTAAAAATTGAGCATCAATTGAATCAATTAACTCATCAAGAACAAGAATCAAACAATTGCATAATTAGTTTGCACAAAAAAATTATCGATCAACATCACGAGCAATACAGAAATGATCGAAAACAGTAAATTGAGTAAGAAATTCCAACCTACAAGGCGAAGGATTGCCTTGGTGATTGTTGCAAGTGAATTGTGATGAGAATAATCAAAGAAAACCATAGAAATATAAACTTGCAACTGAATAGTAGGGAAATCTAGCAAAATGCGACGAAATCTCCAAATACAAATTTACACCAAAGAAACTTGAGATAATCACTTGATTTGAAGCAAAAGCTACTGAAACTCCATAAATCAAAGTAGAAATGCAAGATAATGGAGTTTAAGCTCAAGAGAAAATCACTTTCAATGTGAAAGTTGCTACTTTTTAATGGTGGAAATTGAGCTCTAGTGTGGTTTAGGAAGAAGCTGAAGATGAATGTGAGAACAGGTTACAGAAACTTTAGAGAGAATGTGAGAGAGAAGAATGAAAATTGAGAGAGAATTGTGAAAATGATTGAAGCCCCCTAGCAAAAATTCCAAGGTTCCTTTATATAGAGTGGAGGTTTGGAGTTGCTAGGTTTGGAATGTGCTTTAGAGCTTGCTTTAGAACTGGATTTAGAGTTAGTTGCACTTAACTCACTGAGTCAGAAGTTGACTCGGTTAGTTATTTTGTTAACTCGGTGGAGCAATCCCAATGTAAGTCCAAATCCAATGGTTCACATACTTGAAAATGAAGTTACATTTGATTGGAAATGATGTATTGTTAAATCGGTGGAGCAATCACTTCTTTGTTTATATTAATCAAGATCAAATTTATTTTAACCTTATTTATTTAATTTTTATTAAACATTAACCAATCCCTTTTGATTTTATCTTATTTAAAGCATAAAATAAACATTAGTCATTTACAAAAATTATAGTGCTAATAAATTTCATTTATTTTATTCAACCCACTCAAAAGCCATTTATATTACAATTGTTCCAGAGATGCATCTCCATGAATATTTCAAAGATACATCTCCAAAATGTATCTGATCAAGTATTATTATAAGTTGTTTATACATGTCTAGATGAAGTATAATGTACGATCCAAAATAAAAAAATAGACGTATAAAATAATAAGAGACTAATATTGTGTGTGTGTTGAAAATAAAATAGCAATATATGTAGAGAATATCGTATAATCGAGATCCAAAATGTAGTAAGACCATCAAAATAAAGTACAAAGTATAATACTACAACAAAATAATAAGAGACTACTACTGTGTGTGTCTGATAACATCTCTTTTACCTCTTCTGCCTGCTCTATCTCCTAGACCATAAATCCCCTCATCCTCCGGCAATATCTTCGATACAACAAGTCCCCTTGTGCCTCTGCCATCATGACATCTAAGACTCGCCTGACACCAGACCCATCAAGGAAGATACCCTCGTAAATGCCTGCCCACACAATCTCCATTATGCAATGACACCTAGATAAGACATCGTCAGTATGATCTAGATGAGCCTATTCCTCCTCTAGTATCTCCTGATGAGATGGTCTCGGCGGATCTCCTAGAGTAATATGCATCATGTACGAATGTGACACCTCGAAGAACCATCTGATGTACCTCTCGACGTAGCTCCAGTCTCTTGGGGCTATGGTATCTCGTGCCTCCCCTGGTACAAGATGGCTCTCATAATCATCAAACATCTCATCTATCTATCTACGTGTCAAAGCAGGAGGAGAAAAGATAGTAAGGTGCATAGGAATGGTCTAGGTGTAGCCAAATTTCCGTATGACGTGCTCAGGCAGATGAGGAGCACTGAGACACGATTCATATGTTAAACATCTAGAGTATAACACTATCTCATCAAATGACCGCGTTTGATACTGATCCACGTATCTGTTGAAGTGCATGTCCTCAGCATTCAAACGATCAAGATAAACTCTTAAAGGCTCAACTTCCTGGTTCCCTCTAATCGGGATAAAAGCAGTCGCACATGGCATATCCTCAGTGTACTCAGGCACAGTCGCCCAACCAGCAATACGCGGGAAGTGCTGGAGGGTCCAAGCCTGAAATAAAATTTTTTTGAAAAACACGAGTCATCATCAATTATTTTGTAAATATGAAATGAAAATGAAAACAACATTCAAAGATAAAGAAATATTACCACCAGTAGTGTCACACTGCCTGTGACCTGCTTCGTCTTGCACATACAACCCACTTTCAACTTCAAATACAAATAGACCAGGAAAGCCGCCCCTCAGTTGTACTCATAAGTCTGAGTGAGAACAAAGAAGTACCGTTGGTAGACAACGTCAGTATAAGTGGCACTCTTGTCCATAAAAATAGAAATGCCAACCAAAAAAAGGAAGTATGCTCTCAAAGCATGCATCTTGTGGACCTCCACCTACTCATCTGTTAGAAGAAGATTTGGTTATGTTGTTTATATCTAAGTTTTGATAATAACAAGGTAGCTTTTGTGTGAAAACAATTTTGGTACTCTAATGGTTTGTTATTCTGAAGTTTTAACAAACAGTTTCTGACTCTGATAAAGACCATATGCAACGTTATTCTGGTATGACAAAAGTCGCTTCTGCGTCAAAGAAAAAGTTATGCTTATGTACCTACTCACATTCAGAAAGATTCCTTGGAGATAATATGTTATTGTCGCAATGCTCTCTTGGATTCTGCCTCTAAGCGTGACTCTAATATTTTACTTTTGAAGGTTTTCTAGCTTCTGAAGTTGTTTTCTTCTGAAGACTAAGTGATAAAAAATTTGAAGATAAAGTTCTAGTAAATAAGTTCTTAAGACTTAATTTTCTGAAGACTAAGTGCTAAAGATTCTGAAGACAAGGTTCTGGTGAATAAGTTCTGAAGACTATGAAGACTTAAGACTCTGAAGACCCAGCGATCAACTCTTTTACTCATGCTTCAAACATCTATATCTTTGTTCTCACTCAGACTTATGAGTACAATTAGAGGGAGGCTTTCCTGGTCTATTTGTATTTTAAGTTGAGAGAGAGTTGTATGTGCAAGACGAAGCATGTCATAGGTGTAACACCCCAAAATTTTCCTTACCTTTTTTCTTAATCTCTTGGCTTATGTTTCATTTCATTTTGCATCATCATTTATGCATAGCATTGGTTCTAGTCAGGGGATCAAGGTATCTTAGTTTGAATCTCAAGTCTCAAGCAAGGGTTTATTCCCAATATTAGGGTATTCTCAAGCCCTAAGTTCCTCTCATCATCAAGGTATTCCTCACAATCATTTAAATCAAGATTAAAAGCATTGATCATGTCCTCCTATCTTGTGTACAACCGGATTAAGGTTTGGTAAAAAGGCATATGTGGCTAGTTTCTTGGGCAAGATATGGTTCTATGGATTAATACAAATTTTGAAGGTTCCCTACATGTTTTATGTTTCATCACAAGTCACGGCATGAGCTTCAATCAGTGGAAAGAGTGTTAGGGTTTCATCTGATCAAGAAAAGTCAACGATGGCTCCATAAGGTTAAAGTTTTGGTTTTAAAGGTCAATCAAGGGCATTCTATGTCTTATCAAGTGTTTTCATGTGTTTGGAGCAATAAATATCAAAGAGAAACATAAATTCAGGAGTTTGGTTGGATTAGGGTTTTGTTGAAATATTGTCAAAGTGTGGAAAACCCTAATTCTAGCCATTTTGCAACATCCATAACTTTCTCATCCTTGATCCAAATGGGACAAACTTACTATCAAATTAAAGAGGACATCAGGAACTACAAGTTTGTAGAAGAAAGCAAGTCCAAAAGATTCATAGATTAAGAGATATGGATAGCTAAAATTGGGAAAATCAAGGTTTTGTGATTTCAATACTTGGAATTTTTCCTAAGTACAAAAATTCAGCTTAAGGTACATGTTTTCAAGCCCATCTTTCATGGTGATCCAAGCTTCAAATGAATTTTCCTCCAAAATGAAAGTTGTAGAACATCCTCTAAGCTGTCTTTTGAGTACTATAACTTCTCCAATAGATGTGTAGAACTCAAGTTATGATGTCTCTAAGTTAGGGTTTCAAAGATGTCATGTTGGACAAGTTTTTAGGCAGATTTTAGGGTCAATCTTCCAAGGTATTTTTCATAAAGTTCTTGACTCCAAATCAATTTCCTTTGAATATGAAAGTTGAATATCATTATTCAAGCTTTCCATCCATTATAAGAACTTTTGCATTGGATAAAAACTCTTCAAGTTATGTGTCTTCAAAGTCAAGGTATCAAAGATGTCAAAGTTCAATAACTTAGAAAATTTTCTAAGTTATTTGTGACATAATGATGGACACATTTTCAACTCCAATTTTATCATGGATCCAAGTATTGTCTCAATTCACTTTGAAAATCAAAATTGTTCATCATACTCTTAGCTTTGCATTGAGCCAAAGAACTTATTAGTTGGGGGAATATTCATGTAGTTATGGTGGTTTAAAGGCAGCCATACGAACATGATTCTCATGCATGATATATCACCATCTTTGTGCACAAACATGAACCAATCTTTGCAACATCATTTTACCACTAAATTATGCGCATGATACCTCATTTCCTTGTCTAAAACATTGCCTAAAAGGAACAAACACAACATGTACCTTTGCCACATCTTTTTTCCATAATGAGAAATGATTGGAAACTTGCATAACAAGATTATTCTTTCCACTCTCTCCATTCTACCCTTGCAGCCACTCACAAAGACAATCACTATAACAACCTAAAATGCCATGACAACTACATAACCCATGCCATTCTCATCCACCTTATACATTTCAAATTTTTTGCCAAATCACCAACCAAGTAGTTTCTGTTATTAACCTTGCAAACCTCCATATGAAAGCTAAAAGAAACCCTAGAGAAGAGAGAAACCTCATTGTGCAGCCACTCATAACCAAAACTCTCTCTCTCTCTCTCTCTGTTCAAATATATTTCTCTCTTTGGACATCCCTTTTACACAAGTCTATGGGTCTTTATTGGTTCCATTCCTTATTCTCAAGGTCCAAAGAAGCAGAAGATGGAGTTTGGTGAGAGTTTGAGACAAGAATCAGAAGCTTCAGGTGCCTTACTTTGGTAATCTTTCTTCAACTTGTTTATCTCACTTTTACACGTTCATTTGCTTTGTTTATTGCATATTTGAGCTTATGGGTTGATGAAGATCATGGTTGTGTTAATGTTGTTCTTGTTTAATGATGTTTCAGTTTATGCATCTTCTTTTTGTGCCTTATTTTCACCATGATAGAATGTTTTATTTTGATTTTTAATGATGGATTTGTGTTCTCCATGAAAAAATACGCAAGATGATGTCAAACTTTGTTGTTTTTGGTGAGTTTTGGACTGAGCTCCGGTGAGGGATGGTCGGAGAAGATGATCGAAACCCTAGCTCCAGCGTCTACGTGTCTGTGTGTTGTACTGACTCTTTGACCTGCATACATGGAAGCCATGTGGAGCCACATGGCGCTGACTGGATAAATGAATCACGCGTGGCAAGCTTTCATTTTAGTTTCTGATTTTGTTTGGATTATTGGACTGAGCTTTGTATGTATTTCCTTTCCACACCCCAACTTTCTGGCCCAATGTGTGCCTATAACTAGAACCTTGTTATTTTGTGTTTTACTAGTTCACCCCCTTTCCTTGTCTTTTCTTTTTATTTCCTTTCTATTTCTTTTTCATTTTGATTTTTTTCAATTGATAAAACCATTTTAAAAATCCCCAAAAATATTTTTCTGATCCTTTGACATATTGACATTGTTTTCATAACTTTTATTTTATTTTTCAATTCATTTTACTATTTTTAATTGATTTATTTTGAGAAGTGCTTTGACATGTTTACCCTTGAATTAGGGCTTGATCAATTGATGCCTTTGCCATGTCTTCTTGACCCAATCATTTTATCATGTTTTGACATATGATTGATAATTGTTTGAAGGAGGTTCTGATGTCTTAATAATAAATTTTTGATTGGTTCATGAGTAGTTTTAATTGATCCTCGATGCATGCTTGACTAGCCTCATACATAGTTTTGTTTGGCTTGATTTGGTGTTGTATTAAGCAATCTCTTTGAGATATTTTTTCATGATGAATTTTGATTGTTTTAAATTGGATTAGAGCTTTGGATTCACTTTTATTGGATCATTTTCCTATTTTTGGTTGAATTTCCAAGTTATTGATGTTTTGATCATGTTTCTTTGTTGTTCTTGACATAGTTTCTTGAGAATGTTTCTTGACATAGTAATATGGAGAAAAAAACTAACTTTAAACGGTCAACGGAAGAAAATTTGACGAGTTAATATATCGTTGGAATCAAAATTTTACAAAATCAAATTTATACCGCAAATTGCGAAACAAGTTACGAATTATACCAAAAAAAGCAAAAAAATGGACAAAAAAATCGATTAAAGAATGCATCAATTCGGGTAAAATATGCATTGGAACTAAAAAATAATTATATATTCATGATCAACATAAAAAATCAATTCAAATGGTATATTCACACGTTATTAATAGTTAAGAATTAAAAAAATCACTATTTTCAAGATTATGTGTTTCATGCAATAATAAGTGATTATCCAATGATCAATTCCAAAAGAGTAGCTTAAGTTAAATCAATCATCAAGTATCCAATAATTCATGGCAAGAATATGGAAGAGATAAATAATTGCCGACAGAGTGGAGGTTTGCTCCAATTAGTGTTGAAATTCGGCGTGTCAAAGTGTAATACGAAAAACTTAAAGAATAAGCTCTAATTAGCTTACAAGAATTGATGATTATTTTGTATGATGAACTAACATAGAAGATGAGTCTTGATGAATAAGTATGAATTGATGAACTTTGGATGATGACGATTGTTGATGAAATTTGATAAATTTGCTTGAATTGTTGAAGCTTGACTGTTGTTGAATGATTGTGGTTAAGTTCTACCAACTTAGAACTTCAATGTGAAGTTCTAAAATATGGATGAATATGAAATTTTGTGAAGGTTAGGGAATGAAGAGAATGATGAGAGATGGTGAGAAAGTGTAAAAATGGTTCAAAGTGGTTAACCCCCAAAATTTATAAGAAATAACATGTTTATATAGACTTGGTATTTAAATAAGCACCCTTGAATTGTGATCCAAGTAATGGTTTTATCAATGGTTAGAAATTAATTTAATCATTAGTTGTGGACCACCAATTTCAACCATACAATTAATTGTTAAGAATGGTTAAGATTGAATGAAAAAAAAAGGAAGTTGAGATTTGTGTTTGTTTGAAAGTTTTGTGTTAATTTGGTAGTTAGAGAAGTCAGAGGTAATTAGGTAAATGGATGGCTTATGAAAAAAATGAGTGGTTAAGGGTGGTTAGATACCAATGGTGTTGGAGTTTAGCAAAAGTACCAAGTTCGTATATAAGGCAAATGATCACTAGTAATTATCTTGAATTTGAATGCTTTTGCCTTAATTTTTCTACCACTTTGCCTTGAATTTTAGTAAATCATCTCTTGATTTTAAGTGCCTTTGAGAAGTAATTTTATGTTATAAATAAACACTTTTAAATTAAGTGACAATCATTCAAATCTCCCAGCTAACCATGAATCTCAAATAAAGAGATGATCCACACCAATATGGGAAATAAACCCGAATAATTACCAAATAATATCCGCCTTGAAAAAAAACCACTTAAACCAAATTAATCCATTATTACCGAACCTTGACCTAATGAATGTTCTATGCAAAATGCGGTGAATGGTATGTTAAATGCATGACCTAATTGAACGAATTGATGACCATCTATGTAGATGATTTTGAACCACAAGCTAGATAAATTGAGTAAATATTAGGGCAAATTTTAGGGTATGGTAGCGGCCTCATGTTCAAATAGGGAAACAATTCAAGAGGAGTCGGTGTCATGGACAATCAGTAACAGACCTCTAACACAAAAAACCCGTTACCACATGCATATTAATAAAGGAGTTGGTGACATTAGCATTTGCATTAAAGTTTGAATTGCAATTGTATTGTGTGGGAATAATACACTTGTGATTGTTTTTGTTTATCATACTGTTGTTAATTTTCACCATTAACATTTATAAGGTGTATTCTCACCCCTTTTTTGTCGTTGTGTCATAATTGCTCCTCTAAAGTACATACAATCAGGTACTCAGCAGGAGTAGTTGATTGTGAGTTAGAAGATGGCCTTGGAGCTCTTCTTCATTTATTTTATCGCTTATCGCTATTTAGTTGGCATATAGATATAACTTTAACATTGGGAACATAGTGTATAATTTGATTTGAGTCGATGTTTGGAGTTTATTTTCTTTGAGTATTTTCCATTAAATAATTGTTTGATGCTATGAGATATTTTTAGTTCCGTTGTGAGATTTTGATAAATATTCATGAGGTTGCATGTTGTGCTTTGAGTATCATCCTAAGTTATGAAATTTCTCTTTTATATTAAGAGTCAGGATTTGGGGTGTTACATTTGTGGATTGATAATTTTATTTGGTTGGGTGTTATTTTTAAGTAGTTTTCTAATTTTGTTGAGGGGTTACATGTTGAAACTTGTTGTGTGCAAGTTGTTTCGCGTGGGTCATATAAATACATATCTTTGGTGAAAAACATAATTATAACTTATTTATACCACTACATATAATTATGAGTTGATTTAGTTTCGATTGGCATGACAACGTCGATTAGGGCTCGTTGATGATGATGATGCCTCTATTGATGACACTCAACTTTAGGGAAGTCTTTCCAATCGTCAAAGGCCCATTGTTCATTAACTTTATATTTATACCATTGTCTGAGGCACTTGAGGGGGATCTAAGAATTGTTTATGCATGCCAAACCGCAGATTCATAAGGTCGCTATGGTGCATCTCCACAACGGTGAACCTTATGATCGTTGTTGTTACAATCCAAACGACTACATTTTCTTTGTTGATTTCATGATGATTTTCTATACCTAAATAGAGCATTTGATGAGGATCAACAATGGGTCGACATGATAATAAGCCTTGTGAAATCAATGAATTTTGTCTTCAAAGACATTAGAAACCTACCTATAATCGCGTTGGTGAGGGAAACCTATTTTAGGTTGGGATCATTGTTTGCAATTAGAGGCGGAACAAGAAGTTCGATGTTACAATCAGGGAATTGTTTAGTGAAAGCTGCATGAAAGTGATGAAGGAGAGAAATATCAAAGCTAGCATACATGTGGTTATATGCTTTGACCATCATAGATACACTTTAAGTGTAGAAAAGATAATGGACCATAATGAGGGGATGCCAAAGGGATACTATCAGGTTGAACTACATCAAGGTTGGTACGATTGCGTAAAGTTTCAAGTCTTCCATTTGCATTGCTCACATGTCATTGCAACATGTTCAAGTGTTCACTAGGACGCTTCCAAGCATCAATCAGCCATTTAAAAGTCGTAAATGTATTTAGTGTATACAACAATAGCTTCTTAGTGGTAGAAAAATGGGAATATTGACCTACATATCAAAGGGATGTTATTTGACACAATAAAAATATGAGAAAGGAAGAAAAATGGTCGTCCAACAACACACGTATAAGAACTGAGATGGATACGTCGGACAAATTGGTAAGATTGTGTGGTATATGTCGTCAATCCGGAGACACATGTAAACGTTGTCTCAATGTTGGAACAAGCTCTGCATGATAATTTATTATGTTGATAAAATTGTAGTAACCTTGAAATTTAATATAGATAACGAGTTTTGGTTACAACAAAACTTACACAAACACCCATAAAACAACAACAACACATAAACATAAACACGCCTAAAGTAACAACACAAACAACAAATAAAAAGACTTAACACCATAACATATCTAAGAGACTATAACAATCAAATGAATATCATCTGATGCAGACATCATATCCCTAACATCAATATCATTTTTCACTAGCACCCACATATGTTGGGTATCATCATTGTCATCCGCTATAGAGATGTATGAAACAAGTCTCTCAATACTTCTAATTCTTTCACATCATTAATATCTTCATCTAACCAAAAAATCAAGTTCCTCTCAAGTTGCTTGAAACTCAAGATGTTCCAAAAACACACCTTCAATGGAGACTTGGTTCTCGAAAAAAAATATGCATATTTCTTTTATTACTTATGTTAAAACAAATGAATAAAGATTAAGGAAAAAAACAAGAATAGGTGTGAGAAAAAATGGTAGAAGGCACACCTTATTTATACTAAAAAAATATCCAATACATAGGAGACAAATAAATTGACGATTGCTCCTACGACCTATACATAATCGCCAATTCAATTGGCTAAAAATGATGCAATCGTCAATTTAATTGACTATACCTCTTTTTTTTTAATAAAATTGCCAATTTAATTGATATATGTTTTGCGTTATAGTTTTTTTTATTTAAAACATGATGCTTCAAAAATTAATGGAAAAAATAAAAATTTGAGAAATTTTGTTGAAAAACTTGATTATTTAAAAAAAATTATGTATCATTTATGATTTTTTAACATAAAAAATCCCGTCTTTGAAATATTTTAAAATAATTTATTTATTTTATTTATTGATAATAAATAATAATTTGTAGGCAAAAATATATACTCACTTATGTTTTTTTTTTTGCTATAAACAGATTCCATTTATTTATTTTTATACTATAACAATCAGGTCCTTTAAATTTTGTTTATTGTATAAATTACGATCCTGCTTTAACAAAACTGGTATAGAATTACAACACAAAATAAATATCAAAAAAAGAATTATCCATTATCAACAAGTGTTACATGAAGATATCAAAAATCATATCTTACGACACTAATATAAAAATTAACAATGATTATCACTTCTGAACCAAAATAAACATTAACACTACAAAAAATTAAAATTAATAACATTATGATATAAATTAACATCTTTAATATATTTAACATATTATTTATCATCTACTTAAATGACATATTAACGTCGTTAATGTCGCAAACTTTTTTTTAGTACGAAGTTTGTATAAAAAGTTAACGGTAAATATATTAATTAACATAAAAAAAAAACTAACTTGTAACAAAAAAAAATATATAAATAAATGTGTTGTTATAATAAAATAACTTTTAAACAACTTGCCTATATATTTTTTTTCTTTCTAATTTGTAACTAAGAGCATCTTTAGTAAGAGTAAACTAAATGGGTAAACTAAGATACTTTTTGTGGGCCTAAAGTGATTTGTAGGATTTAAAAAATTTATAGTTGATATGAGTAGTTTTTACTTTAATGGTGGTTGTCTATAAGAAACCAAAATTTGACCCCACATTTTATATTTTTTATTCAAGTTACCATTAACTTAATTATTTTAATTAAAATACATATAATTTTTTAAATAAAATTTACCTTAAAAACTTAAAAATAATATTAAATATATTTTATTATAAAATTAAAAATGATACAAAATTCACAACAATAATACATAAAAAAAAATTACATTTTCATAGGAATATAATTATAATAAGGATTTGATTGGTTGGGATCAATTTAATAAATAAATAAGATTGGAAATTGAAAGGAAAAAATTTAAAAGTAAAACTGTGTGTAAAAAAAATTAAAATTTCTATAGAATTAATAAAAGGTAAAAAATGATAATATGACCGTTACTATTTTCAAATAGCATACCCTTACTTTAATGTTGTTGGAATATTTTATTAATATTAAATAATATTATAATAGGTTTCACATAGTTAACGTTAATTATATAGATGATGGAAACTAAATTTTAGTTCACTTGGATGCCATGTCAGCTCTCCTGTAATGCAAATTTCTTATTACTAACGTAAGCTATAAAGAATTTTGGTTTAACAACCCTGCGTTAAAGTTGCTCTAATCAAAACTTTTATAAAAATATTAACTTGAAAGTAACTATTAAATTTAAGGATAAATAAAAAACTTTAATTTATTAGAGTTTAATTTTCAATTTTAATTCTCAAAGTAGCTTCCATCTCGAACCAACAACACACTGCTTATTTTCCGCTTCCATTTCGAACCAACGCCACCACCATCTTCTCTTCCGTAAGCTCTTCAATCATGCTTCACTTTTTCTTACTTTTAATCATTATTTTTGTTTAATAAAGATTATTATTATCATTATCCTCTGCAATTTATCTTTTTTTCTTGCATTTTTCATGAATTTGATAATTTTCTACCAAAATGTATCTTCAGTTATTCATTATATCCTTTAGGAGCATAGGTATTGTTAATTATTCTTAAAAAAAAACTAAAATAATTTTTTTTAACAAAACCTTTTTGATGGGGTTTTGGGTTTTGATTTTACAAAATTAGGGTTTAGGGTTTAAAATTTTGCCATTTTGTGTTTATGTTTTTTTCTTCTTCTTTTTTTTAGCTATTGTGCTTGGCTTGGATTTTGATCTCGTTGGAGATTTTCTTGCAAAGACTCAAACTTTCATTGTTTTGTTGGTTAGTGTACACATCATATTGAAAGTGTGCCGGTGAGGATCCGGTGTTCCAGGTATGACATGTGTTGTTGTCGAACATCAACACGTCTGACACACGGTCCTCCCTCAACACCGACACACTTGATTACTTTGATTACTTTCATTTTAAAAAAATGATTATGGGTGCTTTGTGTTGCGGTAGGTGTGTGTGTGTAAGAGGCAATTGAGTGGTGTTTTAGAGTCCACAAATATAGATCATGCTCATATAAAAGTCATTATAGTAGAGTTATTGACAAGAAAGAATTGAAGCTATTTATCATAGACATTTCAAATTAGTTTTGCATTATATTAGAAAAACTCTTGCAAAAAGAGCCGTTAGTAGCACCGAATATGATATCATCAATATATTTGTACGATTAAAATGTCATACTCAGATTTTTTAATGAGGTGCAAAATTACTTATGGTGCTAAAGATTTTTAATAACACATTCCTAAATCAAAATGACATTTAGAAAAATTAGTGCTAGTTAGTAAACTAAGCTGATCCTTTTTTCCTTTCTGAAAACTCCAGCCGCTGCCACTTTGCCCTTTTAAATCAGAAACAGATTGGAATCGCAGTGATTTCAACTTCCTGAAAAACACAGCCGGAGTTCCTCCTCGTTGCTCTAAACAGTGAGAAAGTTGTATTATTGAAAGATTATTTCCTTATTGTCTGATTTTGTGTACATATTTTGAGAATTACTAAAGTTTTTTTTAATCATTGCGAACTTATTTGTGCATGTCGTGTTTCTTATTATTTGAAGGTCCAAGTTTGGAAGTTGAATCAATTTGGGAGGATGAATCGAAAATTTGGAGGTGGAAAGAAACCAACTGGGACTCCTTCATTGCCCTGGTCATGTGTGGTTGTCATCTGTTCTCTTCTTGCAGGTGCTTCTGTTGTACACAATATCTATAAACCTAACCTCGTAAGCTTTTCTTGTTAACTCTTTCAGTTTCATGCTCTTCTCCTTAGTACCTTGTTCGTTTCAGTTTTATGAATTAAATATCTGCAATGTGTGTGCTTGTGTTTTATTTTTTGGAGTTGGAATTTGAAGGCTTCATATTTGTCACAAATGAAGCAAGACACATATACCGGATACGACACTAACACATAGCACTGATACTTTTAATTAAAATAAAAAGCATGTCCAGTGTCCGACATGTGTCAGTGTTCGCGTTTTGTCTGACATGCATCGGATCTAAAGTCTCATGTTCTCAAATTACTTTCAATTTCTCAAATGATTATAAGGAATGTAACTATTTGCGTGGCTGTTGTGTCGAACACAGAAACGTGTCGGACACCATTCGATCTAAAGTCTTGGTAATACATAGGTTATAAAATGCAGGGAGGGTGGTTATGTACTTGATTGAAACATATATCATTTCATTTCAAAATTCAGATCATGAAATAAGTTATGTTACTAATCTAATGCATAGTTGAAATCATAGCTATTAATATTTTTTAGAGGATATTGTCCTTCACTTTACTTGTAAGTAGGATATATTTTATTGTAACATGATTTCAATTTGCCTAATTTCCTACAAATGCTACATTACTAGTATTTAGAACCCGTGCAATTCATGTGTGAGATTCATGCGCGGTACCATCCTATAAAAATATACTTAACCAAGCTTAATGAAGTCAACATTATATAAGAATTAACAGAAGAGGAGTAAATTGGAAAAAATTTAAAAAGGGTGAGAATTTTGCATCTAAACGTGATGAATAATGAGTTATCACTTCAAAATTCTAAGAGTGTATTTTTATATCCATGCATAAATATTCTTTGTAAGTTATTGTGTTAATAACTATAGAAAATAGTGAAATATTCTCTTACTGTTTTTATACAGGCATAACATCAGAATGAGCTTTCGCCTAAGTTGTAGTAAATGAAACAAAAAAGGTTGGTAAAAATAGAAAACATGACAGATTTTTAGAATGCTTGTATACCTCCTATATTGAAATTAAAAACAAAAACGATAAAAAAGATGAAAAGAATATACAAATGAATTGAAACAGTAGCTAATGTTTATTGAATCCGAGGTACGCTTCAACAACATTTCGACACTAAAAGAGTATAAGAAGTGAAGATTGATCAATTATATCTGTTGGCTTTGTTCCTTTATCATAGGCTGGAAAATTTAATAAATGAAAAGACTTTCAATACAAAAAGTAGCGAAATATTACTGTAGAACGAGAGTAGCTAGTGTGATTGCAGAATATGGATATTGTGTCAGATCCATCAAATCTTACAATCATGCTATCCTTCTCTGCCATCAATATGGTTAATGAGTTGATTTGAAATAAGAAGAATAAGGTTATCATTATAATTTTGCTTAGTTCAGGATATGGTTGTTAAGGTATCTGTCACCATAATTTTATATCTTTGAGAAGATATATAGCCTTAATCAACTTTGTTAGTGGTATTAGAGCATTTTAATAGGTATATTTGAGGGTGGGAAAAGTGAGTGCCATTTGTCAGAATGAATCTACTATAATGATTTTTATATGAGCATGCTCTATATTTGTCGACTTCGTGTTCCATTATCAAAGGTTGAAAAGAAAAACACAGATAAACAAAAGCCTATTGATGTTAGATTAAAGGTCTGAAATCATCAACAACTGTCACATTTTTCATCACTCATTACTATAAATAACACTCGATGAACTGCAAAACGGCAATGGATTTCCATAAGCATAAGCATTGTTGTACTTATTCAGAAAATCCACAACTGCCTTTTCAATTAGTTGAAATATATGTTATATATGTTATGGTTTAAAGTTGCAAATTTTTTATCAGTGATTTTATTTCTTCTGCTGCAGCTGTTTATGTTTGCTGTTAAAACTGTTTTTTTAAGTTTGGTTTTTGCCAAAACTACAGAACTTTTCTTGTTGTAATGTTATTTAAATTATTCCTGCAAATAGAAAAAGTAGAAATGTAGGATCAGTTAAATGTAAAAAATAACTTCATTATTCATCAGCACTAACTCCATAGAGAAGAAAGGTAATGTTTGCCTATAAAAATTAGAAACATGCCACAAGGGAATGACCCTAGCCTTGATATTCCTACTATCCTTGGCAGGTGAAATTTCTGAAATGGGATCAAACTTGGTAACCAAATGAAATTTCAAATTGAATTTTAATCATTTGCACAATTATATTGTATAGACTGAAGTGAGAAACCATTGATGAAGTAATTAACTTGCACGATTTTATAAAATACAAACACTTCGATGAGTAGTAATGGATAAAACAAAATCCTGTTTTGCTGTCATAGTCATATTTATCACAAACAGTTACTCTGCAGAATAGGCTGTACTCCTACTTGAGAAGATTATTAACTCATGGTTTGTTTTTTCTGTAGACATTGCCCCCAATTGATGGAGTTGATGGAACCAAGAAGAAATTAGATGCGAAAGAATGATAACTTCTGGTTATCAATTTTTTCTTATATCTTGAAGATGAGCATGTTTTGAGTCCTAGAATTTATTGTATCTGTTATTAAACAGGCAGAGGATTGTTCTTCCCCAACAGTTACTTTTTTTATATTAGATTTAGATATTAGGGCTATATTTAGATAAGCAATTTAATTAAACACTTTTAGTATAAATATTTTTGTATAAGCTATTGTTGTATCTAGGGGTGTTCGCTGTGCGGTTTGGGTGGTTTTGACGTTGATAGGTTCAATTTAGTATCTAAAAGTAGAAACAACAAAAAAACAAGAGAAATAGCAGAAATGAACACTAACCAGTATGAAAAATATGAACTTTATTGAAAAGGATTAGAGATCAAACGAGATCTAATCACTTAAAGAAGAACAGAATTTTGCAGAAAAGTAAGAAAAAGATAAAGAGGCTCTTAGAGAGGCCTAGTCTCTTTCAAATTGATCTTATCCATTAAATTTTGCATAGCCTCATTTGTGTCAGCGACCAATCATTTATGGGACAATCTCTAAATTCTCTCTCCACTCACCAAAGGTCAGCTGTTCCACCCATGTGCTATGACAGCTAGTAGAAAGTGTACTATTCTGTTACTCTCTCTCTCTCTCTCTCTCTCTCTCTCTCTCTCTCTCTCTCTCTCTCTCTCTCTCTCTCTCTCTTTCCTTTTCTTATGTTTTCTTTGATAGACTTTTTCATATTTACCAACTCTCCCCCCTTTAAGACTCTCCTTGTCCTCAAGGAGAAAAGTAGGAAATTCTGCCCTCATTTTCTCAATCAACTCCCAGGAATTTTCGAAGTTGGGTAGAATTTTTCATTTTACCAACACCTCTACCCCACCTTGCTCTCCCTTCTTGTATTGTACTGCCTTCTCAGGTGTTGGTTCTAAGTACTGTTCCTCATTCATGCATGCTGGCAGAGGTTGAGGTGCCACAGCAGGTGATACAACTTTCTTTAACAAGGATGCATGAAACACTGAGTGTACTCTAGAGTCCTCAGGAAGTTTCAACTTGTAAGCCACTGCACCTATCTTTTAGATCACTTTAAAATGGCCATAATACCTAGGACTGAGTTTCTGGTTCATCCTTTTGGCCAACTTCTTCATCTTGTAAGGCTGGATCTTCAAGAAAACTTGATCTCCCATCTCATATTCCACCTCCCTTCTATGCTTATTGGCCTGATTTCTCATTACATCCTGAGCCTTAAGCAATTGTTCCTTCAGTTCCTTCAACACTAAATTCCTCTCAGCAGTTAACCTATTCACCTCATCTACTGCTGATGGAGGATTATCTCCTCTGACTAACACAGGGGGAGCTCTCCCATAAAGAGCTTCAAAATGTGTAGTCCTTAGTGAGGCATGATAATTTGTGTTGTACCAATGCTATGCCCAAGCCATCCACTTGGGCCACTGTCTTGGTTTCAGGCTTGTTACACATCTTAAATAGGTCTCCAAACATCTATTCACCACTTCAGTTTGCCCATCAGATTGAGGATGGTAAGCACTGCTGTATTTCAACTTGGTACCTGCCTGTTTGAATAATTCCGATCAGAACTGGCTTATGAAGACTTTGTCTCTGTCAGATACTATAGAACTAGGGAATCCATGCAACCTCACCACTTCTTGAATAAAAAGATCAACAACTTCTTTAGCTGTGTAAGGGTGACTAAGAGGTAGAAAGTGGGCATATTTGGTTAACCTATCCACCACTACCAGGACATTATCCACTCTATGGGCCTCTGGGTAACCCTCCAATAAAATCCATAGAAATGTCACTCCAGGTCTGGATTGGAATGGGCAAGGGTTGGAGTAATCCCCCAGGCCTCAAAGTTTCATATTTGTTTCTCTGGAACACTTCACAAGATTGCACATAGTCTTGAATCTTCTTCCTCATTCCTTCCCAGTAAACCACACTTGCAATTCTCTTATAAGTTCTCAACTGGCCAGAATGTCCTCCTAGAGTTGTATCATGAAACTCATTAAGTATCCAAGCAATCCCTGGGGATTGTTTTGGAATCACTATTCTCCCTTCATGGTACAATCTCCCTCCTTTCATGTAGAACCCTTCATGGCTAGCAGAATCTATCAACAGGGCTTGCACTATAGCCTTTAACTTACCATCCTGTTGTATTTCCTCTTCTAAACCCTCCCAAGCTTCACATTGCCTGGTAGTGAGGTGATTATACATCATTTGTCTAGATAAGGAATATGCAACATTGTTCTCCCTTCCTGGCTTATATTTAACTTCAAAATCAAATCCCAACAACTTAGATAAATATTTTTGTTGCTCCTCCCCCATAACCTTCTGCTCAGTGAGGAATTTTAGGCTCTTCTGGTCAGTATGCACCTTAAAATGTTTGCCTAATAAATAGGGCCTCCATTTGTGTGTAGCCATAACAATAGCCATTAACTCCCTCTCATAGACTGGTTTTTTCTGATCCTTGTCAGATAAAGTCTGACTCATATAGGATATAGGTCTCCCTCCTTGCATTAAGACAACCCCTATTCCCTTCCCTGAAGCATCAGTTTCCACAATAAACTCTTTTTCAAAGTCTGGCATAGCTAGAACTGGGACAGTGGTCATGGTAACTTTGAGTTCTTCAAAAGCTGCTTGAGCTTCATTATTCCACACAAAGTTATCCTTCTTGAGTAACTGAGTAAGAGGCCAAGCAATCCTCCCGCAATTCCTTACAAACTTTCTATAATACCCTGTTAAGCCCAAGAATCCTCTTAACCCTTTTACATTCTGAGGGACAAGCCATTTCAGCATGTCTTCTACCTTCTTAGGATCAGCTGATACACCATTGCCTGATATGATATGTCCCAAGTATTCAATCTCCTCCTTTCCAAAAGAGCATTTCTTTTTGTTTGCAAACAACTTCTGGTCAACAAGGACTTGCAGAACCCACTCCAAATGCTTCAAGTGTTCTTCTCTACTCCTGTTATACACCAAGATGTCATCAAAGAAAACCAAACAAAATTTCCTTGGGAAGGGTCTCAATACTTCATTCATCAAGGCTTGAAATGTTGAAGGAGCATTAGTTAACCCAAAAGGAATCACTAAATATTCATAGTGACCTTCATGGGTTCTAAATGTTGTCTTGGCTATGTCTCTCTCATTCATCCTAATTTGATGAGAGCCTGATTTTAAGTCTAGTTTGGAAAAAATCACAGCTCCCCCTAATTCATCCAACAATTCCTCAATGATAGGTATAAGGAACTTGTTGGGTATAATCACCTTGTTTAGGGCCCTATAATCAGTGCAAAATCTCCATCCACCATCTTTTTTTTTACTAAAAGAACAGGGCTGGAGAAAGGACTGATGTTATGCCTGATAATTCCTGCTTGGAGCATTTCCTTCACTATCTTCTCAATCTCATTCTTCTGATAAAAAGGGTACCTGTAAGGCCTCAAATTAGGAATAGCTGCTTCAGGTTTGAGGGTAATAGCATGGTCATGCTCCCTTATAGGAGGAAGTCCAGCTGGTAGATTAAACACCTCCTTGAAAGAACTCAACAACTCTTCCCAACCATCCTCCTCCATTGGATGGTTCACCGCCATTGCCCCTCTTGAATGAACAAAAAATCCCACCCCTTCATCACTAATGGCCTTGACCATGGCTTTCCATGATGCTTGTCTGGTACATAAAGCTGGATCTCCTTTGATACTAAACTTCCTTCTATATTTTTCCCACTTCAAACTGAGTTCTCCAAAGTTGACTACAATATTCTCTAAACTTGCCAACCAATCCATCCCTAGCACCATGTCTGTCCCTTCCAACTTCATCAAGAAGAAATGTTGACTAAATTCCATTTCTTTCATAAGGAATTTCAACCCTTCACAAATCCCTTGGTTGGTAACTCTTTCTCCATTTCCCACTTCTATTACATAGGTTGGAGTTTCAACTACCTCAGCCACAATATTTGGGTCAATAAAGTTGCTAGTAACTCCAGAATCAATCAAAGTTAGCAACTCTGTCCCCTCCACAGTCACCCATACTTTAAAAGATTTGTTGGAATTAAATCCCTTTTTACTTTTCATGGACAGTTGCAAAGTCTTAAATTCCTCCCCTTCCTTCTCCCACTCTTCTGTTTGCATTCCAATCCCCTTTATTTCCTCCTCCTCACTACTGTTTTCACATAATTTCAAACTCATGTGTTTGAATTTGCAAAGGCGCTCTCTATTCCACTTTTCCCCACATTTGAAACAAAGTCCTTTCTTACTCCTTTCTTCTAATTCTGCTAGATCCAATCTTTTGCCCTTATACTTCTCATTTCCTCCACCCTTTTCCCCTTCACCCTCCTTCCTATGCCCTCCTATATCTCCAGGATCTTTGATCCTTAGATTTCCTCCCCTTTCTCTCCAAGAACTACCATTCTTTTGCACCACTTCATTCTTTTCATCAATGAGCAAAGCTCTATCCATCAACTCAGCCAAATCTTGGCTCTCATGGAGCTTCAATTCAGCTTGAATCTCATCTTTCAAACCATTCAGAAAAATTGAGTCAAGCATGACTCTTTCTTCCCTCCTTAATGGTTCTACCATCATCTCAAATTTCTCCCTATATTCCACCACTGACCCCTTTTGTTTCAAACTCAGCAAGGGTCCTAAAGGATTGTGTAAGAGCCCAGGTTGGAATCTCCTCATCATAGCTGTTTTGAACTCCTCCCACATCCTCAAGGGTGCTTGTTCCTCCCACCATTGATACCAATTTAGAGCTCTTTCCTCCATTGCCAGCACTACCGCATCCAACTTGTCTTGAATCCTTACTCCATTTAAGTGGAAGTACCTTTCGATGCGTACTAGCCACCTGTATGCGCCGTCCCCTTTGAAAACTGGAATCTCCACTCTTCGATGACCTCCAACAAATCGAGAATGACCTTCACCACCATGACGACGATGGTGTGGTCGTGATTCTCTTGAGATAGTGATACGTTCACTCCATTCATCCCTTTCCTCTTCCTCGGCCCCACGAATACGGTGTCTCCGGTGTCTTACATGATTACAAACAGGGTTCTCTTGAATCAGATGACGAATCTCCTCCACCATGACCTGCGGCCGTGACTGTTGGTCCATTACCAGCTGTCGGATCTGGTCCATCGTGACCTCAAAATTGCTCATCCTTTGTTCTATGGCTTCTACTCTGTTTTCCATGGTGCTTCTTGTAACAACCATCCATTTGCGCAGGCGGAACAAAGGCTCTAAATACCATATTGATAGGTTCAATTTAGTATCTAAAAGTAGAAACAACAGAAAAACAAGAGAAATAGAAGAAATAAACACTAATCAGTATGAAAAATATGAACTTTATTGAAAATGATTAAAGATCAAACGGGATCTAATCACTTAAAGAAGAACAAAATTTTGCAGAAAAGTAAGAAAAAGATAAAGAGGCTCTTTGAGCACCTCTAGCGTTGGACTTTTATTGGATTCTTAGGATAGTTCGCCAGCTGGCACATGTATTTACATTATTCTTCATTCCATGCTGGCGGACGGTGTTTCCTTAAGCAACGTTCCAAAACTTTTTCAAAGTATTAAAATATAATAAACATAAAAACTAGTCGTTTCAACGACTACTTCTTTATTTATTTTTTATTTTTTTAACTTATTTTTTATTATAAATATAATTTTGGTTTCCAAAAATTTACCAACACATATTTCTCTCACTTTTATTTTCTCTTCAATTTGAAATTTCTCTCTCTCTCAATTTCATCATTTTATTCCTATACTTTTAATTTTTTTCAACAATTTTTTCTCATTAGCATTTTTTTTTACAAAATATTTAACTCAAAATTTCATCTTTTTACTACAAATTACAATTGTTTAGGCCAAATGGATCATAATCATTTTCATTATCAACAAGGTTTTTTCAATTACATGCAAAATTCTCAAAATCCTAATCCTCAAAATTCTCAAATTCCATTGGTGCCAACAAACCCCGGCATATTTCTTCCGTCACCAAACAATCCAAATATGTATCTTATACCTCAAATGAATTCTAATAGTATGGAATTCTCTACTCAAGTTCCACCATTTTCTACTCAAGTCCCGCCATTTTCTACTTAAGTTAGTACTGAAAAAGAAGAAAGGGTTGTCGTTAAAAAAAGATCTCGAGAGCAATTTACAAGGGAAGAGGATATACTACTTATCCAATCATGGCTCAATGTTTCAAAGGATCCAATTGTGGGAGTTGATCAAAAGGCTGAGAGTTTTTGGTTAAGAATTGCTGCTAGTTATAACCAATATCGTGGACAATTGCGGGAAAAGTTAGGGGGACAGTTAAAATGTCGATGGCATAGAATAAATGGCATGGTTCAAAAATTTGTTGGGTGTTACAAAATAGCTCTTAAAGGAAAGAAAAGTGGGACATCCGAGACCGATGTCATGACAGATGCACATGCTATTTTTGCTCAGGATCAAGGTACAACATTCAATCTTGAGTATGCATGGCGATTGTTAAAAGATGAAGTTAAATGGCGCATCGCCGAAGAATCGATTGGAAGTTCTGCAAAAATAACAAAGACTTATGCTAGTAGGGCATCATCGGAGAACCCAAATACAACTTCAAGTTATGAGTTTAACTCATCATCACCAATAGAGCGTCCAATGGGACAAGAAGTAGCAAAAAGGAAGGGTAAGGCATCAGAAATTCCAAATGCAACGCAAGATGCAAAGAATAAAAGAGCAATAACAATGGACAGACTTGCGCAAGCTAAGGAGGACGAGCTAGAATTAAGGGTAGTGTAAATGATGATGAAAAACACTTCTACTATGAATGATAGTCAACGAGATATTCATGAAAAATATTGTAATAAGATGAAAAAAAAATATGAAATGTAGTTAGTATCACTTATGTAAAATGGTCATTAACACCACTTTAATTTATCAACACCTATGTAAAATGGTCATTAGTACCACTTTAATTTATCAACACATATGTAAAATGGTCATTAGTACCACTTTAATTTATCAACACCTATGTAAAATGGTCATTAGCCGTTATTCAAACTACCACTTTAATTCAAACTAGCCGTTATTCAAACTAGCCATTATATATACTACCACTTATGTCATTGTTCTCCCATTCTCATCTTATTCTTCTCATTTTTCTCTTATTCTTTACTCACTAAATGGATTTAGATAATTCAGATACTTACGATCAAGAATTTTGGAAGTTGGTTGAAGAAGAATTTATGGACGACAGCGATGAAGAACAACAACTTCAAAATGAACGTCGATCTGGAAGTTCCTCTAGGCCAAAGAGAAGAATAACGGTAGATCGAGGTCGTGAAGAAGGGCACAATCGATTATTCAATGACTACTTCTCGAAAAACCCAATATACACAGATGTTCAATTCCGAAGAAGGTTCAGAATGCATAGTCATGTATTTACTCGAATTGTAGATGCCCTTGGAAATCATGATGAATATTTCCAAATGAGGGTCGATGCAACAGGTAAAATGGGTCTTTCACCATTGCAGAAATGTACATCTGCTATTCGTATGTTGGCGTATGAGTATCCTGCTGACCTTGTAGACGAATATGTTCGAATCGGTGAAAGCACTTCAATTGAGTGCTTAGAAAGATTTGTTAAGGGTGTCAATGTTGTATTTGGCGCTGAGTATTTGAGAAAGCCTAACAACACTGATGTTGAACACCTTTTACAAATGGGAGAGTCACGTGGCTTTCCAGGTATGTTGGGTTCCATCGATTGTATGCATTGGGTATGGAAAAATTGTCCTATTGCATGGAAAGGACAATTTTGTCGAGGTGATCATGGTAAGCCCACAATCATGCTTGAAGTAGTGGCATCACAAGACTTATGGATTTGGCATGCTTTTTTTGGTATTGCAGGTTCAAACAATGACATTAATGTGCTAAACCAATCCAACGTGTTTAACGATATTTTGGAAGGACGTGCTCCAAATGTGCAATATACAATCAATGGGACACCATATAACATGGGGTATTATTTAGCAGATGGTATATATCCCGAGTGGGCTACATTTGTCAAGACTATTTCAATGCCACAGGGAGAAAAGAAAAAATTATTTGCTCAACATCAAGAATCGGCTAGAAAAGATGTGGAGCGAGCATTTGGAGTGCTTCAATCTCGATTTGCAATTATACGTGGTCCAGTGCGTGCCTGGCACATGGACACTCTCAAGCATACCATATATGCCTGCATCATATTGCACAACATGATTGTGGAAGACGAACGACATACATATGAAGGTAATTTTGATTACTTTTATGATAATGTGGATATCAATAACTCAACAACTGAAACATTTAGCGGTCCTCATCCGAATCTTGCAACAAGACTACAAAGAAGAGCAAGTATTCAAGAAAAACAAGTTCATCGTAAACTTCAAGGAGATCTAGTCGAACATATTTGGGAACGTTTTGGACATGAAGATGATGAAATTTAAGTTTGATTAATTATGTGATGTTATTTATTTTTATTGTTTTTAATTATATATCATGTATTTTAGATTAATTTTAATTATCATTTTAAATTATAAGTTTAATTTTTATTTTATTTTATTTTATTTTATATCAAATTTAATTTAAAACACTAAAATTAAAATTATTATTTTAACTGATATAAAATTTAATATGAATAAAATATTAATATATAAAGTAAAGTTGTGGGACCCAATATGAGTTCTTCAGAGTTGCACAATTGGAGTGAAAAATTAGTTAAGTTGCTTCAAGCTGACGTGGCTTAATATGTCCCACAAAGAACCCAAAAATGGGTTCACGATTGGAGATGCTCTTAGAGAGTCCTAGTTTCTCCTAAATAGATCTTATCCACTAAATTCTGCATAGCCTCATTTGTGTCAGCCACCAATCATTTATGGGACAATCCCTAAATTCTCTCTCCACTCACCAAAGGTCAACTGTGCCACCCATGTGCTATGACAGCTAGCAGAAAGTGTACTATTCTGTTACTCTCTCTCTCTCTTATGTTTTCTTTGATAGACTTTTCCATATCTACCAGACGTTAAAAATCATCCGAATCAAGAAGAAACTAGATGCGAAAGGAACTGCAAGAGGAAAAAACATGCGGTTTGGTTTGGTTGGTTATTAGAAAAACACCGAGCCGAACCAAACCAAATCAATACGGTTTGGGTTGGTTTGATTGGTTCAGTTTTTTACAACATTTTTATTGAGTCATACATACACATATATAAAAATTTGTGTTTAGTCATTCATACATTATCAGATAATGACAAAACTAATCATATTTAAATAAAAAATCTCATTCAATATACAAAAATCAGTTTAAACAAAAGTGGGAAAAAATTGTAGCATAAAATAATATCAAAAATATTATAATAAAATAGAAAAAATATAGGAGAAGGGAAGTTGAAAAAGAAAGAACATAAGAGATGTTAGATTAGAGAAGAAATGTGCGATAAAAACGTAATTAGAAGAGAAAATAGTAACAAAAAATGAGAAGATAAAAAATAAAGAACAAGTGAGATGAGAGATTAATGTAGAAGAGGTGAGACTTACATGATAAAAAAGATGAGAATAATGCGCAATATTATTAGGAGAGGTTTGAGAAGATTGAAACTGAAAAATTAAATGTTAGTAAGAGAAAATATTTCTTAATTGTAAGATTAAGACATAATGGGTTTGAGTTTTGGGTTAGATGTGGGATAAATAAAGTTTGGATTATAACATAATACGGTTTGATTTGGTTTAGTTCGGTTTTTAAAATACAAACTGCAAATCGAACCAAACCGTGCGGTTTTATTAAAAGATGATCTGAACAAATTCAAATCAAATGCGGTTTTTTGCGGTTTCGGTTTGATTTTGAACACCCCTAGTTGTATCCAAAGATAAAAGTCAAATTATTTTTATATAATATATCCTGACGAGCCTATAGAAATAAGCCGAACATTTTATTGATATGATATGAATTGTTTTTATAAGTGTTTTCATAAGCTATAATGTACAGACATCTCTAGTAGCAGACCACAATAGTAGTAGGCATGTTGCGGCATCTGACACGTGTCGGTGTCAAACACTTGTATGACATTCATATGACACGTGTTCGAAAAGTAAAAAAAAATGTCAGAAAAATCAGATAAATATCCATTAAACATAGTTTTTTTTCTTTGTTTTGACATTCTTCGAATCAATGGTTGACATTCGAATGACACTCATAATATATATGTCAAACAATATAGATAAATGTTACAAATAATTTTTTTCCCTTTGTAAAACACACTTTTTTTGTAATTTTGATAAATTTTATACAAATTTAAAATTGTTAAACGTGTATTTAAGCAATGTTATTAATAAATAATTAATGACATTAATTTTGATTAAAATATTTTTAATTTTTTTTAATAATAAATGAATAAATAAAGTTAGAATACTTTTTTATAACAATGTTGATGTTTTATGTTTTAATATTATCAGTATCGAAGTGTCTGTTTTTTATATTTTAGTGTTAATGTCGGAGTCGGTATTTCATGGTTCTCAAGGGCTCTCGAATAGTTTTATAAGTAGTTATGCAAATAGATTATGATATATTTACTTTTTAGATTTTGGTTTGTAAGTTTGAACAAGACAAGTTGAGAAAGGGGAAAGGATTATGGATATGGTATATCAAAATGGTTGCCTCAAACTCACTTCATTTGTGATAATGACCATAGAAGGTGTGTTTGGGTAATTTCTAAATTGCACTTACCATGCTTATTTTTTAATTCAGTGCATCACTGTTTTAGCATCTATATCTGTGAAAATTAATATTATTTTTTTTATGTTCAGATAGTAAATTCCTTTAAATGTCTATCCTTAACCTGATAGCATATATCTGTGAAAATTAATATATATTTTTTTAATGCACGGTTCTTTAATCATTGAGCAAGTTTCTTGTGTTCTTAACCTGATAGTACTTTCTTGTATTTCTTTATTGAATATAAGTAGAAAGGTTTTTTTTTTTTCTTCTGTTTGATAATATAAAATACCATGTTGCACCATAGAACAGAGAATAAGGTACTTTATTGTGGAATTTGCTAATATCAACCACATATAATGAACCATGATAAATTACTCAATTTGAACTGCTAGATTGAGAGTCCACTAGATCGTATCATGAACCTTCTTGATAAAAAAAATTTCCTCTTTAGAGTGTATTGGGAATAATTTATCTACAACTTATATAATCTTTAAGGTTATATAAAGAGTTTGTTCTTTCCGTCCTTTTTCATATCATTAAAAATTTGAAAATGCTTTTAATGTGTTCGAAGATTCTTCAAACACATTTTTTTGACTGGATTTTCAAACGCATTTAAATCACACTAAAATGTATTTATTTTAAAATCTATTTTATTTTGCTTAAAAAAATATGTTTTGATATGCATCTTCAGTCCAATTTTTAACAATTTGTATTAAAATATAGATAAAAAAGGATGGTTCAATAATTTGTATCAAAATATATGTATAAAATATGCGTTCATCTTCAGAATATCTGAAGAGAAAAGAGCAATTTGTTATATAATATGGACAGCGGGAGAAAAAAAAGCAATTCATTGTATAAATACATTTAGGGTGTATAAGCAATTAAGTTAAGTTTTTCCTTTTTGTTTTTTTGGATGAAATAATTTGTGGCCGGCTTACAAAATAATTTATGAAATAATTTTAAATTGTTTTTTGGACAATGTTTTAAAAATAACAACTTGTGAGAATGACATTTAGAGTGTGAAACCATTTGATTGAGTTTATAAAAATAGTTAACACCTTATTTTATTAATAATTTAGTGTTTATTCATATAAAAATACAACTAACACCTTATTTTATTAATAATTTAGCTCATGAGGTGTCAGTTTCATTATAATAAAGTATATATTCTATTTAGTATTAGAAAAAAATATATATACATTAACATCATCAACATGCTAAATCAGTTTGATGTTTTTAAATTAATTATATAATTGAATAATAAATTTCTATTAAATGATAGTAAATTTTTTTACTTTTAATCTTTTAAAATTATAACAATAGTTAAATTGCGTCTAATCTAACAAAATCGATTTTTGTTGGTTAAAATAAAATTTGCGAATTTCATTAAGACAAACATACTTTGCACCATTTATTTATAATTATTAAATTTGTTTTCAATTTTTTAAAAATTATTTAAAGATATTTTCAGACCGATGATGTATCTTTCTTCCTTCCTTCCAAACATTTGCTGTCAGTCTTACATAAAAAGATTTGACAGAGCATATTCAGTTAGAGGATTCAATAAATTTATAGTGCTAGACAACTATTTGTGGTTGGCCAGTTACAAAAATGAGACCCCCCAAATATGTAGAAATATTGATTTGTAAAGTGTAAACACTAACTTGAAAGTTGATCTAAAAAAAGTTGCATATCCTATTGACATGGTTTACCTAGAAATAGAATCTTTCATGCTTGCCACTCCATAATTATAGGAAACCACTTCTTTTCTCTTTTTTGTGGCCCATTTCTATTTTATGTGTTAGAGAGTCAAAATAGCCTATTCCATCTATTGACCTAATCAAATTTTACTCTTTCCCAAATTCACATTTCAATTAATATTAACATTCTTGCATACTAAATATTAAAGAAAAGAAATTAAAGAAAAGAAAGCTAAAAAAAGTAAACCAAAATGAACACATTTCCAATTTAAACACACATATAAAAACTTAAAAAAGCAAAAACAATAGTTAGTGAAAAATAGAAAAAAGTGTGATTAAAAAAGGAAAAATAATAATAGAAATAATCTAAATAAGGGCAAAACACCATGGAAAGCGTTCCTTAAATCTAAGATTCAAAATCGAAATCCAACGGTTCACATTGCATCTAGTTCTTTTTATATTGAATTCCAATTTTCCATTTACATTTGGTCTTTTGGTGTTTCTCTGTGTGCTCTCCCTCTCTATCTCTCTCCCTCTCTATCTTTCTCCCTCTCTATCTCTCTCTTCCTCTCACCTTGCCTCTGTGCATTCTCTGTCGTTTTTTGCCTTCCATCACCCCCGGCATTTTCCTTTTCAAGGTTTGTTTCTGTTCTTGATCCGTTTTTTTGTTGGTTGGATCTGTTTTTTACGTTTCTTTTTGGTTTTTTTAGTATTGAATTTTGATAATTTGATTGAGGGTATTGGTTTTATTTAGTTAGATTTTAAATGGGTTGTTGTTGGATTTTGAAATACGAAATTGTGTATGATCAAATTTGAATTTTTGACATTTTTTGTTTTGGATAAAGATAGAAATCTGATATATGAGAATTGGATGTGAATTGACCGATCTAGGTGTTTTGTTTTATTTGAAAGAGAGAATTTTCATTGGTTTGAATGATTTTAGTAATCACCGATTTTGATTGGTTAATGGTGATGGATTTGGATCTATCATTGTTAAGCTTGGTCCTATCAAAAGTTGTTTTCAGAGGTGTGAGGTGAAAGAATCTGAATTGTTGTTTTTTGATGTTGATAGAATAAAATTAATAGTTTACTTTATTTGATATGATGCAATTAAATAGAGAATTTTGAGATGAAAAAGTGGAATTTGGTGAATCTCGCTTTCAACAGAGAAAGAAAAGAGAAAGAAGAGATTCCGAAAAGGAAATGTGATTATGCTTTTCAATTTTCATGTGGACCTTTGTTATTATGCACTTCCACCCTCATAACTATGTATTATTATGTATGTCCCCTGCGAAAAGATCTAAGAGTGTAGAATTGATTTTAACATGTTTGATTGTGTTGCAATATAATTGATTTTTTGTGCAGATAGTAGAAGATGGCAGACGCTGAGGATATTCAACCTCTTGTTTGTGACAATGGAACTGGAATGGTTAAGGTACATGATAGTTTTGGTATTAAGTTTGCTTGAAGTATAACATAATGCAATACTCTTGGTTATTTTATTGGAGTTTGTTATATTTGTACTACCGAAGGCTAATTGAATTTGAGAAAATGGAGTGTAATAATATCTTTTCAGGCTGGATTTGCTGGAGATGATGCACCTCGTGCTGTGTTTCCCAGCATTGTAGGTCGTCCTCGTCACACTGGCGTGATGGTTGGCATGGGCCAAAAAGATGCATATGTTGGTGATGAGGCACAGTCCAAGAGGGGTATTTTGACTCTCAAATACCCCATTGAACATGGAATTGTTAGCAATTGGGATGACATGGAAAAGATTTGGCATCACACCTTCTATAACGAGCTTCGTGTTGCCCCTGAAGAACACCCCGTTCTCTTAACTGAGGCTCCTCTTAACCCTAAGGCTAATCGTGAGAAGATGACCCAAATCATGTTTGAGACTTTTAATACCCCTGCCATGTATGTAGCTATTCAGGCTGTTCTTTCACTGTACGCTAGTGGTCGTACCACCGGTGAGTCATTTTTTAATTGTTCGATTACTGGCTATACCGTGTGTATGTGCCATTTTGAAGTTTACATACTTACCTTCTCTATGCAGGTATTGTGTTGGATTCTGGTGATGGTGTCAGCCACACTGTCCCTATCTACGAGGGTTACGCCCTTCCACATGCTATCCTTCGTCTTGATCTGGCTGGTCGCGACCTGACTGATTTCTTGATGAAGATTTTGACTGAGCGTGGTTATTCTTTTACCACCTCAGCAGAGCGTGAGATTGTCCGTGATGTGAAAGAAAAGCTGTCATACATTGCCCTTGACTATGAGCAAGAGCTGGAAACAGCGAGGACCAGCTCATCCGTGGAGAAGAGCTACGAGTTGCCTGACGGACAGGTAATCACTATTGGAGATGAGCGTTTCAGATGTCCAGAGGTGCTGTACCAACCATCCATGATAGGAATGGAAGCAGCAGGAATTCACGAGACCACATACAACTCCATCATGAAGTGCGATGTCGATATCAGGAAAGACTTGTACGGTAACATTGTCCTTTCAGGAGGAACAACCATGTTCCCAGGCATTGCTGATAGAATGAGCAAAGAAATTTCTGCTTTGGCCCCAAGTAGCATGAAGATCAAGGTCGTTGCACCACCTGAGAGAAAATACAGTGTCTGGATTGGTGGTTCTATTTTGGCATCCCTTAGCACCTTCCAGCAGGTTTGTTTCGTTCGATACTTCCTTGTTTCTTTCGATATACATATACTGTTATCGGTAATGTTTTGTTTTGAATGCAGATGTGGATTGCAAAGGCAGAATATGATGAATCTGGTCCATCAATTGTGCACAGAAAGTGCTTCTAAGTCACTACTACTACTACTACTTCTGTTTTGAGAGAAAGAGGTTTTTTTTATCAAAGGGAAAGACTAGTGTTATGAATCCTCCGGAAACATTGCATCTTGTAGCCCTTTAAATTCATTATTATTTGCTTTTGTTATCATTTGTTCATGTACTTATTCACAATGTTGGAGTGATTATTTGCTGAAAGCGAGTTGTTTTTTTTAAATGATCTACTTCATTTCAGTAATATTTTTATGAGTTTTATTTATTTATTTATTTTTGTCACTAGTTCATTCTGCGAATGAATTAACTGGATTATCATGCAACTATGATTGCAAACATGTATTTTGTAGTTGCTTGTTTATGAAATGGAACGAATGTTAAAAACATATTAATAGCAGCTTCTGTTAGATATGCACAAAATAAGATTGTTGTTCTAAGAATACATAATTAGTAGCTATGTCTTACCCATTAATATGAAATTATTATTCATTGCAAGGGAGAATTACTTCGGAGATGCTCTTTAGAAATCTCCTTGAATGATTTCAGAACAACATCAATTGTCCTAACATCAAATTAAAATTGCAGTAAAATCAAGTTCTCTATGAAACACCATTCTCCCAAGACAAATATTTCAAGACAAATATAACTTCATATGTATTGTGTTGCATTTTTGTAAAACTGCAAGAAAAAGTCATACATTAATTAAAAAATGCAACATTATACATAATATTTATCCGAAAATAAAAAAACATTCAAACATAAACTATTGGGCATGTTGAACCTCAGCCTTCTCGTCCTCCGATTGTATTGTATGGTATTTCGTAACGATATTTCGTAACTTGTTAACCATGTTCATACTGGAGGCTGCTTGTTGGATGTGAATATGGAAGTAAAAAAACATTTTAAAGTAGTTGAATTGACCCTTGTAAAATATTCAACCTTTTTTTTTCAAAAATTAATATTAGAGGTTTTTTAAAAGTGCGCACAAAAGGTTTGAAGCGAAAATATAAAAATTATACTTATTGAAACTTGATCACGGTAACGTTCAATCAATCTAAAAAAACCAATTGATGGTTCTATGATGATACAAAAGTATTCAATTGATTTAGTTGTATATTTCACAAGATGTGTTTATACAACAATTCAATATCAATTAATTCTAACCTCAATTGTTTTTCAGACTCACCAATTTAACACAATTAGGCACTAATTCTAACAAACCTAAGCTTACATAATATATCACTACCAATTGAATAAATGATAAACTACTTTAGAATTGAAATACCTAAGCATGCAAATCCTACGAAAATTAAATGTAAGAGAAATGAAGATAGATGACCCTGAGATTTATAAAGTTTTAGCGTTCGTCCTCGTTTTGCCTACGTACACTCTTCAATGGTTTCTCATTTCAACCTGCATTATTTCTTTTTATTTGACAAATATTTGCAGGAGTTCATACAATCTCCAATTCACAATAATGTTGAGAAAAATAAAATCTCATATATGAATTTTTACTTGTATACAACGTTATGTCAAACTGATCTTCTGCATAATTTTTACTCGATTAGTGCTTCTTGAATCTTCAAATATCACTAACCTGCTCAAAGCCTTCATTTATGTCAATCAACACATTGATCCTACCGATTCTTAAGCGATGAATTGTCCGAAGATTTGAGAAGAACTATGTCTTATCCGTAGCCTTTCATACAATCACTACGAAGGCAATTCAGAGAGGAAAATCTTATTCATTTCATTGGAAGTTGTCAGCACCAATGACAAAAACCACAATCTTGCAAGCTACATAAAAATATTTACCTAATCTCCAAGAACGATTAGTTTCAAGACAACGTCTCCTTCGATCAAATTACAAACCTCTCATGATAAAGATTTGAAATAAAAAAGAAGTTGAAGAGGAAAGAAAATCAATTGTAATAGTTTTTTAACTTTCAAAAGTGAGAGGGAGTTGGTTTCACATAAAATCACTGTTGATTATGAGATTCACACATGAAAATTAATGACAAAGTGACTTTATATGTGCTTGAGATTAAGCATAAAAATTGTTGGAAAAAGTTAGATTCAAATCAGTGCATTTCATGATTTGAGTCGAGTGAGCAAGTAGTGTGAAACAAGGTCTCATAGTAAAATCCTATGATTTGATTGTGATTCGAGTCACACTGATTCATGATTCGAATCATGTGTTAAGTTTGATTCGAATCAGACATGGCATTTGGAAAATGACAAGTTTGTGATTTGAGTCATGTACAAACTGTGATTTGAATCACAGAGTAGCATGATTCGAATCAGGTGTAATTTGTGATTTGAATCACATACACATAAAGTTTCTTGTTTTCCTCTGTTTTGCTTTATTCGAATAATGGATTGTGAGTGATTCGAATCACACACAAGAAATCTAAATTTTTCAAAAATTTCAAATTAGTTTGAGAGATTTGAGTTCCCATATGACTTGAATTGATAAAACATATGATTCTTGTTTCACTAACTTAGGCAATTTACTTTAACTATCATGATCAAAACTCAAATTTAACAATTGGTTTATGCATGCTAAAAAAATGAATTATTTCAAAACTTGATTCAGAAAGGATGTGAGATTATGAATGAGGCTCAATAATCGAAAGTAAATGAGAATGAAAGCAATAAGACAAGCAACTAATCACTGTATTGGCAGGACCGACCATTTAAAAAAAAAATATTTATATAGTTTTAATTAATTGATCTTTTAAAAAAACTTTTTAAGTTATTTTCAATTCTAACATCTTTTAAGAGTGTATGATAATATAAACATTTAAGATATGTGTTGTATAATTGGTTAATTTAAAAATTAAGATCGTCTTATATTTTTGAAGGTCTTGTGTAGGTTAAACATGATTTAACTACGAAAAATAAATTGTGGCCCTATTTTGTTATTGATCAAACATAATCAATATTTTTTAGGTCCTTTTTAGCCACGATTTAATCGTGAAAACTTTTGAACTCTGTCGTGCAATCCGTCCTGTACGCCCTTAAAGACGGTCCTATTAAAATTCATACTAATAAATAATAAATATTATGTTCTTTTACATAAATGAATACTTGAAATTTAATTTTTTTTTTTAAAACTTTGATAATGTTTTAATTATATTTTTAAAAATGATTAGTAGAGTGTTTAGATGTGTTATCAATTAAAAATAAAATATTAAACAAAATTGATTAGAATAATTTAATAATTTTAGATTTTTAAAATTTTAAAATTATAATTCTTTAATCTAAAGTAAAAATATTTTTATTATATTAAAATTTTAATTTTAATTTTTGCCTCAGGCCTCAAAATGTATTGGGTCGGCCCTGCATATTGGGATACTCCCCTGAATGTATTAGTGAGATGCAACTATATTCTCCCCCTTTATTATGTTTGACAAGCTTTCACTTGAAATTGAGCCGACTTTGAGCAAAAAGAAAAAATGTTTGTGCTACTCCTGAAACATTGCACGCAAACCGCAACATAAAACACATAAAACAATTCTAGATTTGCATTACAATTTCTCCCACTCTGACAACATCAAAAATAGATAGATTGAAATGCATCTAAAAACCAAATAACCAACCACAAACAAATAGTTCCAAATGAGCACAAGAGCTAAACATCTAAGAAAAATATACAACAAAAAAGATTGGATGCAAAACATGAAGATAGGCATGTTACATGCAACGAAATGCAAATAGACATGCAACACCAATATTTAATAGGAAAAAAATAAAGTGATAAAACTTGTATTTAAAGGAATGCATTAACATAAATAATGCATTAACAAGTATACAAATGCTCGAACGCACATAATTAGAAACACACATTTAAAAAGAATTAAATACAAATAAGAAGAATCACAGACATATACTCAATGATGAATGAGTGAGTAAAATAAGGAAGATAATAAGTAAACTAATGCATAACTCTAGAGTGAACACATATAATGATATAAAATCAGATACTAGACTTATAAAGACATATCAATGTAGTCAGTAAGAGCTATGATCTGCTACAAAATAGTGTTAGTGAAAACAAAAAATATAGAAAATGAAACTAAACAAAATCCCCATTCTATTTAAAGCACGAAGAGTCTAAGACTCTCAAATAAATCTTGTGAAAGGGAGTCAATGTCAATTGTTTTGTAAAATTTTCACCAAATTGAGTTTTAGTGTCAACGTATTCAAACACAACATCCCATTTTCCCACATGATCTCTAAGGAAATAGTGTCGGATCTCGATGTGTTTGGTCTGTGAATGAAGTATCGAATTATTAGTGAGACTTATTGCAATAATACTATCACACTTAATCGGAACACAACCAAGTTTTAAATTGTAAATTAGTAATTGTTGCTTTAGCCATAAGACTTATGCACAACAACTACCAACGACTATATATTCAGCATCGGCGGTAGAAAGAGCAACATTATGCTGCTTCTTATTGTGACAATAAACTAAATAGCTTTTAAATAAGTGACAGGTATCACTAGTGTTTTTCCTATCCAAATTGGAATCATAAAAACATATTAAGCTATAAGCACTATCTTTAGGACACCAAAGACCGTGATGGGAAGCTCCGTTAAAATACCTCAAAATAGGTTTTACGGTCTTAATGTGGGATTCATTAGATGATGTTTGATATCTAGCACACGTGCACATAGCAAACATGATACCTGGCCTACTCGCAGTTAAACAGAGTAAGGACGTTTGAGGTTACTCCTATTTTATCTTTGTCAATAAGCACATTTTAGACCATGGGTGTTGAGATACTCTTTGAATTTTTTTATATAAAATTTCTTAAGAAGCTCTAAGCACTATTTTGTTCGACTTATGAAAGTGCCTTGTTTGGCTTGCTTGATTTGCAATCCCAAGAAATTGTGAGGGCAAATTCTCATATACCATACATACTTGGGTTTCGATGATGTCAAAACGCAATCTATGGAAGAATTAGTTTTTCGGCTCTACCACCACAAGGCAAACACGCATCATACCTCTCAACTATCTCTCTTGAGTGAATACCATGTCTATCTACTTGCCATATTGAGTCCAATATATGTGGAAGATCATTGGTTATGTCTAGAAGCACAAAATCTATAAAAATAAGTATTTTTCCAAATCTACAGGTTTTTGAGTCGACCACAGGTCGACGCATGGTCAGTGCATGGAAGAGTGCAAATTCCCACGGGTCGGCGCATGCTGACCTATGGTCGACGCATGCTGTTAAGATTTTGAATCTGTCTAAAATTGCAGGCTATGCGTCGACGCATAGCCCTGCTATGGTCAATTATTCGCTCGTTTATGAAGACTTTCCACTTTGTTTGAAAAGTGGTTAAGTCTGTTGGTTTTTTGGGTTACTATAAATAGAAGTTTTTGTTCATTTATTTAACAACAATTGGAAACATTAAGTCAATTGTACAAGAACAAGAAAAGTGAAATACGTGCCCTAGTTCTCATCATCTACATCCTCAACATTTCACAACAAGAATTACACACAACAGTTCTTGTTGTGCATTGTGGTATGTTCAAGGTGATAATGCCCGAAGCCGTCGATTGGAAATCCGGTTCGGGTTGAGTTTGGGGTAAGTTTTTCTTGAATAAAACCTTGAAGGTTTTGTCCTCCAAGATTCGTCGAATTTGGGGGTTTTTGGTATGAATTGTCTCTACAACATTCAGCTGAGCGAAGGTGATTGAGGAACGGTGGGTTCGGTCAATCTAGTAGCGGCAATCGGTGAATTACGTAGGAGAGATTTGGGTTCGATTTATTGGTGTTTGAGATCAGCTGGGCTGGAGTTTGAAGAACGCAAGGTTATTCAACAAAGGAGCTGTAATCGGAGGTCTATTCACAACAATCAGAGGACTTGATTCAACTTGAATCAAGGAACAAGGAGAGAAAACATCATCAACAACGAGAGAGTTTGTTTGTATATTTTGCTTGTCTATCCTTGTATAAACGTTTCAATTACAACATGTGATATCTATATTATATTGAGCTCAATTCTATTATTAGAATTAAGGGCAGACGTACCCCGAATCGAGGACGGTGGGGGAACTGCCTCAACAAATCTTTGTCTCCTTTATTTTTCAGCACTTTCATTTTTGCTTGATAATTGAGTAATTTTAGTATAAGCAATTTTATCAAGTTAACATTGGTTTGAGTAAGTGATTAACACTATTTTTAACTTTAGTACAATAGTGTATTGTACAAGGAAGCTAGAGTCACTTACTCAAGGCAAAACTCACTTGGAGTGCCTCGCACGCCAAGTGTTTGATAAATTGCCTACACCAAAATTCACTTGTATTGTTTACATATTTTGGTTGGCATTGTGTAGCATTGGAACTAGTCTTACTGATTAGTGATATTAATCAATTAATAGTGTGACTAGTGTGGTGATTCTATTTGCTCATTATCATTTCCATAAAGCTAGACGCATATCCGGTCTTCTAATAACGGTTCGTTATAGACGGTATTTTTCCACGGCCGCTTCTGCATATCAAATATTTTTAAAACCAATTTTTAATTGGTAACGCCGACTGATTTTATAATTGGGATTTATTCAACCCCCCTTCTAGATCTGTGCCATCGTATAACAAGTGGTATCAGGAGCACCGGTTCACTCTGTGCTTCAAGTATAACTGCGATAGAACATGGCTAACGAACCTAAAGGGGCTTATAATAGAGCTCCCGTTTTTAATGGAGAAAATTACAGTTATCGGAAGGACTGTATGCGGGTGCACATAAATTCCATATATAGAAAAGTGTGGAATGTTATTCTCAATGGTCCAATGGAAATAACTATGACCAATGCGAATAATGAGATTGTGCCTAAGCCCTAAGCACAATGGACTGATGATGATGAAAAGAAATATAACTATGATTAGAAAGCCAAGAATATTTTGATCTCCTTATTAGGAGTTGATGAATATTATCGGGTTTCTCATTGTCTTACAGTAAAAGCTATGTGGGACTCATTGCAAGTCGCCCATGAGGGGACTAATGATGTTAAGCTAGCTAGAATCAACACACTAACACAAGAGTTCAATCTCTTTTACATGGAGCAAGGGGAAACCATTGCGGACATCCAAAAGAGATTCACTCATCTCATCAATAGATTGCATTCACTAGGTAGGCCAGTGGCCAATGATGTTGCTACTAACAAAATTTTGAGATGTCTTAACAGGGAATGGCAGCCGAAGGTAACCACCATCAAGGAAGCAAATAACCTCACAATTTTGAATCTAACAACTTTGTTTGAAAATCTGCAAGAGCATGAACAAGTGCTCCTAAGCCTAGAGCAACATGAAAAGAAACAAAAGGACAAAACAAAGATAGTTGAAAAGAAATCTATTGCTCTCAAGACTTCCTCCTCAAAGTCTAAATCTTAGGAGCATAGGGATTATACGTCGAGTGACGAAGAAGAAGATGACAAGAGTGAGGACATGAGGCTATTCGTAAAGTGTTACAACCACTACGTGAGAAAGAATGGCATCCAACACTCCGAGAAGAACCTTGTCAACTTCCAAAAGCAATCTAGGTACTCTAGAAGTGATGACACCAAGGGGAACAAAACAAGAGGATCATGTTACACCTGCGGAAAGACCAGACACTATAAACCGGATTGTCCTTTAAACAAAAAGGGCAAAGAAAAAGAATCAAATAAATCACATAAGAAGCAATCAAAGCCGAGGAGAGCATATATAGCTTGGGAAAGCGATAGTGACTCCTCCGAGGACGAAAGCTCAAGTGATGAAGAGGAATCTGTGAATTTGTGTCTTTCCGCTCACCAAAAGAATAAGAAAAAATAGGTACGACATGCTAAATATGATAATTCCTCTAACATGTCTCATTTTGAATGACAAGCTGCATTTAATACCTTGCATTGTAAAGCTAAAGAAGCCTTTAAACGGCTTGCCTCAAATAAACAAATTTTTGTTCACTTAGAACAAAAGATCCATGATTCCGAAAGAAAACTCGAGGCGCTTAAAGCTTCCATAGTGGAAAGTACTAAAGTAGGTTGTGAGGATCTTAGAAGTAGATTAGTTAACTTTGGGTGTGACACTTGCTATATTTGGAAAAACGAAGTTAGAGAACTTAATGCCAAACTTAGCAAGGCTCTAGAGCCCAAAATTACCTTTGCCATCGATAAATCAAATTTTCGAAAGAGTATGGTTAATCCATATCAAAAATACAAATATGTTGTAAGAGATAACGATAGCAAAGGTAATCCAAAAGTTGACTTCTCTTGCTTATATTGTTGCAAGAAAGGCCATTCCATTACTAAGTGCCGGTTTAGGAGATTTTTGGTTCCTAAAGGAATTTATCAATGGATGCCCAAATGCAATCATTTTGTCACTCACATGTCAGGAGACATATCCCTCTTTATCGACTTCGTGGCAAAGAAGAAAGGGTATGTAACCTATGGAGACAATAATCGCGGTGCAATACTTGGTAAAGGTAGTGTAGGTAACCCTTCTTCCACTACTATATCCGATGTATTGCTTGTCGAGGGTCTTAAGCATAATCTAATTAGCATTAGCCAATTATGCGACAAAGGATACAATGTATCATTTTCAAAAGAATGTTGCAAAATTGTGCATAATGATGAAAAGAAGAGTATGTTTAATGGCCTAAGAGTGAACAATGTCTATATGCTAGACTTGAATGAAGTATCGTTAACAAGTGACAAATGTCTCATGAAAATGAGTGAAGACTCATGGTTATGGCATAGACGTTTAGCACATGTTAACTTTGACTTGCTCAACAAGGTAGTATCCAAAGATCTAGTACTAGGTCTGCGCAAAATAAAATTTACTAAGGATCACCTTTGTGATGCTTGTCAAATGGGAAAACAAACGAGGATCTCTTTTAAATCTACAAATATCATTTCAACTACGAGACCTCTCGAGCTTCTCCACATGGACTTATTTGGGCCATATGGAATTAAAAGCCTAGGTGGAAACTATTACGGTTTCGTAATAGTGGATGACTTCTCTAGATTCTGTTGGACTATCTTCTTGGCTAGCAAGAGCGATACGTTCGTCGCCTTTGAAAGATTTGCTAAGCTTTCTCAAAATAAATTAAACACAAACATTGTGTCAATTAGAAGTGACCATGGAGGTGAGTTTGAAAATCATTTGTTTGAAGAATATTGTGGTAATCATGGAATTAATCACAACTTCTCCGCTCCACGTACTCCTCAACAAAATAGGGTTGTGGAGCGTAAAAATCATATTTTAGAAGAGTTGGGGAGAATAATGATAAATAAAAGTGGATTACCTAAATATTTTTGGGCCGACACCATAAGTACGGTATGTTATGTTTTAAATAGGGTGCTCATCCGCCCCATCTTAAACAAAACACCGTATGAACTTTTGAAAGGGCGCAAGCCATATGTATCTCACCTACATGTTTTCGGTTGCAAATGTTTTATGTTGAATAATGGAAAGGAAAACTTAGGCAAATTTGATTCCAAGGCTAACGAAGGTATCTTCCTCGGATACTCTCAGTCAAGTAAAGCTTATAGAATTTACAATAAGAGATTACTTACTGTTGAAGAGTCTGTAAATGTAACTTTTGATGAATCTTATCCGAGAGACGTCGGAAAAGGTAGTGTTGTTCATGGTGCAGGTACATCTACAGAAGACATACTCAAAGGTGCCGAGCTGGGAATTGGTCAACCCGAGCAAGCCAAAATTGAGGAGGAGAAAGATGACCGCCATGAGGAAACCGAGGAAGCTTATCCGTCTACAAAAGATGATCTCCCTCCAGCTTGGAAGTCTTCCAAAGACCATCCAATCAACAACATCCTTGGTGATATATCAAAAGGAGTTACAACTCGATCTAAGATAAGTAATTTCTGTTATCACTTCGCTTTCGTTTCACAAATGGAACCTAAAAACCCTAAAGACGCCTTACTCGATGAGCACTGGTTTTTATCCATGCAAGATGAACTTAATCAGTTCAAGAGAAATGAGGTTTGGGACCTTGTCCCTCCTCTGCGAGGTCATCGAGTAATCGGCACCCGATGGGTGTTTAGGAACAAGTTGGACGAAAACGGGGTAATAACCCGAAACAAGGCGCGTTTAGTCGTGCAAGGGTATAACCAAGAGGAAGGCATCGACTATGAGGAGACTTATGCGTTGGTTGCCCAACTCGAGGCTATACGCCTTTTGCTTGCCTTCGCTTGTGCGAAAAACTTTAAGCTATTTCAAATGGATGTTAAGAGTGCATTCCTTAATGATTACATTAACGAAGAAGTTTATGTTGCACAACCTCCGGGTTTTGAGTCTCATGAATATCCTGATCATGTTTACAAATTAAAAAGAGCCTTGTATGGACTCAAGCAAGCCCATAGGGCTTGGTACGAGCACCTAAGCAAGTTTTTTCTTGATCAAGGGTATTCAAGAGGCAAAGTGGATACAACCCTTTTCATTAAACGTCAAGGAAAACATTTGATATTGGTACAAATTTATGTTGATGATATCATATTTGGGTCAACTAACATGAATCTTGTGAGAGAGTTTTCTAAACTAATGCAGGGGGAATTCGAGATGAGTATGATGGGGGAACTCACATACTTTCTCGGATTGCAAATTAAACAACTTGAGGAAGGAATGTTTGTGAGTCAAACGGAGTATTGTTTAGAACTTCTCAAGAGATTTGACATGGAAAATTCCAAAGCCATAGACACACCTATGCCGACATGCGCAATGAATAAAGATGAAAGTGGTAAGGATGTAGAGGTAAAGAGATATCGAGGTATGATTGTCTCACTTCTTTATCTTACCGCCTCTAGACCTGACATTATGTTTAGTGTGTGCATGTGTGCTCGATATCAATTGGCTCCTAAGGAATCCCATTTAAAAGCTGTTAAGCGTATACTTCACTACCTATCCGGTACTCCGAAGTATGGGCTATGGTATTCAAAAGGAAATGATTGTTCGTTGGTAGGCTTCTCCGATTCTGATTTTGCCAGGTGCAAATCGGATAGAAAAAGTACTAGTGGTACTTGTCACCTATTTTCAAACTCTTTGGTCAGTTGGCATAACAAGAAACAAGTTTTTATTTCCTTGTCAACCGCTGAAGCGGAATACGTTGCCGCCGGCAGTTGTTGCACTCAAGTCTTGTGGCTTAAGCAATAATTGTTGGATTTTAACCTCAAACTTGAACGTATTCCTATTTTCTGTGACAATACAAGTGCCATTAATATTACCAAAAATCCGGTGTTGCACTCACGTACCAAACATATCGAAATTCGACACCATTTTCTTAGGGATCATGTAGAGAAAGGAGATGTTGTTTTTGAACATGTTGACACTAAAAATCAACTAGTGGACATTTTCACAAAAACGCTAGCCACTGAACCTTTATTTCATATCCGACGAGAACTTAGTATTCTCGATATTTTGGATCGTGTTTCATAATATTACTTGTATATCGTTTTTAATCATTTATGATTATATTATTGTACATTTAACAAATTAAGGGTGTTGTGAGTACAATTGTATAATTCATCGAGCTACCTTTGGCATAAAGGTGATGTTGTTCCTTATCTCTAGGGATGTAAATGGATATCCATGGGGGCGGATAGTATGATATCCATGTCTGCCCCGTTGGATAAATATGATATCCGTATCTGCCCCATATCCATGCGGATATCAGTTAAGCGGATAATCCACGAGTTTTAAGGTATCCGCGAATATTTACAGATATCCATGAATAACTTTTTTTGTCTAAAATTATTTTTTAAAAATATATTTTTTCGCTCTCAATTTAACAACTAAACTTCATCATATTATTTTCATTCTTTTTTCACTAAAATATAATAACATTCAAACATAATATCCATACATTTCATTTTTAATAAAATAAAATTCATCATACCATATAATAATTGTTTAAATAAAACAAAAAGTAATAATGCAAATAGTTTTCATCAATCATTACAAAATTCCATATTATGCATTCCTTGCTTAACATTCATACTTTGGTTTCCTAGCTCCTAAATTAAAAGCTTAAAAGAAATATGAAAAGACTAAATTTCTTGGAAGATGTAATGACGTCTATAATAAATTAAAAATATTTAAATACTTTTTATAATTTATTAACGGGTATGGATATCCGCGGGTACGGGTATTATTAAACCCGCATCCACATCTATTAAATAACGGATATTTAAATATCCATTTATTTTATCCATGGATATCCATTAAGCTATCCACATTGTATCCGTGACGGATTATATCCGCGGATACCCACGGGCACCGGCTTTTTTGGCATCCCTACTTCTCTCTCTCTCTCTAATTTCTCGTGTTTACAAGTTGTATCACATGTTAAAAATAGTCAATATGACCTATTATCTGTATCATGTCTGTTTGATTGCTTGATAGTGGTGTGGCATTGTATTTATGTCTAAATTGTTGCTCATATGTGCATAAACATGAAAATATGCAAATTTTTCCTGCATGAGTCTACCGCAACAGGGTATGGTCGACGCACACAAGTAAAATTTTGAATTTCTCAATTTTCAAACAGTATGCATTGACGCACACAGAGAAGTAGTCGATACATCGCGCGAAAATTCTGATATTTTGGTTCAAAATCGTTCAAACCTCTTTTAAATTCAAATTTGGTCTTCTCATTAATTGTGTATTAACATAGATACATTGTTACTTGCATCTACCTCATGCCTATGTATCTTGTCCTCTCCTCTTCCCAAAACCCTACTTAGCATCTATAAAAAGGGGCAAAATCTCATTCTCTCCACACACCTCAAATCCTCTCAAACTCTTGCATTCTCTCATCCTATCTCTCCATTTATCCTCCCCAAATCATCAGCCATGGCTTCTAGAAGAAGCACCGGTAAGAGAACCTCAAGAGCATCATCATCCGGCTTCATTCCGGTGACAGCTGTGTCATTAGTTCCATCACCATTCACCGAGTATTTCAACAAGAACTTCAGTAAAAGGGCTGTAGTCAAGCAACATGCATACTATCGGCTCTCGGCGGAGCGTATGCATCTTGCTCATATCATCTCTCTTCTGGATTTTCAGGGCATCAACAATTTCTTGGAATGTAATGCGAAGTATATTGAAGATCTTGTGCGTGTCTTCTACATATGCATTCATGAAAAATTCAGGGGCTCTCATTCCACTCTCAAGTTGGTACTACAAAGGTTAGTCTAAATTCTACTGTTTGGAAAAAGTATTTCAATTTGGATCTTGATGAGGATAAACCTCTTTATGAGGTAACTGATACACATACAATGGCTGACTATGATTTTAAAACTGCTTTAAACTCAATGTTGAAAAGGCCATATCCACCTCATATTGTGGCTAGTGATGTGTTCCCAAGAACAATCACCACAGGCAATTTGAAAACAGGAGATAGAATTCTACAGTGGATCGTGGCACGCATTCTGTGGCCCAAGAAAGGAGGACTTTCTCGTGTAGAGCAAGCAGAAGTTCATTTAATGTATCATTTGAAAAAAAAATCAAGATCAACTGGCCCTACTATATTTCTAGTAGGATGTATGCTTTAAAAGATTCTGGTAGGGGGACTGCTCTCGCGTATGGCTCATTCATCCAAGAGATACTTACGAGTGCTGCGATTATCTTCCCATATTTTCCGTACACATCAATCACTTCAGACAAAGAGTTTTGTCAAAAAACTCTTTCTATGATGGGTTACTTCTGGTCACAAGAGCAAATGAGGTACAAATTCTTCGAGAAAGCAACTGCTCGTCGGAATGAAGTAGAATCCGATGAAAGTGATGAAGATGCAGAAGAAGAAGAAGAAGAAGAAGACGCAAACGATGATCAAGAGGAACAACATACTCATCAACAAATGGAAACTGATGAGTATGTAAATGAAAATTGGGTTCAATATACAACTTCAACAGAAGAGGAAAATAATCAAGGTTGGGGTGAGTGGCAACACACTGGATGGGCTACACTACATAAATATTATCAACCTCAACAATGGGGTGATGAAGCGCCTCCATATCCTCCACAACCACAATCTTCCGAGATTATCGACATGATGCGAGCTATGCAACTCGAACAACGCAATTTTATGCATGCTCAGGACGAGCGGTTTGCTCAACTCCAAAGCCAACTCCAAACACAAAATGAAAGGTTCAATACTTTTTTAATGGATATGAATACAAGGTTCGATGCTCTAGTTGCATCCTCTGAACACTAGGGGCAGGCCATCTCCCACAACATCAATCACCTAAATAGCGTTGTTGAGCAGTTTATCGATTTGGCATATCCATATCGCAACCCACACTTTTATGGGAGGGGACGAGGATACTAAATCATACTTGCATCTTATCATCTTTGTTGTTATTGTCATGTTTCTTCGTTTTGTTTACTTGTGCCAAATGTTTGCACTTTATATTGTCTTATGCCATTTTTGAGCTTCTCTTGTACTTTGGTTATTAATATATGATATGTTTATCCTTTGATATCTTGTTCATTGACAGTATTTTGTGTGAATATTCATTAATGATTGGTTATTATCTGTTGTGAATTTATGTGATTTGAACATCTAATTCTTAACCTATCTCTCTTTCTTTTTGATATTGTCAAAGGGGGAGAAGAGTGTGCCAAGCCAAGCCAAGACATTGGTTAGATACTTTGAAGAAGTGTAGAATTGCAAAAGGAAGACTGTGTGAATTGGGCATTAAGCAATGGGGAGGTTACTAATATTGCACGTTGCACATGTTGGTTTCGCACGTTTTGCCATCATAAAAAAGGGGGAGTATGTGAGGGAAAATTCTCATATACCATACATACTTGGGTTTCGATGATGTCAAAACGTAATCTATGGAAGAATCGGTTTTTCGGCTCTACCACCACAAGGCAAACGCGCATCATACCTCTCAAATATCTCTCTTGAGTGAATTCCATGTCTATCTACTTGCCATATTGAGTCCAATATATGTGGAAGATCATTGGTTATATCTAGAAGCACAAAATCCACAAAAATAAGTTTTTTTTGCAAATCTACAGGTTTTTGAGTCGACCACAGGTCGGCGCATGGTCAACGCATGGAAGAGTGCAAATTCCCACGAGTCGGCGCACACTGACCTATGGTCGACACATGCTGTTAAAATTTTGAATCAGTCTAAAATTGTAGGTTATGCGTCGACGCATAGCCCTGCTATGGTCGACCATTCGCTCGTTTCTGTAGTTTCTGAAGACTTTCCACTTTGTTTGAAAAGTGGTTAAGTCTGTTGGTTTTTTGAGTTACTATAAATATAATTTTTTGTTCATTTCTTCAACAACAATTGGAAACATTAAGTCAATTGTACAAGAACAAGAAAAGTGAAATAGGTACCCTAGTTCTCATCATCTTCATCCTCAACATTTCACAACACAACAATTCTTGATGTGCATTATGGTTTGTTCAAGGTGATAACGTCCGAAGCCGTCGACTGGAAATCCAGTTCGGGTCGAGTTTGGGGTAGGTTTTTCTTGAATAAAACCTTGAAGGTTTTGTCCTCCAAGATTCGTCGAATTTGGGGGGTTTTTGGTACAAATCGTCTCTACAACATTTAGCTGAGCGAAGGTGATTGAGGAACGATGGGTTCGGTCGATCTAGTAGCGACAATCAGTGAATTACGTAGGAGAGATTCAGGTTCAATTTGTTGGTGTTTGAGATCAGTCGGGCTGGGGTTTGAAGAACGTAAGGTTATTCAACAAAGGGACTGTAATCGGAGGTCTATTCACAATAATCGAAGGACTTGATTCAACTTGAATCAAGGAATAAGGAGAGAAAGCATCATCAACAACGAGAGAGTTTGTTTGTATATTTTGCTTGTCTATCTTTGTATAAACGTTTCAACTACAACAGGTGATATCTATATTATATTGAGCTCAATTCTATTATTAGTATCGAGGGCAGGCGTACCCCGAAGCGAGGACGGCGGGGGAACTGCCTCAACAAATCTTTGTCTCCTTTATTTTTCAACACTTTCATTTTTGCTTGATAATTGAGTAATTTTAGTATAAACAATTTTATCAAGTTAGCATTGGTTTGAGTAAGTGATTAACACTGTTTTTAACTCTAGTACAATAGTGTATTGTACAAGGAAGCTAGAGTCACATACTCAAGGAAAAACTCACTTGGAGTGCCTCGTACGCCAAGTGTTTGATAAATTGCCTACACCAAAATTTACTTGTATTATTTACATATTTTGGTTGGCATTATGTAGCACTGGAACTAGTCTTACTAATTAGTGATATTAATTAATTGATAGTGTAACTAGTGTGGTGATTCTATTTGCTCATTATCATTTCCATAAAGCTAGACGCATATCCGGTCTTCTAATAACGGTTCGTTATAGACGGTATTTTTCCACGGCCGCTTCCGCATATCAAATATTTTTAAAACCAATTTTTAATCGGTAGCGCCGACTGATTTTATAATTGGGATCTATTCAACCCCATTCTAGATCTGTGCCATTGTCTAACAAGTGGTATCAGAAGCACCAATTCACTCCATGCTTCAAGTATAACTTTGATACAACATGGCTAACGAACCTAAAGGAGCTTATAATAGAGCTCCCTTTTTTAATAGAGAAAATTACAGTTATTGGAAGGACTGTATGCGGGTGCAGATAAATTCCATAGATAGAAAAGTGTGGAATGTTATTCTCAATGGTCCAATGGAAATAACTATGACCAATGCGAATAATGAGATTGTGCCTAAGCCCGAAGCACAATGGACTGATGATGATGAAAAGAAATATAACTATGATTAGAAAGCCAAGAATATTTTGATCTCCTCATTAGGAGTTGATGAATATTATCGGGTTTCTCATTGTCTTACAGCAAAAGCTATGTGGGACTTATTGCAAGTCGCCCATGAGGGGACTAATGATGTTAAGCTAGCTAGAATCAACACACTAACACAAGAGTTCGATCTCTTTTACATGAAGCAAGGGGAAACCATTTTGGGCATGCAAAAGAGATTCACTCATCTCATCAATAGATTGCATTCACTAGGTAGGCCAGTGGCCAATGATGTTGCTACTAACAAAATTTTGAGATATCTTAACAGGGAATGGCAGCCGAAGGTAACCGCCATCAAGGAAGCAAATGACCTCACAATTTTGGATCTAACAACTTTGTTTGGAAATCTGCAAGAGCATGAACAAGTGCTCCTAAGCCTAGAGCAACATGAAAAGAAACAAAAGGAAAAAACAAAGATAGTTGAAAAGAAATCTATTGCTCTAAAGACTTCCTACTCAAAGTCTAAATCTAAGGAGCATAGTGATTATACATCGAGTGACGAAGAAGAAGATGACAAGAGTGAGGACATGGGGCTGTTCGTAAAGTGTTACAACCGCTACGTGAGAAAGAATGGCATCCAACACTCCGAGAAGAACCTTGTCAACTTCCGAAAGCAATCTAGGTACTCTAGAAATGATGACACTAAGGGGGAACAAAACAAGAGGATCATGTTACCGTCACACCCTAATTTTGACCGCGAGACCCCACCTCTTTTCGCGCAATTTTCTGTTGTTAGTCGACTTTATATTTATGTTTTTTTTCGACTAACCAACTTTTGCAGATGCAATGATCTCAAGTGAACCAGTATCCTTTCTTACGATTTCAAAGGCGGGGTCAATTGGGCTTTGATTCAATTTAAATATGAGGTTCTGTCGGTATCTCCTAAGCTTCAGTGTATACTCATGAAAAAAGGTGGACTTGAGTCTTGGTTTTATAAGGAATTTAAGTTTCCCTTACTAGTGCCTTGAAACGATAAGCGGTTAAAGATTGGAGTTGAGTTTATACAGAATAGAACTCAAGATTTATGAAGATTTGAGTTAATTCGCTATCTTTCTTCGCAACTCTAAGATTCAGAATTTCGAGATTGTAAGACGAGTTTAAGAGGAATAGACTTTAATGCCACCCTTAAACATTTATTTACAACTGGGTCTCGTCCAACGACAAAGTGAAGTTTTGAAAATTAAAGACCAATGGATATTCAATTGATGTGCAGGATGGTTGCACCGTTTTTTTCTTAAGCTTGACTTTGTTCATTTTACATTACGGGTTTATTGCAGTCATAAATCATAAAAACGTTTGGAACGTTAGCCTATTATCATGGAATATGGACTTACAAGCATAGTTAACCGCCCTTTCATTGGGTCAGCTTAGAGTATCAGTAAAACATAATGTTATTTTACAAATACTCGAGTGTTCAATAAAACTCCCTAATAACCAGAGATGGTGTCTACAAGACTTTGGTGGAGACAAAGTTACAAACATAGAAAATCTGCTGTAACAACCTATGGAGGTTATCTATCGAATCGAAGTACCGCCTACATAGCTCCCTTTGCGATGATGCAATATGGTTTGTTAGTGGCTTGCAGAAAATGGTCATGAAAAACACTAGTTGCTGTCGATAGTTGATCTCGAAGAGGCCTCCCAATATGGTGTAACCATCGACAACGAACCCGCACAGCCCTCGCAACATCTCGAATCCGCAGGCTATCATTCCAACCTGTCAAGCAAATCCAAAGTCAGCAGCTTACGTTTAAGTATTTAGAACCTGCAAAATGCAATCGATATTCATAATGCTGTTAAAGAAATGAATCACAATTTAAGAATTTGAAGAACTGGCCAGGACTAAGCAGTAATTTGTGGGTTGGTAGCCAGAGACCAACCGATGGACCTTTTCTTTCCAAATTGAAGAATTTTTAATCTACAACAATCAGATTCTGAGCAACACATAAGTGCTCTACATCTGCGACATGGTTTGAACTTGGCACAATCAAATTAGAGGCCTGACATCAGCAGAAGTTTCCCCCCTGCAATTGAATTAAGAGAAATTCTGAGCATGAACAAGGATTTACAACAAAACTCCGTGAACATCATTAATTTGATTTCAACACTAGAATAAATTGACCTAAATGAGGCATGTTTTAAGTTGATAATGCAACACATGTTTTGTTGAACATAATCCAAACAGAAAAGCTACTTATAAGTTACTCCCCTTCGACGATCTGCAACAAAACCAGAAGAAATCTTTGAGCAACTATACGGTTACAGATTCGAGAACAATTCAACATCACGAGACATGATTACCCTGGATATTTTGTTGTTTTCTTCTAGCAAGGGTATGGTTAGTAGCTGCAGCAATTTATAGAAGTTGAGTTGATCCATCAAACACCTGCATCGGTGTGCACGAGGTAAAACGCAAACGACAATGGTATAAAACGAAGCCACGGAGATTGAAATAATTTGAACCTTCGTACGGAATAGCAGATATGCGAAATCCTGGGAGAGTGCGAGAGCTTGGGCCTGTTTGTGTCATTTGTTTACAACACAAGAATCGGGACACATTCAGAGCACGATACAGAAGTCATACACACATACGAGAGGAGGTATCATCGCAGTAGCATATCGTTCATCGGCCGAAATTGGACTCCGCCCAATCATCATAGCAACGTATGAAGGCAGCATACTTAACCTTCCCAAGCACCTGTTCCATTACTACCAGAAACTCTTGCATTTTAAGCTTCCAACCACATAATTAACGTGTATACTTGAGGCTGGCTCAATAACACGGTTACAGCTGCCGCTTCTGGATGCCGGAGAAACAATGGGTGCATTACACAGTTGAAATCGCACCTGACATTAGAGAAAGTCCATTAAAATGGTGAACCATAAAAATTATTTCCAAAATAATAGCTAAACAAACCACAAACATGCTGAGTAAAATAGGGACCGCATCCATCAGAACCGACCATGACAAGCTACTCCAGTGAGTTAACATCATGTGTTTGGTGTGATTACAACACCAACTGTCAAAGTTATCCCCTGCACATATTCAGTAGCTGTCAGACAAGTAAAGATATTTGCTTCAAGGCATTTGAATTGAGCATTGTAATTCATAAACAGAAGATGATTTGTCACTTAAACCTTCATAACTGGAAAGCACCTCATGCTGAAGTCGAGAGTAGCTAACGCAGCCAGCACAAATTCCTAACTGCCAAGTTTGTTTTCCCCCACCTACAATGTTAAGAGCATGAAGGAAACGTGGTATGAGCAGTTGATACGAAAAATAGAAAGTTAACGGCAACGTGTATGATTGTGAGAAACCTTTGTTTATCTGTGGCAATTCGTGAGAAAGGAGATTGGCATTACCTTATGAGTACCCTTTGTTTCTAGAGACGCAACCATTGAGCCTTTCTTGTCCTTCCAGCTGCTGCTACTCTGAGCCGGAACCCGACTCAGTTTGCTCGAGCATGCCATGTTACCATCCTACAATTGACAAACAAATGTATTAAAATAGTAAAATAGGGAAAGAATCAAAATCAATCCTAAGCCGCATCAAACCAGAGCAAAGGAGTATACGAAATTAGACGGGGCAGTCAGTCGGCGCCTTTACAACTTTGAACCTGTTCTTCATATACCCAGCATAAATTCCTTCCTCCCCACCATAAACAATGCCTGTATGGATCACCAGAGTCCGCTGTAGAGATCGAGTGTTTACGATCTTTGTGAAGTTAATGTATCTGGAGAAGGAAATTGTTAGTTCCGCGCACTTTCAGATCAGTTGTACGGGCCATCTGAACACCGCAAGCATGTTCATAAAGATATTTTAAAACAACTCAAGGATCACAATTCCTCATATGAATGCTATATGATACTACAAGAAAATGGCTAAATCTGGAGAATTGGGGATCATGTTACCCTACAGGAAGCTTCTGATAAGTTTGCAGCTAAGATATGCCTTCTGATATCATTTGTAGACACCTGTTTCATCGAATTATACCACTGTATCAGCAACACAGTGCAAAGTATGGTTGAGCTTCTGGTCTGAGGTCCTTTACAAGCCACTTTTATGGAATTCGAGCTGCACCAATCCAGCATAAACCAAGGAAATCATCCCAACTCAGAATTCCTGCACGTATTCATCATTGTTTTAAGGTCAATAATCAATAGAAGATGAAAGAGGAAAGATTTTAAAGAGGGAAGTTTTCGTTTAAAGCACAAGACACTATAGAACACGGTCAAACATGAGGAGAACTGAGAATTAATCAGAATCAAAATAATCAAGACAGGTTTAGACATGTTTCAGCCAAAATGGAAAGGATTTTATTACCAGAAGGCCTGTTGACAATGACTCAAATTTCCTTCCAAGACAAGATCCTAACACACTGTTAATCTCATTTAAGATTGCAAGACCTGAAGCATATAAAAGGAGAGAGGATTAGGAATAATACACACAGAAAATTCACGCCCAAATTCACAGAGTAGAAATACATAGAAACCTAACAAACATCACGACAATTCATGAACCCAGAAATCCCAAACCAAACCCTAAACTGCTAAATCGTAAAAATCAAGAAACTCATCTTTCAATCTCGGAGCTTCCTCAGAGCCGCCATTCCCATCCTCACCCATCACCGTCGAAACTTTGAAATCCCTCATGCCGTTGCCGACACGAACCACTCAGCGGAATCCTGAAGAAAAGAACGTCCCACCGTAAGCTAATCTGGCTAAGTTTTATCTTTTAATTTAATTCATGTTTGTTGTGTTTCAGGAACAGAGAATCGGAGAAGAATGAGAGAGGGTGAGAAGGGGAAGCTTGGGCGACGAATCGCGATGGAGAGGGAGAAGAAAGGGGAATCGGGAATTCTAGGTTTTTTTTTTGTAATTTTATATATTATAATCTAGTGCTGCATACACACACACATACGATACACCCACGGGATCACCACCGCCCATCGCCCATCAAGCGGTTCTCGACCGCTCATCCACGGTGAACCTTCGTACACCTGCTTACACGTGATCCAGCGCACCACACTAGTTATTTCCCTAACTTGCAATTTAACCTACTAATCACCATTTTAACGTTAATTAAACCCATCAAACCTTTTAATTAACCTATTTGATTAATAATCATTTTAACTTAATACTAATTCAATCAATTAATTTAATAAATAATCATGTCTAACCAGCTTTTATTTCATTCACCAATTTAATGACATTTTGTTAGATAATAGGTAATTATTCAAAACCTTTTAAAATAACCTTTTTTATTAATAACCTAAAAACATTTTAATAAGGCCTTTCTAACTTTTTAATAAAACCAACATTTTATCATCCTTTTTATCTAAATAAATCACATGGACCTTTATCTAAAACCTTTTCGCTAATAAATTTAATTAATATCACTCGAAATAATAATAATAATGATGATAAAAATAGATAATCAAATAATTTCCCTTAAATCAACCTTTCCTCATAAAGCAATCCGCTTAAAATCAATCAACATCGTAAATCCAATTCAATCGTGCACGCTTACACCTTACACAATTCACTCACCTACACCTTAGCGCTTTCATGCGTGTGTATGGTTTTACTTTCTGCAATTTATCTTTCGCAATTTACCTTTATCGCAATTTACTTTCCTCGCATCGCATTTCGTCCAAAGGAAAAACCTACACATGATTCAACAATTGTGTGTAGTGCATATCATTTGCATCATTCTCCCACATGATCCTTGATCCCATTCAAGTCGATCTATTAGGACAGATCCTACCCTATAAGAAGGACCGCTCTTTATCTTTACAACATAGAAAAAAACAAAACAACTCAATACAACAATTATTTAAATACAATAGAGAAATAGATGTTAATCATCTTAAGCGAGATAGAATCTCCACCCCACATCAATACAATCAATACCGTAGGGACTTTTCCTTAAGAGAGATAGAGGCGTACCTCGTCGATCTATATCCGAGTACTTGAGCCCTTCTCTTAAGATGATGCAAAGACTATTTTCCTACAATTTGTGGCGGTTAAATCTCCCTTAAAATGACAAATCATCTCTTCTCCTAAAATCAATCAAACAGCTACCCTAGAACCCGTAGGAACTTTGACCACAGTTAAAGAACTCCTCAAACCCTTTAGGGGAACTACAGATACTCTGATTCCACTCTCGTAAGGATATGTAGGCATAAGATGCGACATCTTATCGAGTATACTTAGAAATAAACCCCTAGGTCTTTTATCCCTTAAGCAGATAAACACTTAGCAATAAACAAACATAAAACAAGAGGTTCCTGTAGAGTACTACAGAAACTTAGGATGCTAGTACCTTCCCTAAGTTTAACCAACCCCCGAACCTATAACTCTCTAAACCTTGCATTTGCATTGCATTGTGGGAATTTCGATCTTTATCCCTTCCTTTGGACAAATCAAAGTTCGGTTGCAAATGAATAAGATTCAAACTAATCAATAGTTTGGCATCCGAATTTCACCGTGACAGAAATGGCGAATTCACTGTGGAAGCTTTTGTGGGTTCCCCTATCTTGTTTTATTTACTTGTTATATATTTGCTTATCTGTTTATTTGTATAATTGTTTAATTGTTGCTTTTGGGTTGTGATCCTTGAGTGGTGAGACAAAGTCCTACACCCGGACTTGAGTGAACTTAAGATAGGATAGTGATATGTTCGACGAGGCTTATAGGGAGTGAGTCCCGACTAAGTTGACTTGAAAATCACGCTCAGTTGAGACCCTTTCAAAAATGGTTCAGTTGAACGAGTAATCGTGAAGACTTTTACTATTTTCGATTAGAGTCTATGATATTGAGGACCGTAGTTACCTTAACCCCACTTTGGCCTTTATTAGGATGTAGCGCGGGACTATGAGGGAGTACACCCGAAATAGTGCTACGCGATGCTACACTCAAAAGAAGTTCTCTTGAGAATATTATTAACCACCGAGTTAGTTGGAAAGTTGATAATATCCGAAAGATGGGCTAATGACTTTGGGAACCTCTTTAGAACGTTGTTCTGCAAGTACAATCAACCTTTAGTCCACAACCTTTGGGAATGGGTATACCTTTGCTCCATGTTCGTTGCAAACCTAAGGTCTCCCTTGTTTGTTTACATTTGTGTCCTTATGTGCTTACCTGTGTTTGTTGCATTCATAAAGCATCATATTGCATTGGTTTCACGGAATCCCGAGTTTATTTATAAACATTATAGAACCAATAGGGATTACAAAAAATATTTTTGAAATATTCTTCTAAGAGTCCTAACTTGGATGACCTAAGGAAGTTAAGGGCGTCAATCGAAGAATCAAGCAAACTCAAAAAGGAATACAAGAGACTTCCATAGAAGTTCAAAATACCTTTATTAATATTGAAGATCCAAGTAAACAAGGGCTTCCTCCCTTATTTTCCAACAAGAGATAGAGGATTTATTTTCCTCTATCACACTACTCCTTTGAAGACTATTATGGACCACTTATTTTCAAGAAGGTCCAAGTGGAAGAAAAAATCAACAAGCGCGATGAAGGACTTCCTTAGGAATTTTTCTAGCTTTTATTTAGCTATTATGTTAGGACTCTTATGAGAATATTCATTTGTAATCCAATAAAAATGAATTTTCTTTGGATACTCCGTGGCGTTTATAAATACTTGAGTTCCATAAAACATTCCGTTTTGCATTCTTGCACTTTTGCATTTCGCATTTTGCGTCAGCATAGCATCCTTTGCATTCCGGGGGGTCTCACTCTTGCTTCATCTTCACAGACAGGCTGAATCACCAGTATAACACTCGAGCCAGTCGACGTAAAAAGATGGATCAATTGGAACAAGAGAACAGAGTGCTCCGTGACGAATTGCAATCCTGAAGGAAAATCTGGAGAGGTTGAATAGTTTAGTTGAAGCTCTGTCCAACCAGTCTGCACTCAACAATCAAGAAGTTTAGAGGACCGTTATCTCCGAAGTAGTATCAACACCGATCCAAGTGGTGTCCACTGTTGCTGAAGTGACCTACAACATGCCGCCAGGTTTCCCGTGGGGGATGCCCCCTTATTTCACTCCGGCCGGTTATCGTCCACCTGTTCCCGAGGTCCCTGCCAGGACCACTGTTCAAGCCATTCCTGCAACTACTACTGTAATGACTAGTGCACCTCCACATGTAAATGCTACTCCGTATGTGCTAGACGAACCAATTCTCCATAGGACACCCAGCAAAACTGTGGGTTTTGAAGAGAGGATGGATGGTTTTCAAGACCGATTTTCCGAGATGCAGAAAGAATTAAGAGCCCTTCGTGGGAAAGAATTGTTCAGCAAAAGTGCTTCTGACTTGTGCTTGGTTCCGAATGTCAAGGTTCCACCGAAATTAAAGGTCCCTGATTTCGAGAAGCACAAAGGAAATACTTGTCCTCAGAGTCATCTCATTATGTATGCTAGAAAGAGGTCTGCACAAACCAACAATGACCAATTACTCATCCATTATTTTCAAGACAGTCTGACAGGCGCTGCACTCAGATGGTGTATGGGATTAGATAGTGCAAAGATTCGAACTTTCAATGATTTGGGTGGAGCCTTTGTCAAGCAGTATAAGTACAATGTGGACATGGCTCCTGATCGTGATCAGTTGAGGGCCATGTCTCAAAAAGATAAAGAGAATTTCAAGGAATATGCTCAGCGTTGGCGCGAGTTAGCCGCTCAAGTCATACCGTCATTGGAAGAAAAAGAAATGACCAAGATTTTTCTGAAGACTCTCGGTCCATTCTTTTATGAGAAAATGGTGGCAAGTGCACCTAGTGACTTCACCGAGATGGTAAACATGGGCATGCGCTTGGAAGAGGGGGTTCGTGAAGGAAGATTAGTCAAGGAAGGGAGTGTTCCCAATAATTCTAAGAAGTATGGGAGTGGTTTTATGAAAAAGAGAGAACACGAAGTAAGTGTTGTACAACAGGGACGATCTAAGAGAGGGTATCCGCAGCCGCAACATCAACAAAATCAACAAAATCGGAGTCGTGTAGACAGAAGAGCAGACTTCGATCCCATCCCGATGATATACGCTGACTTGTTCCCATCTTTGATTCAAAAGGGTCACATCCAGACGATAGCTCCGCCTAAGGTACCCAAGAAACTCCCGTATTGGTACAAAGCTGACAAATTTTGCCTATACCATCAAGGTGCCCCAGGCCACGATACTGAGAACTGTTACGGTTTGAAGGCAGACGTTCAAAGGTTGGTTAAAGACGGAATTTTATCCTTTAAGGGTTCCATTCATAATGTGCAAGATAATCCGCCACCTCAGCATGGTTCGTCCTCCGCGAACATGATCCAAGGTTATTCGGGAAGCTCATATCAATATAGTGCCTGAAGATGAATCTGAAGGCGACATATCAGACGATTCTGCAAGCTTCTCCATTCCATACAAAGGCTGAATAAAATCCTACGAAGAGCTCATCAGGGTGTTTTCTTATGCGTATTTCATTTCTTTGATTACAAGCATGTTTGGCTTATATGGTTTGTGTATTTCGAATAATTAATGCAATAAAATGTTTGTCTTGAAGAAATCCATTCGTTTCACTCGTAAAATATTTTTCATAATTTATAACGCCTATTATACCCAATTCTCTCACTTTGGTGAATAATTGGAGGGAGGATGATGAAGTAAAATGCAGGATCTCTCGCTGTATGCTTTTGAATAAAAAACTTACTGATGATGTAAGGCATATGTTTCGAACCTCCTAAAACATCATAAATAGTCAACCCTTCTTTTAAGCCTTGAGAAAGGAGCTGTTTTTTCTCTCCCAAATCAAAACCTCGTTTTAACCTGGGGCAGGGCATCAAAGATGAGCATCTTTCAAAAATTGGGTGGGCACAAATATACTTTGACCCTTTATTCCTCTGCTTTACAAATCATAAACTAAACCCATATATATAACCCATAAAGTCCTAATTGAAGTAAGGTTTAGTTCAAAAGCATACTCGACAAAATATCGTTTCCTGACTCCTATGAGCTATGCTCAAATTTAGTATCTGCCTTATAAATAAATTTAATTCATGTCCTAACTAGTGATTTCGGTCACTAGTCATGATGATATCTTTTTCAAAAAAAAAAGACTCCTTCGAGACAAACATATATGTTGTGTTAACAGTTTCAGAATTAACATTTCTGACTTGCTATATTTGCTTGATATCTTAGAAAGATTATGTGACGACATCACCGGTTAAAATTTTAGGACTATGTGGACATGGGGCAAGTTGTGTCCAGTTTTCTCACCAATACGATTTTGACTTCATCTATAACACAAGATTGAAGACTCAGTTATACCATCAATCAGGGGCAGTTACGTCGAGATTCGGTGATCTCTCCAAGAGTTTGAAAACAGTGGGGCATTTGGACACCATGTTTTCTGTAAAATCCTCTCGAGATGACTTTGTGACTTGGGGCATCTGAAAAATCAAAGACGGTTGTGACAACTCTGTAACGAATATCCTTAACGCAAGAAAACCCAGTTGGTGACCTGAGAATTCCCAGTAAGCTGATTAGCTTCACCTCTCCAGCAAAGCGGATGTTTATTTCATCCCCGGTCGAAGTTTCGACTCCAACATTTTCAACAGCTTTGTTAACCCAGGTTTCCCCATATGAAGTGGATATTTATTCCATCCGTGGAAGTTCTCCAGGCAACGTCTGATCTGTGAAGATTTGGTTTGAGTGCCCTCCACCTGGGATGCTTTTTCATCTCCGTTTTGGTTATCATACGCATATCATATAGATAGATAGCATGGCATATGCATTTTTCATCCTTTTGTTTGCTTGTTCTGTCACTCTAGCTGTGTTATCACCAAGTGACTGAGTGTGTCTTTTCCTTCCAAGTAGAATTGTTAGCCCTAGGCAGAAAGAGCACGATATTTTCATTTCCCCATGAAGCTTGATCCTCGTGGAAGACGATTGTTTTAGTTAAATATCATTTGAGTTCATACCTCAATGGTCGAGTCTTGTTTGATAGCTTCTCTTCGGCTATTTTCCAAAGTGAACTTCGGTCCTTGACAATCGCATTGGTAGACATCTTCGACTTTTGAATGTGGATTAAGTGTGCATTTATTTCGCACTTAACTTCCCAGGAAGGGTTTTTATGAAGATAACTATTGAAGATGGATATTTCTCCAACAATATTATCAGAGTTCCTCGACAATTTGCATCCAGATTGTAAGCACTCCTCTTTGTTTGAGCAACTCGGTTTGATCAGGATTCCCTTCAAAACGACAAATGACAGTCTCTTCAAGACAATCTGTCCATCCCCAATGGATTTATCAGGATTATCAATTCATCAAAAAAGGCATTCCTCCAGAGATCTACCAGAGAAATGCGTCGAAGATATTACAAATATTTCTCTTTAGTTGAGAATTTACACTATAAGGATACATATTTTACAGCTACAACAAGATGCTCCTCAGGAATGTTTTCCCCAGCGAGTCCATCACACAAGCTTATTTCCGACAAAGGGCACCTCTTCCGAGAAGTTCGATGAAGTTTATTACAACTAGTCTCTCTTTATTTAAGAAGACATATTTTGCTAATCAACCGGTCTACATTTCTTTTGAAGATCCCCGTTGAAGCTTTACAATCTCTAGTACATTTTGTTTTTGGTCAGAAACCTTGGCTTAGGTTGCCATATGTTTGGTAGTAGGTGATCTCTCCGTCTTTGGGTTATTACTTTTGCTTAGGATATCATATGTTTGATAGTAGGTAATAAATAACTCAATACAACAATTATTTAAATACAATAGAGAAATAGATGTTAATCATCTTAAGCGAGATAGAATCTCCACCCCACATCAATTCAATCAATACCGTAGGGACTTTGCCTTAAGAGAGATAGAGGCGTACCTCGTCGATCTATATCCGAGTACTTGAGCCCTTCTCTTAAGACGATGCAAAGACTATTTTCCTACAATTTGTGGCGGTTAAATCTCCCTTAAAATGACAAATCATCTCTTCTCCTAAAATCAATCAAACAGCTACCCTATAACCCGTAGGAACTTTGACCACAGTCAAAGAACTCCTCAAACCCTTTAGGGGAACTACAGATACTCTGATTCCACTCCCGTAAGGATATGTAGGCACAAGATGCGACATCTTATCGAGTATACTTAGAAATAAACCCCTAGGTCTTTTATCCCTTAAGCAGATAAACACTTAGCAATAAACAAACATAAAACAAGAGGTTCCTGTAGAGTACTACAGAAACTTAGGATGCTAGTACCTTCCCTAAGTTTAACCAACCCCCGAACCTATAACTCTCTAAACCTTGCATTTGCATTGCATTGTGGGAATTTCGATCTTTATCACTTCCTTTGGACAAATCAAAGTTCAGTTGCAAATGAATAAGATTCAAACTAATCAATAGTTTGACATCCGAATTTCACCGCGACAGTTACACCTACGGAAAGACCAGACACTATAAACCGGATTGTCCTTTAAACAAAAAAGGCAAAGAAAAAGAATCAAATAAATCACATAAGAAGCAATCAAAGTCGAGGAGAGCATATATAGCTTGGGAAAGTGATAGTGACTCCTCCGAGGAGGAAAGCTCAAGTGATGAAGAGGAATCCGTGAATTTGTGTCTTTCCGCTCACCAAAAGAACAAGAAAAAACAGGTACGACATGCTAAATATGATAATTCCTCTAACATGTCTCATTTTAAATTACAAGTTGCATTTAATACCTTGCATTGTGAAGCTAAAGAAGCCTTTAAACGGGTATGTAACCTATGAAGACACATGTCAGGAGACATATCCCTCTTCATCGACTTCGTGGCAAATAAGAAAGGGTATGTAACCTATGAAGACAATAATCGCAGTGCAATACTTGGTAAAGGTAGTGTAGGTAACCCTTCTTCCACTACTATATCTGATGTATTGCTTGTCGATGGTCTTAAACATAATCTAATTAGCATTATCCAATTATACGACAAAGGATACAATGTATCATTTTCAAAAGAATGTTACAAAATTGTGCATAATGATGAAAAGAAGGGTATGTTTAATGGCCTAAGAGTGAACAATGTCTATATGCTATAATTGAATGAAGTATCGTTAACAAGTGACAAATGTATCATGAAAATGAGTGAAGACTCATGGTTATGGCATAGACATTTAGCACATGTTAACTTTGACTTGCTCAACAAGGTAGTATCCAAAGATCTAGTACTAGGTCTGCCCAAAATAAAATTTACAAAGGATCACCTTTGTGATGCTTGTCAAATGGGAAAACAAACGAGGATCTCTTTTAAATCTACAAATATCATTTCAACTACGAGACCTCTCGAGCTTCTCCATATGGACTTATTTGGGCCATCTAGAATTAAAAGCCTAGGTGGAAACTATTACGGTTTCGTAATAGTGGATGACTTCTCTAGATTCTGTTGGACTATCTTCTTGGCTAGCAAGAGCGATACGTTCGTCGCCTTTGAAAGATTTGCTAAGCTTTCTCAAAATAAATTAAACACAAACATTGTGTCAATTAGAAGTGACCATGGAGGTGAGTTTGAAAATCATTTGTTTGAAGAATATTGCAGTAATCATGGAATTGATCACAACTTCTCCGCTCCATGTACTCCTCAATAAAATGGGGTTGTGAAGTGCAAAAATCGTATTTTAGAAGAGTTGGGGAGAACAATGATCAATGAAAGTGGATTACCTAAATATTTTTGGGCCGACGCCATAAGTACGGCATGTTATGTTTTAAATAGGGTGCTCATCCGCCCCATCTTAAACAAAACACCGTATGAACTTTTGAAAGGGTGCAAGCCAAATGTATCTCACCTACATGTTTTCAGTTGCAAATGTTTTATGTTGAATAATGGAAAGGAAAACTTAGGCAAGTTTGATTCCAAGGCTAACGAAGGTATCTTCCTCGGATACTCTCAGTCAAGTAAAGCTTATAGAATTTACAATAAGAGATTACTTACCATCGAAGAGTCTGTACATGTAACTTTTGATGAATCTTATCCGAGATACGCCGGAAAAGGTAGTGTTGTTCATGGTGCAGGTACATCTACAGAATACATACTCAAAGGTGTCGAGTCGGGAATTGATCAACCCGACCAAGCCAAAATTGAGGAGGAGAAAGATGATCGCTATGAGGAAACCGAGGAAGCTCATCCGTCTACAAAAGATGATCTCCCTCCAGCTTGGAAGTCTTCCAAAGACCATCCAATCGACAGCATCCTCAGTGATATCTTAAAAGGAGTTACAACTCGATCTAAGATAAGTAATTTTTGTTATCACTTCGCTTTCGTTTCACAAATGGAACATAAAAACCCTAAAGATGCCTTACTCGATGAGCATTGGTTTTTATCCATGCAAGATGAACTTAATCAGTTCAAGAGAAATGAGGTTTGGGACATTGTCCCTCCTCCGCGAGGTCATCGAGTAATCGACACTCGATGGGTGTTTAGGAACAAGTTGGACGAAAACGGGGTAATAACCTGAAACAAGGCGTGTTTAGTCGTGCAAGGGTATAACCAAGAGGAAGGCATCGACTATGAGGAGACTTATGCGCCGGTTTCCCGACTCGAGGCTATATGCATTTTGCTTGCCTTCACTTGTGTGAAAAACTTTAAGTTTTTTCAAATGGATGTTAAGAGTGCATTCCTTAACGGTTACATTAATGAAGAAGTTTATGTTGCACAACCTCCGAGTTTTGAGTCTCATGAATATCTCGATCATGTTTACAAATTAAAAAGAGCCTTGTATGTGTTGCACCCCAAAATTTGACCAACCTCTTTTCTTAATCTCTGGCTTATGTTTCATTGTTCTAGCATATTGCATCGCATAGCATTTTGCATTTACAGGGGATCAAGTGTTTGTCTGTGTACCACCCAAGAGGAAAGTCTTTATTGGTTTCGAGCTCAAGCAAAGGTACTGGTACAAACCATCAGAAGACTGTCAAGGGGTCTATAAGGTCTTATCACTAGTGTGAACATGAGGTAGAAGTTTGTTGAATACCTCAGAGGTTTTAGTGAAGTGGAAGGGTTACTCAGTTCATTTGCACAATGCCCAGGCCAAAAGGGTTGGAACTAGGGTTTCAATTTTAATCAGGATAAAATTTGTTTCTTGAAGCAAACTTGTTCCCATGGCCCTCCATATGCCCTAAGGTGTTCGAGGATGAGAGTTGGACCATCACTTTTAATCAGAGGAGCTTCAACTGATCAGTTGATTAAAAATCAAGAGGTTTGGAGAAAAGTCAAATGTGCAGTGAAAAAAGTCAACTCTTGACTTTTTGAGGTCAAGATCATGATCCTTAATTTCAATATGACCAATGGATAGAATTTGATCAAGAAAAGTCAAGGGAATCATAAAAAATCAAAGGTTGTTGAAAGTTGCCATTTTGGGATTTAGGGTTTTAGAAACCTTCCATTTTTGGAAAGTTTTATGTTTGGGACACATCTTCAAGGCCACTTTTATTCATGATAAAGGTTTCAAATGAACTTTTGGCCAACATCAAAGTTGTTCCTTGTATCTCAAGCTTTCTTTTGAGTACCAATTCATAGTCATATGATATATGGAGCTCATGTTATGATCAATCAAAGTTGGGGATTTCAATGATTTCAAAATTGTTAAGTTTGAATAGATTTTTGCACCACTTCGCAAGCCAATTTTCATCACTTTCTTGATGTCAAATGAAACTTTGTACCAAATGAAAGTTGTAGAGTAAGAATTAAAGATTCAAGTTAATCAATAGCTTGGTATCACGATTCTCACCGCAACAAAAATGGCGACTTCACTGGGGACATCCCCTAAGAGGGTTAAGCCCACCTTGTTTATATTTGTGTTTGCTTAATGTTTGCTTGCTTTTATGCTTGTATATTTGTATATATTTGTACATATATCTGTTTGTGCCTGGGATTTGCTGTGTGCAGGGTTGTTATCTTGAGTGGTGAGGAAGTCCTATACCCGGACTTGAGTGCACCTATGATAGGAAGGTGGTATATTCAAGAAGGCTTATAGGGAGTTGATTCCCGACCAAGCTAACTTGAGAAACCACCACTCAGTGGAGGCCCTCTTGGGAGTATTTTTGTTGAACAAGTATTCGTGAAAACATTACTACTTTCAACCTAGGAGCCCGTGACACTGAGGACTTTTAGTTACCTTTTACCCCTACTTGGCCTTTTAGGACGTAGTGCGATGGCTATGAGGGAGTATTCCCGAAGTAGTTGATACGCGATACTACACTCAGACGAGACTATCTTGAGAATATTATTGATTTCCAAGTAGTTGGTGTGTCGATAATATCCGAAAGATGGGTCGAAGACTCTGGGAACTTTGTTAGAACCCGTTGTGCAGGTGCTTTATCCCTAGTACATACCGTGACCTCATGTTGTGATCTCAAACCTTTGATCCTGTTATGTGTATTTTGTATCCCATCTTGCATCGCATTGCATTGCATTTGCATCTTTGCATGGTTTGTTGCATACCTCTGTTGGTCCAGTCGCTCATCTCCAGCTGTCTTCATCTTCCAGTGTGCCGTTGAGTCGTCAAACTGATTCCTCGACACTGATATCGGACTAGAGCCAACTATAGACGCAAGATGTCATAGCAAGAAGTACACAATGCAGAAATCCAAATGGAGATTGATGAATTGAAATCAGGCGTGACTAAGCTCACCGAGATGCTTCAAGTCTTGATGGCCAGAGGAGAATCTCAAAGGACCTTCATTTAGGAAGTTTCAAGTGCTGATCCTGCTCCTGTTCAATTGCCGCCTTCAACTTAGCCAGAGTTTAGTTTACCTCTCAACTACTCTCCACCCCTTGCATCTACTGCTATGATCGGTCCAACTATTAGACCTCTTTTTCAAGCTCCCGTCTTTACAGAAGCCAGACCTGTGGTCCATATTGTTGCCCAGAATGGCCGAACTCCCCTTGAGACTCCTTTCTTTGACTACAATGTTGCTAGTGCTAAAGGAGAAGACCACGAAGATTTTGTTGAGCCTGAGATTGTCCGTGAACAATTTCAGAATATAGACAAGAGACTCAAGGCCGTCGAGGGTACTAATTTCTTCAATGTTGATGCAAACAATATGTGTTTAGTTTCTGGTCTCGTTATGCCTGCTAAGTTTAAAACTTCTGAGTTCGTGAAATGCAAGGGTCACTCATGTCCAAGAGCCCATCTGATCATGTACTTCCGAAAGATGGCAGCCTACACCAACAATCAGAAGCTGCTCATCCACTGCTTTCACGATAGCTTGAGTGGTGCTTCTCTCAAATGGTATATGAACTTAGAGTATAACAGCATCCACTGCTTCCAAGATCTCGCCAACGCTTTTATGAAGCAATACAAATACAATTTGGACATGGCTCCTGATCGCCGTCAACTTCAAAATATGTCTTAGAATGAGAAAGAGTCATTCAAAGGTTAGAAGAAGGGTTGAAAAATGGTAAGGTATCCAAAGCCGCTGAATCTTCAAGTGATGTAAAGAAATCCTTTTGGGCCTTCCATAAGAAGAAAGAAAATCAAACCAACGCTGTCATGGTTGAAGTGAGAAATCCTCGACCCCAGCCAAGGTATAATCACTCTACTATTGCTGTCGTTACTGCTGCTGCTGCTCCACGACCAGCTCAGACTCCTCAACGTCCAACTGTTGGACAGAACCAATATCGAAATAGGAATCAATTTGATCCTATTCCCATGACATACACAGAACTTTATCCTGATCTGGTTCAACAAGGGTTGATCACTATAAAGGCTTTGCAACCTCCTCATAATCCTCCTCCAGCTGGATTTAGGACTGATCTCCATTGTGCTTTTCATGAGGGTGCCCCAGGCCATGATTTGGAGCATTGTTATGCACTAAAAGCCAGAGTGCGTGAGTTAGTTAGAACTGGAATCCTTGATTTTAAGGATAGTCATCCGAATTTCCAGAACAATCCCTTGCCAGTACATCAAAAGTGAAGCTTCAGACCGACTTCAGCAGGTTGTCTTCCTAAACGCCAGTGTTTCAGACAAGACGGCTCATTCTTGTTCTGATTTAGTCACTAGGTCTTTTTTTTCTCGTTGTTTGTAATTTCCTTCATTTTGTTTAAGTTGTTTGCCTTCAAATTATGTTTGTACTTTTGTGTTAATGAAATGAGCATTGCAACTTTTGATTCAATTCATTTTGTCTAATATTTGCATCTTTATGCTTTATCTTTTAAAATATGCACCTTTTGTTCAAACCTTTTAACATGCAAATATTTGATGGAGGATGATGAAAACGGTATACCCGTAAGTGGTGTCAGTATGCTTTCAATCAAACTTTGTTGACGATGTAAGGCATTGTTTCAACTCCCAAACACTGGAGAAATAAGGAAGATAATCCCTCGTCAACCCCTTCGAGCCTAGAAGTAGGAGTTTCTTTCTTTACAAAAAAACTATAATCTTAACCTAGGGCAGGGTAGTTCTCAGTTAAATCGGTTGTTTGTTCCATCAATACACCTTTCATATAAAGGTTGAATTCACAAATTTTCCTTCGCACACAACAAATAAGTGTCGAAGATGTTTTTCAAGCCAAAATGCCAATGATGGTTCACCGTAATCAGTAAAGCCAGACATTCACTCTCTTTCTTTCAAAAAAATAAAAAATAAAATCAAAAGAAAAAAGCCCGCTAAGTCAAACCCTATGAAAGGGACTTAAGCAAAACTGGGGCATCCCGCTGACTGTAGTCTTTGCAAGAAACAACTCAGGCAAAAGTTAGGGATGATAAAAAGAGGAGATCTTTAAATCTTCACCCTGAAAATCCTCAATAACCAAATGTTGTAAAGAAGCAATGACTGCCATCTCAAGGGTCCTTGGACTTTTGGACCATCATCATGGCTATAATCAGTGCAATTCCTATAGGAACATGAGTGCATATTCTGAGTTAGCTGAGCATAGGACTGGAGATCATCACGTAGATTGGGTGGGCACAAATAAACTTTGAGCCTTTATCCTTTGTTTCTTAAACCGTGAACCAGACCACATTACAACCCTTAAAAGACCTAAATGAAGCAAGGTTGTTTTGAGAGCATACTACAGCAAGGTTGCGTAAACTGACTCCAAAATATCTTTGTAGATCATTTGTTTTGGCATCATACCTTTTTGCTTTACCTTTCATGTTTAAGTGTTTTGAACCACCGTGTTCTGACCAATGACTCATTTATGTTGCATCTTTCGAAAATGATTTTGATTTCAAAAGTTGCATAAACTTTGCATTACCATGTTTGTATGAATACTTTTGTTTGCAAACTGGCTTTCCTCTCAAGGAATTTTCAAACATTGAGAAACTTGGTCGGTGATCCTTTCAGGGGCAAGTTCCTTTTACATCCTGTCTAAGAATCAATTAAATATTTGTTCAAGGCAAGGTCTTCTCAAATGTGGTTTATCCAGAAGATATTTCAAGACTCAGACTGGGGCAAGCTTTCCAAGCACCCAGCGAATCAGTCATTTTCAACATCAGACAAGCTAAAGCGATTATCAGTTCATCTACATCAGACAGCCAATCTGGGGAAGTTTACTTGAAGAATCCCCAAACAAAACGAAAGTGATATCCGTGTTGAGGAATCAGTTCTCCGGTCTTGTCTTCTCACCAAAAGAGTCGAGCCTTGTCGTCTTCATTTGCATTTGCATTTGATCATATACCATCTGCATAATTCATATACATATGCATAACATGAGTGTTTCATCCTCATTTGTATTTCTCCCGAGGTCGTGTTTTATCCACGTCTTACCTTGTGGTCAAAGTCCAACTCACTTGGCACCTACCAAACAGATTTTTGTGTCGTGTCTATCTGATGTTCTTCCAGATATGACATTTCTTATCCGATTGTTCTTCCAGATATGTCTGTTCCTATATACATCCAATACTATTCTCAGATACTATGGTTATACCTTTCATTCAAAGCCATTATTGGATGTATGGTTTCCTTTTATCCAACACTATTCTTGAATGTCACCTTTGTTTGTCTCTCTCTGATGTTTTTCCAGATTGAGTCTTTGTTCTGATGTTCTTCCAGAACTTATCTGATGGTTTTCCAGATATTTCCCTTGATTCTGATGTTTTTCCAGAATCTATCTGATGTTTTTTCGGATATGTTTCTCTCTCTGATGTTTTTCCAAATTGAGTCTTTATTATGATGTTTTTCTAGAACTTATCTGATGGTTTTCCAGATATTTACCTTGATTCTGATTTTTTTCCAGAATCTATCCGATGTTTTTCCAGATATGTTTCTCTTTCTGATGGTTTTCCAGATTAAGTCTCTGTTCTGATGTTCTTCCAGAACTTATCTGATGGTTTTCCAGATATTTATTTCTCTTTCTGATGGTTTTCCAGATTGAGTCTCTGTTCTGATGTTCTTCCTGAACTTATCTGATGGTTTTCCAGATATTTATTTCTCTTTCTGATGGTTTTCCAGATTGAGTTTATGTTCTGATGTTCTTCCAGAACTCCTTTGTTGCTTATCTGATATTCTTCTAGATATGTCTTCAAATCTTTTCCCGTACATTTAATGCACTTCTAAAATGTTTCAGATATACCTTCAAAATATATGTCTTCAATGTGCTTCTTTGATATGTTATGGAGTTTATTCGATGTTTTTCCGAATATCTCTGGTATATTTCAGAGTACATTCGATGTTCTTCCGAACATCTCAGATGTTTGTTTCTATGTCCCTGTTATATTTCTAGGATTTCTACTCACCTCATTCATTGATATTTTGAATGTTGTGACTCTTTTCCATCCAGTTCCGTTCATGGATGATGTTTGTTGTTTCCCCAGTCTGTCGGGTCCCGTGTGAGTAATTACTCGTCATATTGTCGTTCTTTTATTTTTGCTCGTGGGTCTGCATTTTTCTTGCATCATAAAGCATCATTTAGAATTCATTGCATTTCAGAACTTGTCCTTTTACATACCGTCCGATCTAAGGGACAAAATTTCTGGTTTGCTATATTTAAATACCTTTCACTACGATTCTATGAGGATTATCATCTCTCATTGCCATCTGGTGAAGATATTTAAATAGGGGCATCTGTTGCACCCCAAATTTTGACCCCCTTAAATCTTCATCATCATTTTAGGATCATACTCATTTGTTTATCTAACCTTAACCTATTTCAAGTTTGTCCTTGTTAAGATACAGGTGAATTAGGGTTCCGTACAGTCAGGAATTGAGGTTTCGACGGTTTAATCAGTCAATGTATTGGATTGATTATCCATGAAACAAACCTCTACATCAACAAAATATACTCCATTAGGTTAAACATGGGTCCAATTTGATGTTGTCACACAAAGATCAGGAACAGTGCAGTTCAGGATCCCCGATTAGGGTTTCTGATCAGGAAAAGTCAATCGTGGTTTGACTTTTGATTTAAAAGGTGCTTCAATGATGTAATTATGGTCCATTAAGCTCATATGGCTTAGGGAAGTCTGTTAGAACATAGATTGGTTCTTAATAATATCTCTATGTTTTGATGATAACTAATATGAAATTTTGTATTTAAGAATTATATACTCTAAAATTTGCTTGAGAGTTTTTACTGCAGATAGTAAAGGAATTAACACTCCAGAAGCAAATCAGAATTGAACACAAGAAATTAGCTAGACTCTGAAGCGCCAGATGCATTCATTAGAAGACTCTGATTGCTGCCAACAGAAGATCCTGAGCGTAGCCTTCAGAAGATTCTGAAGCAGAAGCTCCAGAAGGATCTGAAGCAGAAGCTCTAGAAGAATCTGAAGCAAGTCAGAAGCATCTGAAGCAAAGAAGAATTTTGTATGAAGAGTTTTTCAAAGCATAGTTTCTACAGAAGATTCTGAAAGTACTAAAGCTGCCAGTACTGAAGTTCTGTCTCAAATATGCTCTGATCTTAAACACGCTGAAAGCACACCTGCTGCAGAAGACTCTGATTCAGCAAGACTCTGATTATCATTAGAAGACTCTAACCCAATTAGACTCTGATGAATTTGCTGAAAACTGAAGAAGAAATATTCAAAGAATATATTTGTTGGAGTGAACCAAACGTCTCTTTCCTTATTTATGCTAGACACAAGAACACAGACAAAAAGGATTTTTCTGTGCTTTCTTCTTCTAGGAAAGGTCACTTGATGTGAAGACAAAAAGGCTCAGACCTTTTGGACACTCTTCTCAACGTGAAGTCCACCTTGGATCAGCTGCCTATAAAAGCAAGACTTCACCAAATTCTTCAGTTGATGTTTTGTTGAAAAGAAATCAAATATTCAAGCTCTCATATTATTCATATTCATTCTAAGAATTTATTTCTTTGTTCTAAATAGTTAAGTGAAAAATAACAGTTGTGATAAAGCTTTATAGAAGCAATCTTAAACACTTGTATTGATTTTACATTTGATTGTAATCCTTAAGAAGATCCAGTTAGGATCAGTAGTTCTTGAGAAGACTTTGAACAGTTGTTCTAAGTGTTAACTATTGTAATAAGTTGATTTAATAGTGGATTAAGTCCTTGATTGAGAAAGGCAAATCACTCTAGGAAGGGTGGACTGGAGTAGTTGAGTTCAACGAACCAGGATAAAAATACTTGAGTTTTTATTTCTAAGTTTTAATCTTTCATACTTATTCAACCCCCCCTTCTAAGTATTATCTCACCTTCAGTTGGCATCAGAGCTCCGATTCTGTGTGTGCTACCACTTAACAGTGACAATAAATATCCAGAGAGAAATACTTTGATATATATTTAGTTGTTACTATGGCTGATAATACAATGTCTAACATTAACAACAAATATGAAGAAAGGGACAGAATCAACACCAAACCCCCTATGTTTGATGGGGAGAAATTTGATTATTGGAAAGACAGAATTGAAAGTTTTTTCCTTGGATATGATGCTGATTTATGGGATCTGGTCATAGATGGATATGTTCATCCCACAGATGGGAATGGCAAGAAGATAGACAGAAAATCTATGACAGATGCTCAGAAGAAAGAATTTAGAAATCATCACAAGGCCAAAACAATATTGTTGAATGCAATATCTCATACTGAGTATGAAAAAAATACAAACAGGGAAACTGCATTTGACATATTTGAATCCTTAAAGATGACTCATGAGGGAAACTCTCAAGTCAAGGAAACAAAGGCTCTGGCTCTGATCCAGAAGTATGAAGCCTTCAAGATGGAAGACTCTGAATCTGTTGAAGCTATGTTCTCCAGATTTCAAATACTTACAACTGGACTAAAGGTTCTGGACAAAGGATACTCTACTGCTGATCATGTAAAAAAGATCATCAGAAGCTTACCCACCAGATGGAGACCTATGGTGACAGCGCTGAAGATGGCTAAAGATCTGAACAAGATCTCCTTGGAGGAACTGATCAGTTCACTAAGAAGTCATGAAATAGAACTTGAGGAAGATGAACCTCAAAAGAAAGGTAAATCTGTAGCTTTAAAATCTAATAAATCTGCTAAAGCATTGCAGGTAATAGAGGAAAGCTCTGAAGAATCCTCATATGAAGATGAAGATGAACTATCCATGATGTCCAGAAGAATAAACAAACTCTGGAAGCATAAAGGAAAGAAGTTCAGAAACTTCAGAAAATCTGATCATAGAAAGGAATCTTCTGGGCACAGAAGATCTGGCAAGAAAGAAGTTGTATGCTATGAGTGCAAAGAACCTGGGCATTACAAGAATGATTGCCCCAAACTTCAAAGAGAAAAACCCAAGAAGAAGTTTGACAAAAAGGAGAAGGTTCTGATGGCAACATGGGATGACTCAGATGAATCTGAATCATCTTCTGAATCAGAAGAAGAATGTGTTAATGTTGCACTGATGGCTAGCACAGAAGATCAGGAGGAAGGAACTTCAGGATATGAATCTGATTCTGAATCTGATTCTGACGCTGAAGAGGTAATGGCTAAACTTACTAAAGAAGAACTTATCAAAGTGTTATCAGAAGTTCTGAAAATTTATAACAATATTAAGCTCAAATACAAGAAGCTGAAAAGCAGTCTTGAATATGAGATTAATCTTCTGAAGATAGAACTTGTTGAGCAAAAAGGAATTAATCTGAAAATAAAAAATAACTTTGAAATAGCTCAACAAGAATCTGAATCTGAGACTAAGTCATGTGAAAACATTTTAGAAAAATATGACTCTAGCTTTCAGAGATTCCTTACTAAGAGCATAGACAGAAGCAAGATGGCTTCTATGATTTATGGTGTTAGTGGGAACAACAGAAGAGGTATTGGATATGAATCTTCCTCTAGAAGTAATCCAAAATCTGTTGACAAACTCTTCATCAAGAAGACACCTCTGTACTCTCAATTTAAGTTTGGTCACTTAAATGACATTAAACACACAAGCTCTGAGAAGAATACTTATGTGTTTAAACCCAAGAAAAGTCAGAATAAACATTATGTTGAAAAACAGAAGTTTAGACAAACCTACAAACCAACTAATCCTAAAGGACCCAAGAAGATCTGGGTACCTAAGAGCAAAATAATCCCTGTTGGAGATGTTCTTAGCAGCAAGGTCAGGACCCCAGTCATGGTACCTGGACTCTGGATGCTCATGACACATGACAAGAGAAAAGTCTATGTTCCAAAGCCTGGAACTTAGATCTGGAGGTGACGTGAAGTTTGGAGGGAACCAGAAAGGCAAGATCATTGGATCTGGCACTATTGGAAATGGTAAACTTTCCTCTATTACTAATCTTTTACTTGTTGAAGGGTTAAAGCATAACTTATTGTCCATAAGTCAATTAAGTGACAATGGTTATGATATTACCTTTAATCAAAAATGTTGTAAAGCTATTAGTCAAAAGGATGGCTCTATCCTATTTAGTGGTAAGAGGAAAAACAACATTTATAAAATAAATCTTTCAGAACTTAAAGTTTAGAATGTTAAATGCCTCTTGTCTGTTAATGAAGAGCAATGGGTCTGGCACAGAAGATTGGGCCATATTAATATGAGACGTATATCTCAGATTGATAAACTTAATCTTGTCAGAGGACTTCCTAATCTGAAGTTCACCTCAGATGCTCTTTGTGAAGCATGCCAAAAAGGGAAGTTTTCAAAATCATCTTTTAAATCAAAAAATGTTGTTTCTACTTCCAGACCACTAGAATTACTTCATATTGATCTGTTTGGACCAGTGAAAACTGCATCCATCAGAGGTAAGAAGTATGGATTAGTCATTGTTGATGACTATAGTAGATGGACATGGGTAAAGTTCTTAAAACACAAGGATGAGTCACATTCTGTGTTCTTTGACTTCTGCAAGCAAGTCCAGAATGAAAAAGATTTCAAAATTATAAAAGTCAGAAGTGATCATGGTGGTGAATTTGAAAAAAAATATTTTGAAAAATATTTTAATGAAAATGGCATTGCTCATGATTTTTTCTGTCCTAGAACTCCACAACAAAATGGGGTTGTAGAGAGGAAAAACAGAACTCTGCAAGAAATGGCCAGAGCCATGGTCAATGAGACAAATCTGGCAAAACACTTTTGGGCAGAAGCAATCAACACAGCCTGTTACATTCAGAACAGAGTGTCTGTAAGACCTCTTCTGGAGAAGACTCCATATGAACTGTGGAAGAACAGAAAGCCCAACATTTCATATTTTCATCCTTTTGGATGTATTTGTTATATGTTAAATACTAAGGAAAATCTGAACAAGTTTGATTCCAAAGCACATAAGTGTTTCATGCTTGGATATTCTGAACGCTCTAAAGGCTACAAAGTATACAACACTGAGACACAGATTGTGGAAGAATCTATTCATGTCAGATTTGATGATAAGCTTGGCAATAAAAAGCCAAAGCAGTCTGAAAACTCTGCAGATAAAGAAGTAGTCTTCACTGATTCTGAAGTCCCAGAAGCAGACAAAGCTCAAGTGAAGGAATCAGAAGCAACGCCAGATGCTATTCCTTTAACTTCTCAGATGAACAATCTAAACATTTCTGAAGAATCAACTGTTAGAGGATCATCATCCAGAATTAAAGCTTCTCATCCAGAGAATGTCATTATTGGAAAGAAGGATGATCCCATCAGAACAAGATCATTTCTAAGATCATCTGAAGCATCATTATTTGGACTGGTGTCAGAAATTGAACCATCCTCTATGGATGAAGCTCTGCAAGACAATGATTGGATTATTGCCATGCAAGAAGAGTTAAATCAATTCACCAGAAATGATGTATGGAATTTAGTTCAAAGACCACAAGGATTCAATATAATTGGAACAAAATGGGTTTTCAGAAATAAGCTAAATGAGAAAGGAGAAGTTGAAAGAAATAAGGCAAGGCTTGTAGCTCAAGGGTACAGTCAACAAGAAGGTATTGATTACACTAAAACTTATGCTCCAGTGGCAAGGTTAGAATCTATACGTCTTCTTATTTCATTTGCTGCACAAAATAACATCACTCTGTATCAGATGGATGTTAAAAGTGCCTTTCTGAATGGTATTATAGAAGAAGAAGTTTATGTCCACCAACCCCCTGGTTTTGAAAATGAAAAATTTCCAGATCATGTTTTCAAATTAAAGAAATCTCTGTATGGTTTAAAACAAGCTCCCAGAGCTTGGTATGAGAGATTGAGCAATTTTCTTCTGGAGAAAAATTTCATCAGAGGCAAAATTGACACAACACTCTTTTGTAAATCAATTAAGAAAGATCTTCTAATTTGTCAAATTTATGTGGATGATATAATATTTGGATCTACCAATACTATGCTGGGAAAGGAGTTTGCTACATGTATGCAGGCAGAATTTGAAATGAGCATGATGGGAGAACTCAGATTCTTTCTAGGAATCCAAGTCAATCAAACTCCAGAGTGCACTTACATACATCAGACCAAATATGTTAAAAAACTTATGAAGAAATTTAACATGACTGATAGTAAGCTGGAAAAGACTCCCATGCATCCAACTAGCTCACTTGGCAAGGAAGAGGTAAGTAAGAAAGTAGACCAGAAGCTCTATAGAGAAAATCTGATGATTTCAAATTAGTTGGATTCTGTCATGCTGACTATGCTGGAGACAGAGTGGAAAGGAAAAGTACTTCTGGAAGTTGTCAATTTCTAGGAAGAAATCTAATCACTTGGTACAGCAAGAAGCAACCCACAATTGCACTTTCAACCACAGAGGCAGAATATATTGCTGCTGCTGGATGTAGCACGCAGATGCTCTGGATGAAAAGTCAGCTAGAAGATTATCAAATATTTGAAAGTAACATTTCTATCTTTTGTGATAATACTTCTGCTATATGTTTGTCTAAAAACCCCATTTTACACTCTAAGGCAAAACATATAGAAATTAAGCATCATTTCATCAGAGACTATGTTCAGAAGGGAATCATAAATTTAGCCTTTGTTGATACAGATCATCAATGGGCAGATATTTTTACAAAACCCCTTGTTGAAGATAGATTCAAATTTATTCTGAAAAATATTGGTATGGATTTTTGTCCAGAATGATATTTGTCAGAAGCAAATTTTTACAGATGCAAAAATGCCTAATGCTCTGAAGTATTTCTTCTGACTGCTTATTTATTTTATTAAATTTGTTTTGTGAAACTCTGAACTAACAATCCTTAGAGGATCTGCACGTTGGTTAACATTTCATTTCTCAAGAGAATTCAGAACACATGCAAGCAAACACGTGTCACTCCAAATCTGCAAAGGTGGCGTGTACACTACTGAAGAGACGTTTGAGGTGAAGTTTGAATAGTGAAAATCTTGATTTTCCCCCCAATTTGTCAGAAGCAATAAATGCTTGAAATGATTTTTATTCCTTTCATTTAATGCTTTGTTCAAACGTGCAAAATCTGACTGTTTGTATGCCTACTTGTTTTAGTATAAATACATCTCTTCTCTTCACATTCACACTTTTCACATCTCAGACATTTTATGCATTTCCATCTTCTCTTCTCTCTGCATAAAAACCCTAAGCGTGTGACAAAACCATCTACAATGGTAACTTCATCATCAACTGCTGCACACTTTCAATCCACAAAAAAGAACTTTACTCACCCCTGTTGAAAAGCTGGAAGTTCTGTGTGAATCAATGGTGGAATTTGATTCACTTGCTGAGAATGGTTTTGAGTTTCGTTCCATCATAGGTGCTCAAGGATGGGTGAAGTATTTTGATAGACTTTTTGGACCAGTTTACCCCTTCTTGTGAAAGAGTTCTGTATCCATGCTTCAGTTTACCCTAAGTTTATCTTATCTTCTATTCTGGGAAAAGATATAATAATAACAGAAGATCTGATTAGAAAACTTATTGGCTATGAGGAAACAGATGGAGTTTCACACTTGCCAGCTGGGCGTGTGGATATGGATGAAGTGTATGAAGAAGTGATGACTGCTGGACAAGCTTCTAACAAGTTCAAGGATCTGAAGCCTGACTACAAGATCTGGGCTAAGATCTTCATGGGATGCATTCATCATAGGAAGTCAACAAACTCTCCAGACTATGTCAATAATGAACAGCTTTACTCTATGTATTGCCTCAGTCAGAGCACCAAGGTAGATCTTCCATATATCCTCTTTATGCATCTTTGGAATCATATAAATGCCTCTAGAGAATATGTGCAAGAAAAAGGACAGAAGATCAAAACCTGGATTCCTTTTGGAAGGTTAATCTCAGATCTTCTAACTGAGAATGGACTTCTTACTGCTCTGTACGCTGCTGGAGTTACAGAGGAATTGGAATTCATTTTGGGAAAGCCTCTGAATGCCAAAAGTCTTCAGAGACTTAAAATAGTGGATGAACTCACAACAGCTCCCAAGAAGCTAAATATTTCTGAACTGAGTAAGAAGAGAACTCCTATAGATGATTACCCTCTGTTCTATGCTGAAGAACCAAGGGAAATTGTTGTAATGTATATTGATGATTTCAAGAAAGAAGGAAAGCCTATTCCTGCAGACATTATAAAGCGAGCAAGACAACCACTGCCTGTTGTAGAAGAAGAAGAACCACCAAGAAAGAGGACTCAGCCAGAAGCAGAAGCTGCACCTGTTCAGAAGAAGATCAAGATTGCTGAGAAGCAACAGAAGCTCCTAAAGAGGAAAGAATCTGGAGACACTCCTTCTGTACTAGCTAAAAGAATCAAGATCAAAGGTACTAAAACTTTTGTATCTTCTGCAAATCCTATTGTTTTAAATGATTCTAATGTTAAGTCTATTCCAAAACCACCCTCTACACAAAATACATCTGTTACTGCTCCATCTCATGTTTCTACACCATCACCACAAAAATCTTCTAATCCAATTTCCATTTCACCACAAAAACAATCATCTGTTCCAACACCAATAACAACAAAAACAATTCAAACTCCAAAAGTCTCTGTACCACAAACAATTCAACCAAAAATTCAAATCAAACAATCTGTACCACAGAAACAACCATCAGAAAAACAACCCACAGAACAACAACAAACAACAAAACCATCTGCTCAACAAAAACCCTCTGAACCATTTAAACAAAAGCACCCACAAGAAAAACAACCAGAAAAATCATCTGAAACCCTACCAGAAAAAGCCTCTGAACATCAACCACCATCAGATAATCCACCATCCAAATCATCTGAACCCACTGCATTTGTACCTGTTATTTTTGAACCTACAAAAATAACATTTGTTCCAGTTTCATCTGAACCAATAACAATTTCATCTGATCCACCTACCTCAGAACACCCATCAAAACCCTCTGAAATTCCTTCAGAACCAACCAATACTTCTGAACCCAACATTCCTGAGACAGAAGTTCTTGATGTCACACCACTAAAAACTGTGTTTCAAGTATCTTCTACCTCCTGCACACCAACCACCTCATCAAACTCCTCAGAATCTGACATTCACCCAGATTTTCTAATCTCTCCTTCTCACAGAGATTCTGAAGTAAACCAACCAAAACCTCCTGTATCATCAAAAGTTCCTATTCCAGATCTTACTCCCACACCCAATCCAGCATCTGAAATCCTAATTCCAAATCCTAACCCAACATCTAACCCAAGATCTTCTATCTCTTGTGCACAATTCTCATCCCTATTTCACAATCTTGCTGATGGTTTCAAACTCAAAGATTTTTATGACAGAGTTGAACCATCTGACCCTATCACCCCTCTGAAACCCAAACTCACAATCACCCTACCATATGTGCTTCTCACCTATATATAATCCATGTCAAATGTAGGTTCATTAGCAACTATATCATATTCTGCTAAATCTGACAAAGTTGTTGCTTCAACTATACCAATTTCATCTGATAAAACTGTTGCTTCTGATGAACCTCCAAAATCTGCCTTCCAACTTTACTCCAATAAACCCTTTGATGTGGTTCCCTATCACACCAGAGCAAAACCAAATCTGTTAAATGCTTTAAACAGATCCAAACCAGAAAAAGCCCCTGAAATTCCTTTCATTCCATACTACCCTCCTCCTCTGATCCCATTCAGAAATCCATTTTTCCACCTACTCCCCAACCAAAACCAATAACACTGGAGACTCTGTTACATCCCAAGCCTAGACTTAATGTTAATCATTTATTTCAATCTTTTTTGCAAGGAATACAGTTGTATTTAGGTACTGTACAGAGGAAGTGCTCAGCAACAATGGATGCACAAGAATTTGATGTCATCTGGAATGGATTCATCAACAGATTCAACTCTGTGGCCTTAAATCTGAAGAACATATGTTCTGATGATGCGAAGCTCAGATTTGCTGAAGCTGCAAGAAATCTGTTCTGGACTGTCAAGAGATCTGAACCTTTGCTCCTTACAGATGCTCCTCCACCATCAGAAGAAACTACTGAACCTGCATCTGAAGATAATCCTTTGGCCATGACTCTGGTAGAACTTCCTTCTGGCTCCAATGCTCCAGACTCTACAAACCCTATGGAAATTGACTCTGTTCAAGCTCCAGAAAATGTTCAACCTTCATCATCTGAGATTAAGAAAGAACATCCAGATTTTGAGGATAAAATTGCTGCTCTGGAAGCTGGTCAATCAGAGATCAAGTCTTGGATGGCCAAACAGGATAAGAAACCTGAAGACATGACTGAGTGGATGACAAAAAAGGATCAGAAGAATGAAACAATGGCTAAGTGGATGTCAAAACAAGAGCAGTCCTCCTCTGAGATCACGGATCTGTTGAAGATGCTTTTGTCAAAACACTCTTAGATTTTCATTTTTTTTTTCATTCTGATGTTTTTGCATCTGATGTTTGCTTATGTACTTTTTGATATATCTTCTGATGCATGTACTATTGATCTGAACTCATTGAATGAATCAAGTTTTCTCCACTAAATTATCTCATTTACCGTTTCCTTTTATTTGTCTTTTTAAATTTTTTACTTTTTGCTTATGACAAAAAAGGGGGAGAAAATATAGATCTGAACTGTTTAATTTAACTTCACCAGAATGAAACTTCAGACATATCTATTCTATCTAACATTTAATCTGAGTATTTCAGAACATTTGATAAGTGCACTCTATAAAAGAAACTCTGAGCCTCTCAGATCATTTGACTATTATCAAACTCTGAATCTGAAATTTGCAAGACATTCTGACTTTCAAATGTTAAAAGAACAATCAAGATCTAACTCTGAAAATTACTCAAGAAAAAAGGGAAGTTTCTATTCCTTATCTGTATTTAACTCAGGGGGAGATTCATCATCTCAGGGGGAGTTATAATTATTATATTTACTATTAAACAAAATTTCTGATGTTTTTGTCATCATCAAAAAGGGGGAGATTGTTAGAACACAGATTGGTTCTTAATAATATCTCTATGTTTTGATGATAACTAATATGAAACTTTGTATTTAAGAATTATATACTCTAAAATTTGCTTGAGAGTTTTTACTGCAGATAGTAAAGGAATTAACACTCCAGAAGCAAATCAGAATTGAACACAAGAAATTAGCTAGACTCTGAAGCGCCAGATGCATTCATTAGAAGACTCAAATTGCTGCCAACAGAAGATCCTGAGCGTAGCCTCCAGAAGATTCTGAAGCAGAAGCTCCAGAAGGATCTGAAGCATAAGCTCTAGAAGAATCTGAAGCAAGTCAGAAGCACCTGAAGCAAAGAAGAATTTTGTATGAAGAGTTTTTCAAAGCATAATTTCTACAGAAGATTCTGAAAGTACTAAAGCTGCCAGTACTGAAGTTCTGTCTCAAATATGCTTTGATCTTAAACACGCTGAAAGCACACCTGCTGTAGTAGACTCTGATTCAGCAAGACTCTGATCATCATTAGAAGACTCTAACCCAATTAGACTCTGATGAATTTGCTGAAAACTGAAGAAGAAATATTCAAAGAATATATCCGTTGGAGTGAACCAAACGTCTCTTTCCTTATTTATGCTAGACACAAGAACACAGACAAAAAGGATTTTTCTGTGCTTTCTTCTTCTAGGAAAGGTCACTTGATGTGAAGACAAAAAGGCTCAGACCTTTTGGACACTCTTCTCAACGTGAAGTCCACCTTAGATCAGCTGCCTATAAAAGCAAGACTTCACCAAATTCTTCAGTTGACGTTTTGTTGAAAAGAAATCAAATATTCAAGCTCTCATATTATTCATATTCGTTCTAAGAATTTATTTCTTTGTTCTAAATAGTTAAGTAAAAAATCACAGTTGTGATAAAGCTTTATAGAAGCAATCTTAAACACTTGTATTGATTTTACATTTGATTGTAATCCTTAAGAAGATCCAGTTAGGATCAGTAGTTCTTGAGAAGACTTTGAACAGTTGTTCTAAGTGTTAACTATTGTAATCAGTTAATTTACTAGTGGATTAACTCCTTGATTGAGAAAGGCAAATCACTCTAGGAAGGGTGGACTGGAGTAGTTGAGTTCAACGAACCAGGATAAAAATACTTGAGTTTTTATTTCTAAGTTTTAATCTTTCATACTTATTCAACCCCCCCTTCTAAGTATTATCTCACCTTCAAAGTCCACTCAAGAAGTTTCAAGGCCTCAGAAGACCCACGACACCAACAGTCGATTCAGAGGTTTTCGATCGTTCGGTTCGTCTGACTGAAAAGTCAACCCATTGACCAACAGGGTTTTAACCCAAAATTGAAGCCAAATATGTTCCCAATATAATTTAATATCTACTCATGAAATTTTGTGACCAATTGATCAAGAATTGAGAAGTAACCGAAAAGTTGGGGAATTAAGGTTTTGAAAAGAGCAAAGCCATAACTCCTTAACCACACAAGGGTTTTTGACCTAGTTTCAAGAGGACTGAGTTCCTAAAACAAACATAAATATTGTATTACCTAATTGTGGCTTTCTAAAAAGTACAAGTATGTTCCATAACTCTTCCTGGTTAGAGAGAACCGAGGTCCACAAGTTGGCAAAAACTCGCATTGGCAAAACCAGGTCAGCATGAGTTTTTTTATTCCAAAACCTCTCCAAATCGATGTTAATCAAAGGTTAAGCCTCATTTATGATGTTTATATTGATAATGAACATTTTTACATCAATTCCCATGAAAATGGCACAAAGATCAAAGGAAATCATTATTTAATGCAAGTTGCAAAAGTGAATAGTGAAGAAAGAGAAAAAATGTGGCTACCCTTGTCAAATCATCAACTTTAATTCAACAAATCATCTCCTATCCTATCAATCATGATTAAAAAAATCTATGGGGAATGGAGAATATCTTAGTAGAGTGGCTTAAAGATAAAGATGAAGATTGCATTGGAAAACTCAAAGATTTTCATGATGGAAAGTTAAAATTGGCAATTTGCTTCACTTTTACCCATACCTTGATCCAAGGCTTTTGGCTATAAATAGAACTCACTTCCTACACCATAAATACATAATTTTCATGCTAGAAACCAGCTAGAACTCCATTCCTTACACAATCACAAGTTCTTGCAAAATCTCATTAAGTTTCCAAAATCCCTCAAAATCTACTTGCAAAACACCTTTCAAAACCATTTCCAAACTTCTTCCAACTCAAGAAACACGTCAAACACATCAAATATGATGTATTGAAGCTATCCAAATCACTTCCATATTTATGTAACAAGGTTCTAGTGAGTTGGTCTTTGAAATCTTTGGATTTTGGAGATTTTCCTTCATTTATAAGGCATTTCGTCCACTAGCTTGCTTGGAGGTTGTTTGGAGCATATATTCATCATCCTAGGCACATTTGCAGATCTTGAAAGAGCTCTCAAGATCTCTGGTTTTCTTATTTCTTAAGCTTGCTTCAAGAGATAAACCTAAACCTCATAAATGTGAACTTTCTATTTGCATTTCACATGCTACTATGACAGTTTTTAGGGTTTTTACCACGATGTTCTTAAGCTTTTTCAACTTGTAACTTGAGTTTTCTTGTGAGATTGATATTGTATTATTCATACATGTTTGTTAACATGTTTAAATAATAAAATTTGTTTGATTCATTGTCTTACCATGTGCATTTTATTCTTTTTATCATTTAGATTTTTATGTTTTGTTCACAAACTTAAAAACCACATAACTTCTCCATTTTAAATCATTTTTAAGTGGTTCTTTTTGCAAAATTCTTGTGTTGTAACATATTTCCATATAATGTTTAAAGAATTCTAAAAAATCCTATTTTAGAAACACTTTTCATTGTGAGCAAGTTATAACCCATTTTAGGGTTTTCACCCTCCTATCTCTCATTCTTCATTTCAAAACTTTAATTCCATTTGAGTTTAATTTGAAATTGACATGAACTTGGCTTGTTAGCTCCCTTTGAACTTGAGTTTGAATTTCAACTTTGCTTGTAAGCATTTAAGTGGTTCATCTTTAAAAAATTTTGACTGTCCCCATAAAGTTTTGAATCTTTTGCTTACATTGTTGTGACATTGTTTGGTTGTTTATACTTAATTGTCATCAAATGTATGATGTTTTCTTATGTGGTTACATATGATATCTTTTACCTTTACCCTTTATCCTAACCTTATGATCTGAGTCGCCGTACTCATGTTTAGCGTCTCGCCGTGGACATTTTCTATCATAATTTGTAACTTAGTTTAGAGTCGCCGCACTCTATATAAGTGTCTCGTCGCAGACATTTACTTTCCCTTTGGAACCTTGACCACAGTCAAGAGTTCCTCACCCCTAGATAGGGGAACTACGAACGCTCCAATTTCTCGATGAGAATACGTAGGCACAAGATATGACGTCTTGGCGAGCCCACTAACCAACTTCACATTTTTCCAACCTTTTCTTTCTCCCTCACTAACAACTAACTTCCTGTTAACATTTACAACTTAGAATTGGAGTTGTCGTGCTCTATTTAGTCGTCCCGCCGTGGACATTCCCTTCTTTTCTAACTTAACCTTAGTTTAGAGTCGCCGCACTCTATGTAGGTGTCTCGCCGCAGACATTTACTTTCCCTTTGGAACCTTGACCACAGTCAAAAGTTCCTTACCCTAACCAGGGGAACTACGATTGCTCTGATTCCATTCCCGTTAGGATACGTAGGCACGAGATGCGATGTCTTCGCGAGCAAACTTTGTACATACTTTATATTTTATATCTTTACCCTTAGCACATTTCCTTCAGCAAGAAAACTTTAGCAAACACAAATATTAACAAGAGGTTCCTATAGATTACTATAGATGTTTAGGATGTGAAATACCTACCCTAGGCATAACCAACCCCCGAACCTTTAGATCTCTCTTTGCTTAGCTTTAAACCTTGCTTTTTAATTTACATTTTTATAGGTTTTTCTTTCTTTAAACGTTTCCTTTCTGGATAAATTAAAGTCTGGTTGTGAACTTAAGAATTAAAGATTCAAGTTAATCAATAGTTTGGTATCATGATTCTCACTGCAACACTAGGAGCTTCAAAACTGTGAGTTTTGCTGCTAGCTTATTTTGGAGGCTGCAAGAGGTAAGCATTACAAAACCATGATTTATTGCATCAGTAGCATTAAAACATGTGCTAAGTTCTGTTTTGGTGTTGGTTAACTGTTTTGAGTATGAATATGCCTTTAACATATGTTATCCATGTATTGTGAATGATGAGTAAGGTTCTGTTTTGAGTTGGTTGGTTTTGTCACAAATGTGTTGATTCATGTTTTGGCTAGGTCATGTGTAGAAATATACAGTTGTTGTATGATTTGTGTTGTGACTGCTTCTAGAGCCTTATTTAAGGCTGATGCTAGAATTTGTTTGTAAATATGCCAACACTTATGTTGCGAGCCTTTTGATTCTTCATTTGATGGTTGTGTTCCTGATTTGGTTTTGGGTTAGGGTTCAATTTTAGCATCATAGGTTGTAGCTTAGGCTTTAAGCTTTGGCCGGTTAGGGTTTGTTTCTTTTTTTGGCAATGGGTGGCTTGTGACCGGTTTTTCTATCATGAAGGATAAGTGAGTTTCCTCAGCTTTGTGCAGTTTTCCCAAGTTGGTTCTGTTTTGGATATTGTCTAGCTGTGGTGTTGAACTCTTGTTGTTGCTAATCATTAGTAGCCCTTTTTTTTTTTGCTTTAGTGAGGTTTTGTTTGAATTGAGGTTGTTAAGGTTCAATGCTTGATAGTGAGGTTCTGTTAGTTGGGGCTGTTATTGATTTGGTTGGTATGAGCTAATGTTGGCTAGTTTTGAGAGGTAGGCTTGGAGCAGTTTGAGAGAGTTTTAGTTTATGTGCTTTAGTAGTGAGCTTTGTTGTGTTTAACTTGAATCATTGATTGGAGTGTAAATTTGGTTTTGCCTAGCATTTTATGGTGTGCAGAGAACTGTTGTACAAGCTTGCACAACATTGTTTTTGAACTTTGGGTACTTCTTGGTTCATGAGGTTGGAACATGGCTGCAGAATTTTGACACATAGAGGCCGACTTTGGTCTCTTCCAATCTCACTACTGACAGGTTTATGCCTTACACTAGGCTTGTTTTGGGCGGGCTGTTAGAGGCTAGAGGGATAAGGCTCATCGAGTTTCCCTACTATTTTGTTTTTGCTGTTTAAAGGTTGTTTCCTTGTTTCTGGGGAACTCATTGCAGGTTGAGTTTTCAGGTCTTGTTCGCATTTCAGGTCTGTTGGCCATAGATCTGTTGGAGGGTTTCTCATTTAGGATTCAGATTTGTATTTAAGACTTACTTGGAAGCAGTTCAAGTCTAGACTGAGGTGGGTGTGTGAAGCTTTTGCTTTTATTCTTAGGGATGTAAAACCAATTTTTATATGTGAATTTTGGCATTATGAAAGCAAGTTGGTACGAAGGGCTAAGACTGTAGTGGCCTCATTTCTGATGTGATCCCTAAGGGGTTGTTCATTTGGAGTAGCTGTTAGTTTGGTTTTAGTGTGATTTAGGTGAGGCTCATTTGGTTGCAATTAAAACATCAGGGGGCTGTCATTTGATTTAAGTTGGAGTTGAGGCTGGTAAATTTTCTCTGTTGATGTGATCCTTGAAGTAGACCTGCAGGACTGTTGTTGGTCTGTTGCTGCCAACAATGCTCCCATAGCTGGCCTTTTTTTAGTTTAGTTCTTAAATTTGAGTTTGACAACTCAGGTTTGGTGGCTATCAGGTTGTTTCCCTTGTTAGGTGTGTAGGGTTGCCTTGTGTTTGTTCTCTAAGAGTATTTGGGGAAGAGTTGTGTAACAACATAATGTCACAAGGGCTATGTGTTATTATGTGCCTCAATTCTGTTTAGATTCTTGGAGGAAGTTTGCTCCTGATTGTCTGTTACATGAGTTTAAGTTTGGATTATGTTGAACTCCTGTTGCTAGCTAGTGGTGTCTGTGTTGGCATAGGCTAGTTGAGTTTCGTTTTTAGTGAACTCCTCTGCTATTCTGATGTGGTGAGGAGAAGTTTGCTAACTCATGGCTTTGAGAGAACCCCTCTTTGGTTGGTAAGTTTGTTAGGTGTTTGAGAGGTTTAGGTGGATAGATGAAGTGATAAATGTCATTTCGTGATTGCATTTTGGATTGTTTGAGTTTTCCTTGTTTAGGGGCTGCTGCCAGAATTTGGGTGTGTGAATCTGACCAGTTCATATTGGTATGCCTTGGGTCTGTTGACTCCTTTTGCTTGGATTTCTATATGCCTGGTTTAGTTCTGTTTGGTGTTTAGTTTAAAGTTGGTGAAGTTATAGCTTCATGTCATGACAAGTGTGGATTTATCAGCATTTAATCTAATTTGCATTCAGATCATGGATTTGTTTGAAATTATTGAGTTTGCATTGATCTAAGTTGGTTTTAGTCCAACTAATGATCATTCTGTTGAAAGTGTTCAAATCCTGTTGCAACTCATATACACTGCCTTGTACCATTGACTTCCTGCAGAATTTATTAGGTAACATTGATCCATGTCATGTTTGAGATATGTGACATTTCTGTTTCAAACTATTTAGCAACTGTTCCAATCTGTGATGTCCAAATGCATCCCTTTTATAGCCAGGTTTGTGCAATATGAGTGTTTGCTGCTAAGATGCCATTAGGGTGGTGTATGTGGTTATTACTTTCATGAAAGTAGGAGGTTGAGCACTTGATGAATCTATGCCTCAAGTTTTGTTGTGGGATTGATTATGCAAACTGTTTTGAAAAGAAAGAACTGGCAGTATAAGATTTCTAGGTTTAATGGCTTGATGTTGAGCATTATTATCATTGGTGATGTTAATTTGGTTTTGTCAAAGCCATGTGTGTTTGCTGCTAGACTGTCATTAGGACATTTTTAGAATGTGGTGCTAGGTCTTGCAGATTTGCTATTGTTGAGACATTGGTACATTGAGGGCTATCTTTTTGCTATCCAAGTTTCTTTGCTGTCAAAACTGGTTTGTGAAGTAACTGTCATAAGGCATTGGAGGATCTGTCCAATATTATAGTTTGCACTGGTGATTGCCTTTAGATTTAGGGTTGTTACTTGTTGAGATGGTTCACAAGAGTTACTATTGATCAACATATTTATGTTTGTCTCAAACTGTCTTGAGTTGGAGTTTTTGTCAAACTATTGTTGTCAATGAAACAAGGCATTGGACCATAGTTTGTTTCCTTGTGCTATCAGGGCTTGTTGTTTTTAAACAAAATCATTTTTGCTTGACTTGTGCTTTAATTCTTGTGTTATCACTGGCTGTTGGTGATATGTCCTTTTAAAGACATAATGTTTGGATTTTCTCAATGACTGTTGATTGAAATATCAAAGAGGCATGCTGCTGTTTCTATGTTTAAGATGAGGTTGTCCAGCCTTCATATCTCACTGCTTGCATCAGGTTCATCAACACTAAATTCCTCATCAGAATTTACTTTGGCTTTTCAAAAATTCATATAGATCAATCTCATAGCATGTTTTGTTAAATTTCTTGATAAACATTCTGCATAAGTTCGCCAATTTAGTCAGCTTAGTATCTTGATTGTTGATCAATCTCTGCTGGCATGTTTTATTTGCTACCATTGTGCATTGGAACTACATAAGCTTTTAAAGAACTTTCACCAAAATTGCAACTTGGTGACCATATTCTAATCCATGGCAGAAATTGTTTTTTTTCCCTTTAGTGTTATCCATGAACAGCATGTTCAGATTGTGTGCAGACCTTCAGCTTCTCTTAAATCCACCTGTTTTGGTACTTAGAACTCAAAACGCATTTTCAAACCCTCATTTGCATGTTCTATCAAATTTCATTTTGTGAGCATTGTTTGGAGTTTTTATTGGTGCCATTGGGATCCTCTTGGAATTTCACGTGATTTAGACCTAAGATTTGCTAAAATCCATGCTGTTTTGACTGAGATTGGATTGATCACGTTTTGAAATGTTCTTGCCTTGCTTGCCTTGCTTGCCTTGTTTTGCCCAGAATTTTGCCATTGATTAAGTTTATTTATTTATGGGGTGGCATTAATACACGGATGTATCGCCACCCCAGTGGTTAAAAGCCTTGCCATAAGTATCTTGCCATGCCATGAAACCTTTGTTCGATCCCCAGTGGGGACATTTTTGTTCTTTTCTCATGTTTTCCATGTGTTTAGTATTTATCTTTTCTTTTCCATCTCTTTTCACATACGCACGTTAGTCTGGTTGGTAGGTTTTTAAGCCTGCAGCCTTGAGGTCAAGGGTTCAACCTCTTGTGGAAGCTTTCTTTCTTTTTTTTGCCACTTGTTTTATTTATTTATTTCATTTCTCTTCATTTTTATTTTATTATTTTCTTGTTTTGTTTTATTTATTTAAAAGATAGTCTTAAATATTTTAAAACCCAAAAAAATCATGTTTTGTCATTATTGTTTTATTTTATTCTCCATTTTATTTTATCATTTTTATTTTGAATCTTAATTTATTTTCTTTCTCATTTCTTTTGTGAGTGATTTATTTAATGTTTACTTGGCCTTGTGCCATGATCCCCCTAGGATTCCTAGTCCCTCCGTTTAGGATGGGAGTAGGAGAAACATTAGGTGTTCAATCCTATGCATGATAACATTAGGTTAGTTCTCCCTTTTCATCTCAATCTTAGGATCACCATTGCATGGCAACTTTAGGTTTGAGTTTAATCCCCCTTTAGTGTCCTTTCTCTTCTCATCTTCATACCATGTTAATACACTTAATAAAGATAATGAATGTTGTGCCATGAGCCTTATACTTGGGAAATGTTGATTGAGGGGCCACCTCTCAATTGCCTAGAGTGTTTAGTATACGTCCTTAGGGCGATATGCGACGCATTCGATCCTAGGTTTTAGACTTTAGTACAACATGCATTATAAACACTCCAATTCAAAACACTTCTTCTCTAAAAAACACAAAAAACACTTCAAATCTTTTTCATCCTTCGGGATCTTAATCGAGGAAAATCTTTTCAGATAAAAAGAGTGTCGTTAACTTTTAGTTCTACCGCAAACGGTAACGCCTAAGTCTCCAATGGTCGAGCTTCATACACCAACTGCTAGAACTATTTGTTAACCCTACTCGGGCCTAAAAAACAGTTGAACAAACCTGTGTTCTCTCATTAGCCCGAACTACGTTTGCTCTGATCTTTCATACCAGATGAAAGTATGTAGGCACAAGACGCGATGTCTTGGCGAGCAACCCTCCCCCCTTTTCGCCCGTAGTTAGCCGAACTACGTTGACTCTGACTTCTCATTCCAGATGAGATACGTAGGCACAAAGCGTCGTTGCTTTGCCGAGTCACTTCTTTTTCTTTTTTCTTCAAGCCTGTAGTTAGATAGTTTCAATCACCCTTTTAGATAGACAACAAGCGTGGATCCCTTCGAGTACGACGAACGTGAGGGGTGCTAATACCTTCCCCTTGTGTAACCGACTCCCGAACCCGAGATTTGGTTGCGATGACCGATATTATCCCTCTTTTCGTTAGGTTTTCTCTGAGCATTTCCTTTCCTTCTCTTGGGATAAATAATGCACGGTGGCGACTCTTCTGTCATTGCTGGCCTCGATTTCCGCAGTAGCGACAATATGGACTCAAGCAAGCCCCTAGGGCTTGGTATGAGCGCCTAAGCAAGTTTTTACTTGATCAAGGGTATTCAAGAGGCAAAGTGGACACAACCCTTTTCATTAAACGTCAAGGAAAGCATTTGATATTGGTACAAATTTATGTTGATGATATCATATTTGGGTCAACTAACATGAATCTCGTGAGAGAGTTTTCTAACCTAATGCAGGGGGAGTTCGAGATGAGTATGATGGGGGAACTCACATACTTTCTCGGATTGCAAATTAAACAGCTTGAGGAAGGAACGTTCGTGAGTCAAACGAAGTATTGTTTGGAACTTCTCAAGAGATTTGACATGGAAAATTCCAAAGCCATAGAAACACCTATGCCGACATGCGCAAACTTGAATAAAGATGAAAGTGGTAAGGACGTAGAGGTAAAGAGATATCGAGGTATGATTGGCTCACTTCTTTATCTTACCGCCTCTATACCCGACATTATGTTTAGTGTGTGCATGTGTGCTTGATATCAATCGGCTCCTAAGAAATCCCATTTAAAAGTTGTTAAGCGTATACTTCACTACCTATCCGGTACTCCGAAGTATGGGCTATGGTATTCAAAAGGAAATGATTGTTTGTTGGTAGGCTTCTTCGATTCCGATTTTTCCAGGTGCAAATCAGATAGAAAAAGTACTAGTGGTACTTGTCACCTATTTTCAAACTCTTTGGTCAGTTGGCATAGCAAGAAACAAGTTTTTGTTTCCTTGTCAACTGCTGAAGCGGAATACGTTGTCGCCGACAGTTGTTGCACTCAAGTCTTGTGGCTTAAGCAATAGTTGTTGGATTTTAACCTCAAACTTGAACGTATTCCTATTTTCTGTGACAACACAAGTGCCATTAATCTTACCAAA